>JANUWF010001774.1:2517500-3117500 GCA_026120185.1 Voacanga thouarsii
AAGCCTAATGCATTTACAACGACATGGGTATTAAATTTACGATCCAACCATTAGATTTGTTAAAGTTTCTATGAAAATTATTACAATCAAATTTAAAGGTAATCGGATATATTTTGACATGTAGTATAATATCCATAAAAATGTAAAAAACCTATTGCATTTACAAAGAGATGGAATTCAAATTAATGATCTAACCGTTAGATTTATTAAAATTACTAAGAAAAGTGTCACGAATGAATTTGAAGGTGATCAAATATATTTTGGTATATAATCTAATATAATATCTATAAAAATGTCAAGGGCCTAATGCATTTACAAATATAAATGCATCAAATTAACGATTAACCATTAGATTTGTTGAAATTGTTAAGAAAAGTGTTATAACCAAATTTGAAGGTAATCAGATATATTTTGACACGTAATCTAGAATAATATCTATAAAAATACCAAAAATCGAGTGTATTTACAAAGATTGACGCATAAAATTAACGATCTAACCATTAGATTTGTTGAATTTGCTAAAAAAAAGTGTTATAACCAAATTTGAAGAAAAGCAGATATATTTTGGCACGTAATCTAACTTACTATCTATAAAAATGTCAAAAGCCTAACGCATTTATAAAGATAAGCACATCAAATTAACTATCTAGCCATTAGATTTGTTTAAATTACTAAGAAAAATGTGATGACCAAGTTTTGAAGGTAATAAGCTTTATTTTAACACTTATTCTAGTATAGTATCTATAAAAATGTCAAAAAAATTAAAGCATTTACAAAGATAGGGATGTCAAATTTATAATCTAACCGTTAGATTTGTTGAATTTGCTATGAAAATTATTATGACCAAATTAAATGTAATCGGATGTTTTTTTACACGTAATCTAGTATAATATCTACAAAAATACCATAAGCCTAACTCATTTGCAAAGACAGGGGTATCAAATTTATGATCCAACTGTTAGATTTATTGAGGTTGCATGACTAAATTTAATGATAATCGGATATATTGTGACATATAATCTAGCATAATATCTATAAAAATGCCCAAACCCTAATGCATTTACAAAGATATGGGTATCAAATTTACAATCCAACCATTATATTTGTTTAAGCTTTTAAGAAAATTATTACAACCAAATTCGAATGTAATCAGATATATTTTGACATGTAATCTAGTATATTATCCATAAAATTATAAAAACAAAGATATGCAATTTAAATTAACGATCTAATATTTAGATTTATTAAAATTCCTAAGAAAAATGTGATGAATGAATTTGAATATAATCATATATATTTTGGTACATAATCTAATATAATATCTATAAAAATTGCAAAGGACTAACACATTTACAAAGATAAACGTATCAAATTAACAATTAACCATTATATTTGTTGAAATTGCTAAGAAAAGTGTTATAACCAAATTTGAAGGTAATCAAATATATTTTGATGCATAATCTAGCATATTATCTATAAAAATGGCAAAAACCTAACGTATTTAAAAAGATAGGAGTGTCAAATTTACGATCCAATTGTTAGACTTGTTGAAATTGCTAAAAAAAAAATTATTATCACCAAATTTAACGGTAATCAGATATATTTTGCAACATAATCTAGCATAATATCTATAAATATGCCAAAACCTAACACACTTTCACATATAGGCAAATCAACTTTACGATCTAACTGTTAGATTTGTTGAAATTGCTAAGAAAAGAGTTACGACCAAATTTGATGATAATTGGATATATTTTGACACGCAATCTAGTTTAATATCCATAAAAATGCAAAAACTTAGTGCATTTACAAAGACAGGCACATTAAATTAATAATCTAACCATTAGATTCATTGAAATTGTTAAGAAAAGTGTTATGACCAAATTTAGAGGTAATTGGATATATTTGCATGTATTCTAGCATAATATCTCTAAAAATATGAAAAATCTAATACATTTACAAATATATGGTATCAAATTTGTTATCCAACTATTAGATTCGTTGAAGTTAGTAAGAACATTATTATGATCAAATTTGAAAGTAATAGGATATTTTTTGACACTTAATCTAGTATAATATCTACAAAATGTAAAAAAATCTATCGCATTTGCAAATTTAGGAATATCAAATTTATGATCTAACAATTCGATTTATAGAAGTTACTATGAAAATTATTAGGACCAAATTTGAAGGTAATTGGATATATTTTGACATGTAATCTAGCATAATATATATATATATATATATATATATATATATATATATATATATATATATACCAAAACCTAACGCATTTACAAAGATAGGGGCATCAAATTTACGATCCAACCATTAGATTTCTTAAAGTTGCTAAGGAAATTATTATGACCAAATTTGAAGGTAATCGGATATATTTTGACATGTAACCTAGCATAATATCATAAAAATGCCAAAAAAACCTAACGCATTTACAAAGATAGGTGAATCAAATAAACGATCCAACTGGCAAAATTATTGAAATTGCTAGGAAACGTGTTATGACTAAATTTGAAAATAATTAAATATATTTTGCCTTATAATCTAGTATAATTTCTATAAAAATTCCCTAAACCTTATGCATTTACAAGGATAGGCATGTCAAATTAGCAATATAACCATTAGATTTGTTAAAATTACTAAGAAAAATAATGTGACAAAATTTGAAGGTAATCTGTAACACCCCACGACTACGTACCCTAAAAGGGCGGGGATGTCGCCCCGTCCCATAGGACAAGGGGTCTTTAGAACGAGGTATAAAATATAAAGGCAATCTCCAAAGGAATCAACTTAGATAAATAAAGAAATATTCTTATTACATCAGGCTCAACTTGGAGCAAAACTAAATAAAACAAATATTGTTCAGAAGTATAAACGGCAAAAGTCTCCCAGAACAGCATAGGAAAAATAGCCAAAGCCTCTACTATCAAGCCCCGCTGCCTCAACATAATCTATCTCCTGAAAACATGATGTAAAACAGTGTGAGAATAAATCTCAGTAAGTCCTGTGTGTGCACATGGTGTTTTGAATAGTACGTGTATGCAAAGTGCAAAACATTTGTAGAAATAATTTGGCAAGTCATAAACAATCCCTTTTTGCAAGGAGTGGGTTTTTCTCATTGTCACACTTCGTATAAAATAAATCCTCCACTCGAATAAACAGTCATGTCACCACACGTTAGGCTCCATGAGAACAAAATGGCCAAGGCACCACACTTTGTGCACCTTGTCCGGACCAGATTACCACACATTGGGCGTTCTGATCAAGGTGAGTGTACAGCCCACCGGGTGAGATACTCCTCCATCTCTACACCCAACAAAACCATCCGGGTGTCCATGCCGGGAATATAAATAATACCATACTAGGTACAAATGCTAGCTCGGACTGGCCTGACCAACCAACACTGTCGCCTTTTCAAGCAGAGTTCATCTTCTGGAGGTAGCCTCCTGCCAGAAGACTTACGCTAGCCCTCCAAGACTAGTATTGTTAGCCTACCCTTATTGAGTACTCAACGAACATATCCGTCAATTCCTGATTCAAAATATCTCCACACCTTGGCTTTGTACAACGTGGTTTTCTTTAAAAGAGATTTCTAAAAGTTTAAGGAAAATGATAGTTTTCTTGATAAAATCGTTAGTTTGACAAAACCGTTTAAAGAATAAATATCCACGTTTACAACCCAAGCAAACGTAGTTCAACAGTAGCTTTACAAAGCTTCACAATATAGACTTGCCGTCACAACATTTAACAAAACAGTTTATATAAAGACTTACCATCACAACATTTAATAAAAGAGTTTATGCAAGGACTTACTTGATATGGCTCAGATAGACATGATAAATTCACGGCTTGCTTTCCTCAATTATCCTCCTGATCTAAACCATATAATATCATGATCAGGGTCTCAATTAATTCAAACATGCTCTAATCTCATTTATTTTCACAACAATTCGCAATCCCCTATTTAATTCCAAGTAAACTATCAAATCCCCAAAGATCATATACCACGACCACATGTTCATCTCGCTAATAAACACCATTAAACTTTACTTTCGGCATCAAGGGTGGGTATTCCCTTACCTTGCAACAACCGGGTAATGAGGTCTCGATGCTCCTATGGTGATCATCCCAAGTTCGCTTGAGAAGAAGAGAAAAGCTACCTCCTTTGCTCCTCTTGACCGAAAATTAAAGAAGAAGATGAAATCAGCCTCTATGGGGCGTGATTTAAGGGAAGAAGAAGGAGAAAAGAATCATTAGAGAAAACGGCATCAAGAGGTTGAGAGGATTTTTGCTTACCTTAAGGTGTGTTCGATTTTTGCTTAGAATAGTTCTTGAGTTTTCGAAAATTTGCAGAGAGAAGTTGCTGAAATTTTTGTGTAGAATGGAGAGGGTAGACGGTTGCTATGATTTAGAGTTGGAGAAGATTGGTTTAGGGTTAGATGGTGATGTTTAGAAAGATTCCTAATGGCTTTAGGTTTCTTGGACAGCAAGGGCGAAAATTTCAGCTTGTGATGTCTCTCCTTGCTGCCAATTTTAGGTGAGTTTAAGGGGAGAGAATAATCTGCAATTTGCTCCCCTAGGCTGGCCGAAATAATGCTCAAGATAAGGGTTGAGTGTGTTCAGAATTTTGGGCCAAACAAGGAAGAGTTTGTTTGGATTTTGGTGACTGAAAATCCTGTGCAAGCTGTGCGAAGATTCTGTGCAAGAATAACAAGTTTTGGACTGTTTTGGCTGCTGTAGTTCTGTCGAAATTTCCAGAGGAAAATTGAGGGTTTTGGGTGCTGGAATAGCTTGATCAGCTGGGGTTTTTCGGTGGGTTGTGTGTGCAGAATTTCAGTTGGAATAGGTGTGCAAGGTTGGCCGAAATTCCCTGCACAAAGCTGCCGAAAATCCTGTGTACAAGCTGGACGAATTTCAGTGATTTTGTGTGAATAAAATTCTGGTTTTGTGCAGCTAAGGTAACCTAAATTTCTGAGGAGTATTTAGGTGTTTTGAGCTAGGGTTTGAAGAGTTGGATTGTGGCTAAAGATGCTGGAATTTCGGACAGCTTGTGTTGACACAAAGCTGCCGAAATTCTTCTAGGATAAGGAAGAAAATCCTAGTTGAATTTGGATTGAAATAAAAGTCTGATTTGCTAAGGGATTTAGGATAAGATCTCCTAGCTTTGGAAGAGTTTGAGTTGAGCTAAAGTTCCTCTAAGAAGTGGCGGCACAATCTGGAATTTTTTTCCAGATTTTTAGCTAACATCCTAGGATTAAAATCAACAAGGTTTCCTACTAGGAAAAGGACTCTTTAATTCCAACTATCCATGGTAACATCCATTAAGCTAAAATCAAGCTGGAATTTTATTTATTAGCTAAGGTTTTTCGAAAATCCTAAAGGATAAAGGCTGGAAATTAAAAGTGAACTTTATTCACATCAAAGTCCTTAAATTTAGGGAATAAACATAGAGACTTATTTCCTTGGAATAATGACACTAAAATTTCTCTAGGTTTGCTAGATCTTTCTCGGCCAAGACATGGAAACTCTAAGGAAAGGAATTTTCAAGAAGAGAACCTAACTTCACAAAAAGTAGGATTCGAACTCGGGTCACCAAAAGAAATCTCCAACTTCCCTGCTATTCCAAAACAACTCCAATACTAATTTTTTCCACAATCAGTTCTCACCACCCTAATACTCATCCTTCCAAATCTTCAACCAACCCCCCCACCCCCCCTTATCCAAATTTTTAACAACACAACTATTTCACATCAATTAATTTAAATGCAAGAGCAACGGAAAAATTCACATGCATCCATGCAAATAAAATAATTCTAAGCTACCACGTAAAATACGAAATGCTATGCAATGCATGACTTTTCCCCATAGTCAAATGTGGTTTTGGCCGGGGTATTACATAATCGAATATATTTTTTCAAATAATCTAGCATAATATCTTTAAAAATTCCCGAAACCTAATGCATTTACAAATATAGACATGTCAAATTAACAATCCAACCGTTAGATTTGTTGATATTGCTAAGAAAAGTGTTATGACTAAATTTGAAGGTAAGCAGATATATTTTGAGACATAATCTACCATAATCTTTGTAAAGATGTCCAAAACTTAACGCATTTACAAAGATAGGCATATCAAATTAACAATCCAAATATTAGATTTATTAAAATTGTTAAAAAAAAGTATTGACAGAATTTGAAATTAATCGGATATATTTTGCTAAGTAATCTAGAATAATATCAATAAAAATTCTCAAAACCTAATGCATTTACAAAGATAGGTGCGTTAAATTAACGATCTAACTGTTAGATTTGTTGAAATTGCTAAGAAAAGTGTTATGACTAAATTTGAAGGTAGTCAGATATATTTTGGCATATAATCTAGCATAATCTTTGTAAAAATGTCCAAAACTTAACGCATTTACAAAGATAGGCGTATTAAATTAATAATCCAATAGTTAAATTTGTTAAAATTGCTAAAAGAAAATGTATTATGACAATATTTGAAGGTAATCGATATAGGGTCATGTTGTATATTTTTAAAAATTTAGGGACTAAGTGGTAAAATTTTTAGGGTTATGTTATAAATATTTCAGAATTTAGAGACCAATTTACAAAATTTTGAGGTAATTTTGTAATTATAGAATATTTAAAGACTAATTCACAAAATTTTTGGGTCATGTTGTAAATATTTAAAAATTTAAGCATAGGTATTAGCTAGGAAATGTAAATTTTGAAGCTAAAATATAGTTAATAGTGATAAAAGTTAATATTTTTAGCTAGAAAATTGTATTTTCATCGCTGATGAAAATTTAGTCAGGAAATGAATTTTCATCGCTGATGATTTATCATTTAGAGAGAAAACTTAAATTTTCCTCGCTAATGCACTTATTTCCTAGCTAAAGCCATCACTTTTAGCTAGGAAATAAAAATTTTGTTGCCGAAGGTCTTAATCAGTAGTGACAAATATTTTCTATCGCTAAAGAAAAATTTTCCTTGCTAAAGGGTACTTTTAGCAACCAAAAATTTTTCCTAGCTAAAGTTTTGTCACCAATGTATCATTTTCTTGTAGTGACATAAATGTCATCCTTAACATGTCTAGAATACAATAACAAAAGATATTTCCTAAATAAGGTATTTGGCTACACTTTCTTGAATTAAAACAAAAACCTACCACGAAATACCAAAAATTCCAGAGGCACGTAATTTAGTTTTTCTTCAAGAAAATAGGTTTCTTGGCCTTATTTCTCTAAGAAAACAAGTGCTTTATGAAGGTATGGGGAGGCAGCACCAACCAAGAAACCATCCAAGCAAGGATTTCCCAAGAAACAATCAAGATGTTATATATAATTTTGGAAATTTTCCAACTTTATTGATTAATTTTATATAATGAAGAAATGTGATTTCTTTTTAAAAGATCCTTTGAAAGAATGTTTCTTTTGCAAGATCTAAATAAGTAAAACTCAGATGTGTGAGTTATTGATTATCAATTATTTGCAAATCTTTCAAAAGGATATAAAAAATAAAACCCTAATTTTATCAATAAGTGAGGACAATAAAAAACAATGGAGAAGAAGGAGTTTTTCCCGTTACCTCTTGCAAGCTTTCATACAAACAGCCTTTGGAAGGGGAGAGTGTGTCTTCTTACCTTTTATTGAGTGCTAAAATGTGTTGAAATCACCAAAATTCCAGCTAAAATGTGTCACACCAAAGAGATAAGTTGAGCAGAATTTTATCCTAAGCTATACAGCTGATTTGTGCTAAGAGAGAGAGAGAGTTTTCATGGGTTTGGGAAATGGGCAGAGGAAGTGTCGGCTAAAGGGGTTCTTGGATCATCAAAAGCTATTTTGGTTTTGGTTAGATAGGAAGAAACATTAGGTTTTGGGAAAGAAAAGGGGTAGCGCACAAAAGGAGAATATTTAGGGATTTTCCTGTAACACCCCCACTAAAAATAATAGTGGAAGTACACCAAACCAGGTGTCGCCCCGTCCAGTTATCCAGATAAGGGGTCTTTATAACAAAGAACAAAAAAGTAGTAACCAAGGCCCAAACTGGTACAACTAACTTATATTGACGTAGTCATATACATATATAGTAGTGAGTCTGGTACATGTAATCTCTATACTACATCAGTAATAAGGTATATAATCAAAAGAGAAAACGTCCAAACCTAGACTGCTGTTATTGTGGTATCGCCACCCTATCCGTAGGTCTGCTCAACTCTAAATCCTACGAAACTGTAAGATAAAAGACACGTGTGAGTGAAAAATCATGCAGTGAGTCCTGTGTGTGCCAGTGCTTAACAAAACAAATAAAATAAAGCAATGTTGCATTTTTGTCCCAAAAGAGCATTACAGAAAGGTTTTTGTTTTCCCTTTTCCACTGAAATTAATTCTAAAACTCTCTAAATAAGAATTTATTCAAAACTTAATCATTTTTGAAAAACTATATTTCAATCTCAAATTATTGCCTTAATTTCCAAATCACAAGCACTTCTCCAACAAAAGGTTGGCCTGCATGCAAAGCTCATAAGACTTCACCTTCAGCACCACGTCTTATTGTGCTAAGACCGCAGCCCACAATACTCAATTGTACATCGCCGAAGGGTAAGTACACCACAGTATACTATCGAGAATGAATAAGTGTACCGCAGCACACTAAATATTTTACTTGCCACCGTAAGCCAAGGGGTCCCAATCCTAATGTCATAAACCATCGAGGCGGCAAGAAGTCAAATGCTACCGAGTGTCCCCGCCCAACATTCAACAAACGACTAAAAAATAAGGTGTGCTTCCATATGCAGCAAATGCCAGGTGCTAACCAACTAGCCAGGATGACTCATCTTAATGTACTGTCACCCCATTCAGAACAAGATAATCCCTAGAACTAGGCCAGGTTACTAGAGTCATTTAACTCTAATGTAGGCTACTACAAAGATCAAAATCCTTGCTGAGTACTCAACGTTACCAATACCAATCCCTACTGATTGATTGGGCCAGAGGGTTATTTGTTCCTGCAGTATTTCCAAATCAAACATATTTGGGGCCAAAATATAATTTTTCCAGAAATTGATCCTACTAACTCGCAAGTCAGATAATTATTTGTAACACCCCACCACCTAGGCCTAACAAGGTCGGGGATGTCGCCCCGTTCAAAGGACAATAGGTCTTTATAACTAGGACACACAATCAACATAATGGAATAAAAATAATAATTTAAACTTAAATCTTATTACATCCCAAGAATTCAAAAACAAATCCAGAATAAAATTATTCACTCTCAGCTCCCAAAGCATTACACAAAAATAAATAATAACATTTCTTCCAAGGCAGGCAATAACTAGCTACTCATCCCCACAGCAAGATCGACCTGAAAATCATGGTGAAACGAGTGATGAGACAAAAATCTCAATAAGTCCGTGTGTGCTTTGAGTGTCCAGTGAAAATAGTTCGTGAATGCAAAGTATAAAATCTTCATAAGAGAAATACTGGCAAGCAATAAACAATAGTCAAAATCAATAGTGGTGTTTTGGCTTTTCCAAGCATACAGATACAATAAAATCAACCACTCAAAAGTGGTTATGGGTTACCACACGTTGGGCCCATTAACCAGTCAGAATGCCACACTTTGTGCAGACTGACAAAATGAAGGTGATCGGCCTACCAGGCAAGATACTCTTCCTTCTCTATATCCAAACAAAACCGGTTGTCCATTCCGGCAACACACAGTCCACTTAACTGAAAACTGCTAGCGCGGACTGGCACGAACTACTGGACTGACATCCTATCCTGGAAGGACTCACCCCTCAGAGGTGGCCACCTACTGAGAGACTCACCCTAACCCTTCAAAAACTAGTCCTACTAGTCCACCCTTATTGAGTACTCAACGTAACTTATCCCACACGGGAAAAAGGAAATACATAGCTCCACTTTAAAATGGCAATTAAGGGTTTCCAAAGTTTGAGACAAAACTGGTTTTAGGAAAAGTTTAGAGTTTGAATAAATATATTTATTAATTTTCAAATAATTTGATTGCTTGAAATGAGAAAGGAAATAATCCTCAATTACCTTTACAGAAATGAGTGACCACGCACTCCACAATTAGCTTGCCATAGAACCATTTTGCATCAATTAAGTTTTATGCAGGAATTTACCTGATCCTTAACTTGACATAAAATAAAAGTCTTCAATAGCTGACCCAACGCTGCCTGGGGTAAACATAAACCATAATCAAACTCTAGCCAAAAACCGCTTCCACAAATAAAACTAGCTCAACTCACTACTACCATGATCCTAGTGTCCCAAGCTTTAAGGCCAAATAATAAATAAAAAGCTTTATAAGATAAGTCTAATTTGATATTTAAAATAATTAGTGTTTTGGGAAATAGGTACTAAAAAGCTGAAGGTCTAAATCTTGATAAAAATAAATTAGATTTTATTTTATGGAGGGTCCTAGGTGGTATTAGATAAAATAATGATTTATTAATAATTAATTATTTGAAAATAATTGATAACTAAAATTAGTTGAAAATAAATTTTAATGGGTCTTGATCGAAAGCTAATAAATAAATTTTAACAGGTTTTGATTAAAAGATAATAATTGAAAGATAATAAATTTTAATGATATTTATGAATATAAGACTAACAAAATTAATATTTTTACTTATTATAATTATTTATATAAAAGGCTTTATTTGATATTATTATTATATATAATATCTATATATTTTTATTTTTTTAATAAAAGCTATCATTTATTTGATTAAAATATCCTTATTATATATATAATAATCCAAATCTACCTTCCTAGGGTTTTCGAATTTACTAGTAAAAATTATAATATAAAATATTTTATTGATGAAATAAAATTAGCTTAGGGACAACTAGATCATGACCATATTTCTATTGCTAACCACAATCATGAACAAATACACCACTTCAATTCATCAAATCATCCAAGTCATGAATAAAAGTATAGATCTAAATTTACCAAGGCATGATCCAACCTCTACTAGCATAAACATAATCATGGCTTTAACAATCATACATGAATATAAATCATATTCACCATAGGTGACATAATCTCTAGCATACTTGATCGCAAATACAACTTACGACATGGAAACATGCATTAAACCCAAAAACACCATGCAATCAACAACGATAATCAACTCATGCGTAAATCCCATCTCAATCATATACACACATTTATTCATGCTTCAATCTCAACTCATCATAACAATACACGCTCAAATCCTATTCATAATCTATCTCCTACCAATATCATCCTAGAGACATCAATCTAGAATTTAAAAGGAGGGTTGAAAAGGCTTACTTGATTGATGAGTACCTTGAAGGAGTTTCAAATGGATCTCAACTACTAGATGACTAGATCCGTCCAAGAGAGATGAAGAAAGCATGGCCATTATTGAAGAAATCATTTGGCCAAGAGAAAGGGGTTTCGGCCAAGAGAGAGAGAGAGAGAGAGAGAGAGGAAGAGAGTCTATTAGCATGCTTATACATATATATATTCATTAGAGATTGAAGATTAGTGAAGATGAAGTTAATTGAACAAAATTACCTTGAAGGTGTTTTTGAGCCTTCACAAAAATACTGATTTTTTATCCAAAAGAGAGAGTTGGATTTTGGAGTTTGATGTTAAAAGTGGTATGAATGGATTCATGGCAGTAAGTAGATGAAATCTAGAATTTTTTTGAAGAAGATTGAAGTTGTTTGTAGTGGTATTAGGTGAGAGAAGTGAGTAGGTATTCTTGGTGTTCTATGTGTGGTTGAAGGTTGAAGAGAATGGAGAGATTTTGATTTGAAGCTGCAGAAATTCTGTAGGATTGCAGTGGCCGAATTGTTTGAATGGTTTTGGTAGATGATTTTTCTGGTTTGAAAGGAAAAGGAAAGGCTGGTTGTTGAAATCCTAAAAGAATATTTTAGGGAATCAAATTTGGAAAAAAAATATGGCAAGAAGATCTTTGATCATTGGAGAGCTCTTTGGAAGCTGTAATGGCCGACTGATTGCTCAGTGTTTTTTTTCTGGATGAAAGTTGGTTGAAGAAGTTTAATGGTGGCCGAAAAGAGGGAGTACAATCAAGGCGAGGTCTGGTTGTTTAGGAGATATTTTATAGAAGTTTACTAAATTAGGATTGATGGAATTTTGGTCTTCAATCAAGGCATGATTGGAGTAATTGTTGGAAATATTTTAGGGCAGCCATGACTGGTTTTTTTCGAGCAGAAGGTTGGGGAAGACAATGGAGTTCAGTTCATGTATGTTCAAGAGAAGTTTGTGCAAAAAAATGATGAAGATTTCGGACAAAGCTGAAGAATGAACAAGCTGGAATTTCTGTTTGGTGATTTTCGCAAGTTTGAAGGAAAATTCTGGGCAGATTTTTCTGCTATTGTTCAGCCAGTTTGCAGAGGATTTGGAGGGGTATTCAGAGGTCTTTCAAGGCTGGTTTCCAGCCTTCTTTATGGAGGAAAAACGTGGCTAAGGAGCGGGGAGAAAACTGGAAGAAAACAACTTGGTTTAAGCTCACCTATGCTGCGATTTTGCCCAGAAATTTTTCTGGTTTTGCACAGCATTTGTGCAGTCCGAATTTGGCCAGAAAATTTCAGGTTTCAAACTGGTCAAGAGGGCCATTTTCTGGCAGCATTTGGGAGGGAATAATGGCTGAGAATTTCGACACTTCGCATGCACAAGAAGCTTGAAAAAATTCCAGAATACTTCGTGAAGGAAATGAACATAGCTAGAGTGGAGTTTTGAAAGTTCACTATGGAGATTAATTCTCTTGGAAACCTTCCCCAACTCCTACACATTTTCAGTCCATAAGATGTCTTACACTCAGACATTTTGAACCTTCAAAGCCACTTTTGCTGGAATTTTTCTAGAATGAAATTGGCTTGAATAAATTGCACAACTTAAGAAATTGAGAAGTAAGAAAAACTAAGGATCAAGAAGGGTATGAATTCCCTTAGGAATTTTTGCAGGGTACAAGAGTAGGATTAAGGTACTCCTATCATGTCTCCTCTACGACATCACCTTTACCCTTCTCTAGAGCACTCAAGGACGAAAATCTTACCTTCCCAAGCAAAAATAAAATTTAATCATGCTAGAGCTCGAATGATGGAATTTGAACTCAAGACCTCAAGAATTAATTATAAAGCTCTAACCACTAAACCACAACAACTCTTGCTCTTATTTTCTCTCTAAAATATTTTTCCTATTTAATCCTCAGGCTATCTCCCTATTTTCATCTAAAGCAAAAATTTACCATTTTGCCCTTCTTACTCAATGAACATAATTAAGCCCTCGAGACTATAACACACAAATCCAAAGCGTATAAAATTATGTAAAAATATATTTAAACATGCCATAAAATATGATATGCATCCTAACCCCCTTACTCTAAGGTTGGTTTCGACTGGGGTTTCATATCCTCTCCCCCTTAGAAGAATTTCGTCCTGAAATTCAAGCATACTTCTATTTCAGATCGGGATACTTCCATTTAACCCACTCTTCTGTCCCGTGTGGCATCCTGCGTGCCATGATGCTCCCACTGAACCTTGGCCATTGGTATCTGCTTGTTCCGAAGACTCTTGATACTGTTGTCCAATATTCGCACGGGCTTCTCCACATAGCTCAGATCGGGTTGCAATACTAACGGCTCGTTATTCAGTACATGATCGGGATCGGCATTGTATTTCTTCAGTTGTGACACATGAAACACATCGTGAATTCCCGTCAACCCATCTGGAAGGTCCAATCGGTAAGCTATCGGTCCAATCATTTCTTTAATCGAGAACGGCTCCAAATACGTCGGATTCAACTTTCCACCCTTCGGATGCTTCAAGATCCTCCTATTCGGCATCAATCTCAGAAATACGCTGTCCCCGACATAAAACTCCAATTCTCTCCGCCAGTTGTCCGCATAGCTCTTCTATCGGCTCTGAGCCGCCTTCAACCTTTCCCTGATCAATTTTACTTTATCCAACATTTCTTGGACACAGACTTCTCCGGTTCTTCTTACGTGACCATCTTCTCACCAACTCCAATACAACGGTACCTGACACTTACACCCATACAAAGCCTCATACGGTGCCATCCCAATTGAAGATTCGTAGCTATTGTTATACGACAGTTCCGCGTACGGTACGCACTCTATCCACTTGTGCCCGAAATCTAGAACACAAGCTTTCAGCATATCTTCCAATATCTGTATAACCCTTTCTGACTACCCATCGGTCTGCGAATGTACCGTCATACTGAACTTCAAACTCGACCCCATCGATTCTTGAAACTTGCCCCAAAAATGAGACGTAAATCTCAGGTCTCGGTCAGACACAATACTTAAATGCATTCCGTGCAGTCGGACTATTTCTCGAATATAAATTTGAGCCAGCTTCGACATAGAGTCTCTTATATTTACTAGTATGAAATGAGCCGACTTGGTCAGTCGATCCACCCCTACCCATATGGCTTCCTTCTGAGTTTTTGACATGGAAAGTCCGGTGACAAAATCCATAGTCATCTCCTCCCACTTCCATTCTGGTACCGGCAATGGCTGCAGTAGTCCCACTGACTTTTTGTGCTCTACTTTGACTTTCTGGCAGGTGAGACAGGTCAAGACATACTTGACCACATCTTGCTTCAGTCCAGGCCACCAATAGGCTCTCTTCAAGTCCTGATACATCTTGACTTCCTCCGGATGAATGGTGTACTTGCTCTTGTGCGCCTCTTCCAAAATTCTGTCCTTTAATTGCTGCCTCCGGGTACACACAACCGATCCCTGAAATGCAAAACTCCCACCTTGTCTTGACGGAATTCATTACCTGGCCGCTTAAGCTCCTTATCCTTGAAAAGTTGAAACTCGATGTTGCTTTGCTGAGCTTCCACGATTTCCTGTCTTAGATCCGGTACCAACTTTAGATTGCTGACGACGATTCTTTTATCTTGCACTTCCACCCTTTTGTCCAATACATCCTGAACCACTTGAATTTCCTACACTCTTAGCTTAGCCATACGAACTTTCCTGCTTAGGGCGTCCGCCACAATGTTGGCCTTCCCGAGATGGTAGTTGATCAGACAATGATATTCTTCCAAAAATTCCATCCATCTTCGCTGCCTCAAGTTCAGATCCTTCTGAGTGAAGATATACTTCAGACTCTTATGGTCGGTGAACACCTCATATTCGGCTCTGTACAGGTAGTGCCGCCATTTCTTCAGAGCGAACACGATAGCTGCCAGCTCCAGATCATGAGTAGGATAGTTGACTTCATGAGGTCTCAGCTTCTGAGAAGCGTAAGCGATCACCTTCCTGTCTTACATCAATACTACTCCCAATCCTTCCTTTGAGGTGTCGGTATACAGCGCGTAAGGCTTCCCTTCCTCTGGCGGGCTCAATATTAGCACTGTCATCAATCTTCACTTTAGTTCTTGAAAACTTTTCTCGCATTTCTCATTCCATACAAATGGAACATCCTTTCTCAGCAGTCGGGTCATTGGCGATGCGAGCATCGAGAACCCTTTGATGAACCTCTAGTAGTAACCAGCCAATCTAAAGAAACTTCGGATCTCGGTGATATTCTCCGGCTGCTTCCAGTCTGACACCACTTCGACCTTTGCTGGGTCTACCTTGATTCCCTCATTAGTCACCACATGGCCAAGGAATGCCACACTGTCCAACCAGAATTCGCACTTGCTGAACTTGGTGTACAACTTGTGCTCCCAAAGCTTCTCCAATACAAGCTTCAGATGCTCCGCATGCTCCTCCTGACTCTTGGAGTAAATCAAAATGTCGTCAATGAAGACCACTACGAACTTGTTCAAATAGGGTCAGAACACTTGGTGCATCAGGTCTATTAATTCTGCTGGAGCATTGGTCATCCCAAACGACATTACCATGAACTCATAATGCCCATATCTGGTGTTGAAAGCCGTCTTAGGGATATCCTCATCTTTTATCCGCACTTAATAGTACCCTTGCCTCAGGTCCAACTTGGAGTAGCAACTAGATCCTTGTAACTGATCGAACAGCTTGTCAATCAGCAGTAGGGGATACTTGGTCTTGATCGTCAAATTGTTCAAACCCCGATATTTGATGCATAGCCTCAGAGTTCCGTTCTTCTTCTTCACAAATAGCACAGGCGTTCCCCAGGATGATGTGCTAGGTCTGACGTAGCCTTGACTCACTAACTCCTCTAACTATCCCTTCAACTCTTTCAGCTTTGTCGGTGCCATCCGGTACGGGGTCCGCGATACTAGTTCTGCTCTCGGAACTAAGTCGATGGTGAATTCTACCTCTCAGCTGGGAGGTAAAGAATCAAGTTCTGCTGGGAACACATCGGGAAAATCCTTCACTACTTCGGTGTCCTCTAGAGTGCACTGGTCCTTCGGCTTGTTTATCACGTAAGCCAGGTACCCTTGACATCCTTGCTTCAGCAATTTCCGGGCCTTAGCCCTCTCAATCAAATACTTTAATTCTTTCATTCTCTTGCCATCAAATTCCAACACATCACAACCCAGTCTAACAAACTGGACCGACTTATTCTTACAATCGACCTTAGCCCCATGCTTGGCTAACCAATCTATTTCCAATATCAAATCATAATCTTCAATGTCCAATACTATCAGGTCTCCCTCTAGACTTTCTCTCCCCACATCAATTTTACAGTTTTTCACATACCGATCTGCTTGCACCATTTTCCCTAAAAGTGTGCTTACCACTAAAGTGAAAGGTAGCTCTACTCCATCCCAACTCAAATGACATGCACAAATCTTGTTTAAATAGGAATAAGTAGATCCAGGATCTATCAATGCATTAACGGAATGTCCGTGGATAGTAAACGTACTTTCCACTACTGCTACATCGGCCCCAACTTCCTCTCTGTTGAGAGCGAAAACCTTGGCCTGCACTTGCAGCTTCGGTGCTCCACTACTGGATGCTCCCATGGTGTTGGCTCTATTGGGCCTCGGATTCTGCGCCGAATTTTCTTCCCTGACTCGGTGCAACTTAGGGCAAGTGTTCCTCAGGTGGTTCGAATCGCCACAGTGATAACATTTCCTTTCACCACCCTTGGTCCAACAGTTCTTCTCTGTATGGCCCCTTTTTCCACACTACCAACATAATGGAAGGTTTTGGGCAGGACCCACTGGTGCTGTCCGGGCTTGCTTCCCCCGGTTCTGCCACTGCTGATTGGCGGGGCGCTTGTTAGATTACTGCCCTTGGAACTACCCTTGCGGCTTCCTTGGTGGTTGGAAAGGCCTTGTCGCCATCCTACTGCGGTCCTCATTTTCAGTTCGGGTAGCCACGTCTACTATCCCCGAATAGGTCGTTGGCGTAGAAGGTGCTAACGCCCTCCTCAATTCCGACTTTAGCCCTTTGACGAACTGCCTCATCCTATTCTGTTTAGTATCCACTAATCTCTGGCAGTATTTTGACAACTGGGTGAACCGTGCTACGTACTGAGCCACTGACATACTCCCCTGCTTCAAATTTTGAAATTCATCCTCCCACTTTTCCATGATCCACTGAGGGATGTACTCAACTCTGAAGACCTCAACAAAGTTGGACCACGTCCATTCTTGCTCACCTATTTTCCAGTCATCTTGAACTCGCTGCCACTATGCCCGAGCTGGTCCTCTCAACCGAAAAGCCGCAAATTTAACCATCCGCTCCTCGGTGTATTGGAGCGTTGCAAATATGTCCTCCATTTACTCGATCCATTGTTCTGCCTTCTGATCTTGTTCTGCTTCACACAGGAAGATGGGTGGATGAAACTTCAGAAACTGCTCTAATGCCTCATCTTTCCCCCTAGGGTTCCTTCACTCGGTCAGAGTCTACAGAATCTCTGCCATCTTACTGAATGCCTGACCCATTAACACATCAATCGGAATTTCAGACCCTGCTCCTATCTCTGGACCATTCCCATCACCCCGGTTGGGTGTTTGCATCTGGGTTGTCTCGACTTTCGATGCCCCATGGTCGGCTTCTAGAACTCTTCTACCTGTTGAAGCTGCATGGCGCTTGGGTGCCATTCTAAACCACATCCCAAATGATAAGTGTATGCATTCAAGGATCAAATCATTTTAGGTGTGCATGCATTCACAGTCAGATATATGTAAGAAGAAATCAGATGTAAATTTTATCTAAGGAATAAATTCTCTTTAAAAAATTGACTTGCATAAATTTGAAATTTTGATAGAAAACAGAATTTAAAATCCTTGACATAAAATTTCTCAAAAAATAATTAATAAATAAACATCCAATTCAAAATAACTCCTAGTCCTCTAGTCCTCATCAGAACCCTCATCATCAGCCTCATACAACCAACCCCCAGAATTCTTAGAAAAATTTATCCCAACCCCACTGGCAAACCCTTCCATTGGCTTCTTCCCGGGGTGCCTAGAACTCTTCCCGGGCTCAACTCGGCTGAAATGAGGAATGAAAGAAGGCCTTGGTGGAGACTCATAGTCTATCTCTCCCGGGTCATCACTATCTGCTGCTAAGTCAACTACGGGACTAAGAGGGTGGGGTACATGCTCCACTGCTATCACCTCATCTTCATTGTCAGAGCTTATGTTTATCACCGAGATTGGGGGTGGCTCAAGAATCTGGACCTCATCATCACTGCTATCCACTATAGGGATAATTGGCAGGGGGACAAGCTGGGGAACTAGAAGGTCTTCCGGGGTGTATAGGGATAGGCGGGTGCCATTGCTGCCCTTTCCTCGTGGTTTTAAGCATTCTAATCATCCTATAGTATAAACAAGATAAGTTAGATAAATATTTAATCTTAAATAAATAGAACATATATCATCAATATTTGCCTATAACCTAAGCTCCGATACCACTTGTAACACCCCTCTACCTAGGCCCAACAGGGCCGGGGATGTCGCCCCGTCCAAAGGACAATGGGTCTTTATAACTAGGACACACAATCAACATAATGGAATAAAAATAATAATTTAAACTTAAATCTTATTCCATCCCAAGAATTCAAAAACAAATCCAGAATAAAATTATTCACTCTCAGCTCCAAAAGCATTCAATAAAAATAAATAACATTTCTTCCAAGGCAGGCAATAACTAGCTACTCATCCCTACAGCAAGATCGACCTGAAAATCATGGTAAAACGAGTGATGAGACAAAAATCTCAATAAGTCCGTGTGTGCTTTGAGTGTCCAGTGAAAATAGTTCGTGAATGCAAAGTATAAAATCTTCATAAGAGAAATACTGGCAAGCAATAAACAATAGTCAAAATCAATAGTGGTGTTTTGGCTTTTCCAAGCATACAGATACAATAAAATCAACCACTCAAAAGTGGTTATGGGTTACCACACGTTGGGCCCCATAACCAGTCAGAATGCCACACTTTGTGCAGACTGACAAAATGAAGGTGATCGGCCTACCAGGCAAGATACTCTTCCTTCTCTATATCCAAACAAAATCGGTTGTCTATTCCGGCAATACACAGTCCACTTGACTGAAAACTGCTAGCTCGGACTGACACGAACTACTGGACTGACATCCTATCCTGGAAGGACTCACCCCTCAGAGGTGGCCACCTACTGAGAGACTCACCCTAACCCTTCAAAAACTAGTCCTACTAGTCCACCCTTATTGAGTACTCAACGTAACTTATCCCACACGGGAAAAAGGAAATACATAGCTCCACTTTAAAATGGCAATTAAGGGTTTCCAAAGTTTGAGACAAAACTGGTTTTAGGAAAAGTTTAGAGTTTGAATAAATATATTTATTAATTTTCAAATAATTTGATTGCTTGAAATGAGAAAGGAAATAATCCTCAATTGCCTTTACAGAAATGAGTGACCACGCACTCCACAATTAGCTTGCCATAGAACCATTTTGCATCAATTAAGTTTTATGCAGGAATTTACCTGATCATTAGCTTGACATAAAATAAAAGTCTTCAACAGCTGACCCAACGCTGCATGGGGTAAACATAAACCATAATCAAACTCTAGCCAAAAACCGCTTCCACAAATAAAACTAGCTCAACTCACTACTACCATGATCCTAGTGTCCCAAGCTTTAAGGCCAAATAATAAATAAAAAGCTTTATAAGATAAGTCTAATTTGATATTTAAAATAATTAGTGTTTTGGGAAATAGGTACTAAAAAGCTGAAGGTCTAAATCTTGATAAAAATAAATTAGATTTTATTTTATGGAGGGTCCTAGGTGGTATTAGATAAAATAATGATTTATTAATAATTAATTGTTTGAAAATAATTGATAACTAAAATTAGTTGAAAATAAATTTTAATGGGTCTTGATCGAAAGCTAATAAATAAATTTTAACAGGTTTTGATTAAAAGATAATAATTGAAAGATAATAAATTTTAATGATATTTATGAATATAAGACTTACAAAATTAATATTTTTACTTATTATGATTATTTATATAAAAGGCTTTATTTGATATTATTATTATATATAATATCTATATATTTTTATTTTTTTAATAAAAGCTATCATTTATTTGATTAAAATATCCTTATTATATATATAATAATCAAAATCTACCTTCCTAGGGTTTTCGAATTTACTAGTAAAAATTATAATATAAAATATTTTATTGATGAAATAAAATTAGCTTAGGGACAACTAGATCATGACCATATTTCTATTGCTAACCACAATCATGAACATATACACCACTTCAATTCATCAAATCATCCAAGTCATGAATAAAAGTATAGATCTAAATTTACCAAGGCATGATCCAACCTCTACTAGCATAAACATAATCATGGCTTTAACAATCATACATGAATATAAATCATATTCACCATAGGTGACATAATCTCTAGCATACTTGATCGCAAATACAACTTACGACATGGAAACATGCATTAAACCCAAAAACACCATGCAATCAACAAAGATAATCAACTCATGCGTAAATCCCATCTCAATCATATACACACATTTATTCATGCTTCAATCTCAACTCATCATAACAATACACGCTCAAATCCTATTCATAATCTATCTCCTACCAATATCATCCTAGAGACATCAATCTAGAATTTAAAAGGAGGGTTGAAAAGGCTTACTTGATTGATGAGTACCTTGAAGGAGTTTCGAATGGATCTCAACTCCTAGGAGACTAGATTGGTCCAAGAGATATGAAGAAAGCATGGCCATTGTTGAAGAAATCATTCGGCCAAGAGGGAGGGGTACTCGGCCTAGAGAGAGAGAGAGAGAGGAAGAGAGTCCATTAACATGCTTATACACATATATATTCATTAGAGATTGAAGATTAGTGAAGATGAAGTTAATTGAACAAACTTACCTTGAAGGTGTTCTTGAGCCTTCATAAAAATACTGATTTTTTATCCAAAAGAGAGAGTTGGATTTTGGAATTTGATGTTAAAAGTGGTATGAATGGATTCATGGCAGTGAGTAGATGAAATCTAGAATTTTTTTGAAGAAGATTGAAGTGGTTTGGAGTGGTATTAGGCGAGAGAAGTGAGTAGGTATTCTTAGTGTTCTATGTGTGCTTGAAGGTTGAAGAGAATGGAGAGATTTTGATTTGAAGCTGCCGAAATTCTGTAGGATTGTTGTGGCCGAATTGTTTGAATGATTTTGGTAGATGATTTTTTTGGTTTAAAAGGAAAAGGAAAGGCTGGTTGTTGAAATCCTAAAAGAATATTTTAGGAAATCAAATTTGGAAAATAAATATGGCAAGAAGATCTTTGATCATTGGGGAGCCCTTTGGAAGCTGTAATGGCCGACTGATTGCTCAGTGTTTTTTTCTGGATGAAAGTTGGTTGAAGAAGTTTAATGGTGGCTGAAAAGAGGGAGTACAATGGTGAAGGAAATGTCTGGTTGTTAGGGAGATATTTTATAGAAGTTTACTAAATTAGGATTGCTGGAATTTTGGTCTTCAATCAAGGCATGATTGGAGTAATTGTTGGAAATATTTTAGGGCAGCCATGACTGGTTTTTTTCGAGCAGAAGGTTGGGGAAGACAATGGAGTTCAGTTCATGTATGTTCAAGAGAAGTTTGTGCAGAAAAATGATAAAGATTTCGGACAAGGCTGAAGAATGAACAAGCTGGAATTTCTATTCAGTGATTTTCGCAAGTTTGAAGGAAAATTCTTGGCAGATTTTCCTGCCATTGTTCAATCAGTTTGCAAAGGATTTGAAGGGGTATTCAGAGGTTTTTCAAGGCTAGTTTCTAGCCTTCTTTATGGAGGAAAAACGTGGCTAAGGAGTTGGGAGAAAACTGGAAGAAAACAGCTTGGTTTAAGCTCACCTATGCTGCGATTTTGCCCAAAAATTTTTCTGGTTTTGCACAGCATTTGTGCAGTCCGAATTTGGCCAGAAAATTTCAAGTTTCAAACTGGTCAAGAGGGCCATTTTCTGGCAGCATTTGGGAGGGAATAATGGTTGAGAATTTTGACACTTTGCATGCACAAGAAGCAGGAAAAAATTCCAGAATACTTCATGAAAGAAATGAACATAGCTAGAGTGGAGTTTTGAAGGTTCACTATGGAGATTAATTCTTTTGGAAACCTTCCCCAACTCCTACACATTTTTTATCCATAAGATGTCTTACACTCAGACATTTTGAACCTTCAAAGCCATAGCACTTTGCTGGAATTTTTCTAGATTGTAATTGGCTTGAATAAATTGCACAACTTAAGAAATTGAGAAGTAAGAAAAACTAAGGATCAAGAAGGGTATGAATTCCCTTAGGAATTTTTGTAGGGTACAAGAGTAGGATTAGGGTACTCCTATCAAGTCTCCCCTATGACATCACCTTCCCAAGCAAAAATAAAATTTAATCATGCTAGAGCTCGAATGATGGAATTTGAACTCAAGACCTCAAGAATTAATTCTAAAACTCTAACCACTAAACCACAACAACTCTTGCTCTTATTTTCTCTCTAAAATATTTTTCCTATTTAATCCTCAGGCTATCTTCCTATTTTCACTTCAATCAAAAATTACGATTTTACCCTTCTTACTCAATGAACATAATTAAGCCCTCGAGACTATAACACACAAATCCAAAGCATATAAAATCATATAAAAATATATTTAAAAATGCAATAAAATATGATCTGCATCACAACCCCCTTACTCTAAGGTTAGTTTCGACTGGGGTTTCACATTATTCCCATAGGCTCTGTAGGGCCAATCAGTTCATTCCATAGGCACGCCAAGCAAATAAAGTATTTTTCAGGATTAAAATGTCATTTTTCAAAAGTCAATCTCATACCGAGAGATCATTTTCCAAATCGTGTCAAAATAGGGTAAAATGGTCTTTACACACATTAAAACAAGTTTCCAAGAGTATTCAAGCCATTTTGCCCATGCCCGATCTCGAAAATCATCTCTAAGGGTATTCGAGTCATTTTGCCTATACATGATTCCAAAAGGCTTCCCAAGGGTATTCGGGTCATTTTTCCCTTACCTGATTTGAAAGTATTCACAAAAGTTCCAATAAGGATATTTCGGTCATTTACTGAGTACCCGATTCTAAAAGTTTCTATAAAACATTCCAATAAGGATATTTGGATCATTTTCCAAATACCCGATTTCAAAAGGAATTTATTTCAAGAAATTCAGAATTCTAATCTTAAAAGAGGATTAAATTCAAATTTTCCAATCATATTTCCATAAAATGTTCCAATAAAGGCATTTTAATCAATTCGTGAATACCCGATTCCAAAATTGCCATTTTTCGAAAATCTCAAATATTTAATCCAAAAAGGACTAAATTCACAAAATTCGTGCTTTAATAATCTGTTAAGGTTTCCAAACCAATTAAGATATTCATTATAGTCCAAGATGGCAAAAAAGTAAATCATGGTCAAAAAAACCTTAAATATATCCAAAGATTTCCAAAACAGTGTAAAACGTTACATTTCATGGAAAAGTAAAGCATACTAGCTTTCAAAAGGTTTTAGAAGTCCTCATGTCCTAAATAAGTTTTTACCGTTCACATGCCGTTCGACTACCATTTTCACCATTTCCAACGTGTTGTTGGCCATTTACTAGTAAACTTACATCAAGCATTGTTTTTATGTTTAGTTGTGTTTGGTCGAAAAGTTACCAACATGCCCGACGGTTAAGAAAATGCTCAACCATCGTTCATGTCATTTTTTCGTAGTTTGTCCAATTCATCCATTTTACTTTTTTCATATCCTTTCTCTCTTCTTAACAAGGAATTATCTTCATGCTTCTCATTCATTTCATTCCAAAATCACTCAATTAATCCCTCTTAAGATCATTCATTTCCCAGCCAAAATTCTAGAATTCCTTTCTTGACACACAATTTTGTTTCGTGCATAATTTTCAATCCACAACTCCAATTGGGCTCTATGATATATCAAAATGCTTGTTAGACCTTGAACTAAGCTTCTATGGATTCGTCTTTCACATCCTCAAACCCGTCCAGAAACTACTGGTCCAAAAAGATCTCAGAATTTTCATTGTTCTAATTCCGTTTTCGCAAAATAACATCACCATCTTGTTTGGCTTCATTTATAGCATCTATACAAACCTTAATCCACCTTATTCCTCATCAAAACATCTTTAATTATTAATGTTTTCAGACCCAATAAGTCACCAATTCATGGTTTGAACAATATATATATAATCACCAACATAAATTAAAGTAGTTATAGTTTTATTTTCATTAAACCTTCCTTTTTCCAATTTTCACCACTTTTTCATCAAGCATGTATAACCCCTTGAATCACCAATCAAATACCTTTATCCACCACAAAAAACACAGCATATAAAACCTTCTTTCAACCAACACACACACTTGCACACACAAAACTTCACATAGTTCATTTGATCTAAATCACAACCATAAATCTCATGTTTTCAAGTTAAAATTTATACCAAAATGATCATCGTAATGAAATCTATAACTTTAATTCTTGAAGTATAGGCTTTTACCTTATATATAGGATGTTTGGCTTGATCTTGCTCCAAGTACACCAAGAACACACCAAGAAATACACACTTTTTTTTCTCTCACTTTTTCTATTTTTCCTTCCTTTTTTCCTTTCTTTTCTCCCTTATTTCTTTCTTTCTTCTCCTTTATGCTCTTGGCTGATTTCCCCCCCTAAATCCACCACCATTCTTGGTCAAAATAATGACCAATAGGATTTTTTCTCAATTAAATGAATGGTGGCTACTTTACACATGTCGCAATCTCATTTTTTTTTCCACATTTTTATTAATTCTTTTGCACAACTTATTTAAGAAGCTTTGCATGCATGAATATTTCATGCATCCTCTCATAATTTGACACTTATCCTTAGCCACCAATCACAAGAAGCCACATGTCTAAATTTTCAACCGCATTTTCAATTTTTCTCAGAAATGACCAAAATCAGGTCCAAAATAAAAAATATATTTTTTATTTGACCATTCAACTCCAAAAATTTCACTAAATCCATTGTTAATACTTAGATTCTTCAATTCTTTCTCAATTTGGTCAAAATCACAAGCGCGGTCAAAATGACAAAAATGCCCCCGATAACCCGAATAACTTAATTCATACCAAAACGTGTGTTTCATCGCATTGATCAATTTTTGTTCTCAGTGTACCCTCAAATTCTTATTTTATTAACAGTAGTAGCCTTCTAAAGATTTAGGGTACGGGTTGAACAAATTCAATAATTACATCCAGGTCCCGACAAAATGTTATTATGTCAAAATATTCGTTTCATTATACTGATAATCTTTTGTTTTGGCTACTCATACAATTTCTCATCCTATTACAAGTAGTAGCCAATCAAAGGTTAAAATACAGGGTATTACATTTCCTATGTTATTTAGGTTTTGATCAACTGGGTTTCAGCTAGGTAATTTACATCAAATCCAAGAAGGTTTGGATGTCTAGTAGTCAGCCAAGAGAGAGGGGATATGGCGTCATGAAGAAGAGGAAACAAAGAGAAAAAGTCTTGCTAGTATAGGATTTGATTTTGCTAGGAAATTTCCTTGTATTTCTTATTTCTTACCATGTCCTAATGGGAGTAGGAAAACAAAATAAAGGCTGATTTGGCCAAGAGAAGATATTATTTTGAAATTAAAGATATTGGCCAAGAGAATATATTGTTTTGAAATTGATTGAGCGCTTGATTATACCTTGTGTTTTCCTACTTGTTCTTGATACTTTGCTTGAGGACATGTAAAGAGCTAAGTATGGGGGAATTGATAGGGGCTAAATTAGTCATATTTTTCCTAATTATATGAGGTTCTTTTGTAATACATTTTGTTCAATAACTAGTTATATTCCTTTATATTTGAGATTTTACCCCTGGAAAGGTATTTTGTTCTTTATTTCAGATTTTTAGGGTAAAACAAAACAAAAACGTTGCAAAACAGAGGAGAGGCGGCACCGACTAGGACCCTAGAACCGGCGCCGGCCATGCATTGTTGAAACGAACTTCGAAGTAATGGAAAAATTATTGAAACAGAGCATAACAGAACAAAGGCGGCGCCGGCTGTGAAGTTGGAACCGGCGCTGGCTACATTCTAAAACACATTGTGAAAAATTCGAAGAAAAATCGGCGAATGAGTGGAGGAACAGAACACAACCGGCACCGGCTCCAAGAGTCAAGACAGCGCCGGCTATGCCCTGAAGCTAAGGCAGTGTGTGATTTTTCTACGCAGTTTTTGGGAATCTGAGGAGTTTTAGTATCTTCCAACTTCTACTCGGCCAAGAACTTTGTATCTACGAGTTTAAGCACTTCCTAAGCCTATAAATAGATGAAAAACACAAGGGAAAATGGGAGAATTCATTGATCATCACAGAAAATTACTCAATTCAAATGAGGAATTCTTCAAGTTGAATGAGGGTTATACAAGAAGGTTCAAAGGAAGAAGAATGAGGTTTGTCTATATGAGTGCTTTCTTTTACTTTGTTTTCTTTTTCTTGACAATGATATGTTAATTATTTTATTGTAATTTAACGTTATTTAGATATTCATGATATTTAGAGTTGTTTGATCTTTTAACTAATTGGTTATTATTCTTGTTATTCAATTATTTGTGCTTATTACGAGATTAGTCAGTTGGTTCTATCCATTGACTTGCTAGACCAAAGGGGGTTGATTGCTTAAAACTAGTAATTGAAGGTTAATTGATGTCTTCCGAGACCAAGGATTCATTAATTAATTTCATGCTTTGAATTTTTCGAGACCAAGGGAATTTAATTAAGGATTGTGTTTAATGCATGTTTTGGATGAATTAGTTGAGACGGACCAAGTGATTCTAATTTATTTAGAAGATAGTGATTTCATGGATTGACCATCGAAGTGAGTCTACTTTAATCCTTCATGATGCAAATGGAATAATTAGTTATGATAATGATTGAGTTCTTTAAGGTCATGTTTGTCTAAACAATGGTTTGAATTACATACTTCTCCATCTTTGACATGTATATATTTTTATTTTGATTTTCTTTTATTTTGTTTTTCTGTGTTTTTCAATTTATTGAGTCGGTTAAACAATGAAAGAAAGGTAATTAATGTCTACTTGTTTCTTGAGGATCGACACTCGTTTGAACCCTATGCTTGATTAATGATGAGTACGCGTGCTCATATATGTTATTTGGGTTGAACGTTTTAATTTAAACTTGATTGGGAATGTGCTTAGTTTTTTTTATACCTAAGTTCGAACACATCAAGTTTTTGGCACCGATGCCGGGGAACAATAGCATGAAAGCTTGGACTTTGTTGATTTAACTATGTAAATATGTAACTATATAAATATGTAGATATGTAAGATATGTATAAAGGTGCTATCTTTTTTATTTCATGTATTCTTAACCTAACCTAACCTACTAACTTGACTATGTTCTTTTAACTAACTTTGTAACCTTGTACTTTTGGGTTGTATCAGTAATTCAGTACCTAACTTGCTTCTATGTGTAGGAGAAATGGCGAATTGGAATCCGAGGAAGTCTAATGAGGGGCAGTACCTCCATTGCACTCCTAAGATGACACTCGCAGCACCAGGATCAGCAAAGCTTGAAATATTAATCGGGAAGTTTTCTGTTCATGTCACGAGGTGTTTCCAAGAAATTGATTCCACATTTGAGAAATTTGAAGTAATGATCCACAACATGGAATGACAAATTTGGTTCTTGACGGACATGGTGATAAAATCTCACGACCTAAACCCAATAGCCAGTGAGGAAACAGTTACTGTCACACTGCGAAGTGGAAAAGAATTACCAGATAGTCTAGATAACAACCAGCACCAGCTGGAAGAAGGGAACCGGCGCCGGCTATCCGGTAACCCCGAGACCCAGCCACCCAAAACTAAATCGGCATCGGCCGAAGCACTAGAACTGGCATCGGCTATCCCATGTCCACCTCCCAAAAAACCTACTTTCCAGCCTAACATACCGTATCCTACTCATCTACATAAGGCCCGAAAAGATGCTCAATTCAACAAATTCCTTGAGGTATTTAAACAATTGCACATAAACATTCCTTTCAGTGAAGCCTTAATCCACATGCTCAAATATGCCAAATTCCTCAAAAGCATACTCGTCAACAAAAAATGATTGGAAGAGTTGTCTACAGTAGTCCTCAATGAAGAATATTCAACTATCCTGCAAGACAACTTGAAATTGCCACATAAAGAAAATGATCCAGGGAGTTTCTCTATCCCATGTCTAATTGGCACTCTTCATGTCTGTAATGCATTAGCTGACCTAGGTGCTAGCATTAGTTTATTGCCATATAAAATATTCAAAAGGCTAGGCCTAGGAGAACCACAGCCCACTAGGATGAGTATTCAACTCGCGGATAGATCTATCAAATATCCTAGAGGCATAATAGAAGATGTGTTGGTAAAAGTTGATAAATTCATAGTTCCTGTGGATTTTGTTATTCTTGACATGGATGAAGATTCCAAAGTCCCTTTAATCTTAGGTAGACCTATCCTAGCTACAACAAAAGCATTAATTGACGTTCACGTGGGAAGGTTGACACTTAGGGTTGGGGATGAGGAAGTAGTTATTCAAATCCACAAAAGTATGCAACACCCTGTGTCTTCTGATGATTCTTGTCTAAGAATTGATATGCTTGATGAACCAATTTTTGAGTTGATGCAGGAATCCATTGAGGAGGAATTGATGGAAACATCAAAAGCATATTTGGAGGAATTTCACAATGAGGATGGGATACAGAATCTGGAAATAGAGACAAGTACTTTAAGGAGAATGAAATTATATATAGAAGATCCTCCCGAATTGGACTTAAAAGACCTCCTCGAGTATTTGGAATATGTGTTCTTGGCTACAGAACATAAGTTGCCTGTCATCATTGCCAAAGATCTTGATCCAGAACAAAAGACCAAGCTGGTAAGTATGTTAGGAAAATAAAAGGGAGTGATAGCTTGGAAGATCACTGATATTAAAGGCATTAGTACATCCTTTTGCACGTATAAGATTTTGATGGAAGAAGGTGCAAAACTCGTAGTGCAACCCCAACGTAGGTTGAACCCACATATGAGTGAAGTGGTAAAAGGTGAGGTGGTTAAGCTCTTAGATTCAGGCATCATTTACCCTATTTCTAATAGTGTTTGGGTGAGTCCTACTCAAGTAGTACCAAAGAATGAAGGAATGACGGTGAGCCCCAATGATAAAAATGAGTTAGTCCCTATGAGATTGGTCACCAGTTGGAGGTTTTGCATAGATTATATGATGCTAAACAAAGCCACTAGAAAAGATCACTTCCCTCTTCCTTTTATTGACCAAATGTTGGAAAGGTTAGCCGGACATGAGTATTATTATTTCTTAGATGGATTTTTTGGCTACTGACAAATTCCCATAGCTCCGGAGGACTGAGAAAAAACCACTTTCATGTGTCCATATGGTACTTTTGCCTATTGTCGGATGTTGTTTGGTCTTTGCAATGGTCCCGGAACATTCCAAAGGTGCATGACAGCCATATTTGAAGGACTCGTGCGAGACATCATGGAGGTATTTATGGATGATTTTTCAGTTTCTGGTGATTTGTTTAACTTGTGTTTATCTAATCTTGAAAAGGTGCTAGCAAGGTGTGAAGAGACTACCTCATGCTTAATTGGGAAAAATGTCATTTTATGGTGCAAGAAGGTATTGTGTTGGGGCATAAAATTTCAAGAAAGGGTATAGAGGTCGATAGGGCCAAAATTGAAGCAATTGAGAAGCTGCCTCCTCCTACTTCAGTAAAAGTGATAAGAAGCTTTCTTGGTCATGTAGGTTTCTACAGAAAGTTCATTTTAGACTTCTTAAAACTTTCAAAACCTCTTACTTCTTTACTTGAAAAGGATGTTGTGTTTAATTTCGATGAAAAATGTCTCAACGCTTTTACCATACTTAAAGAAAAGTTGATTAATTCACCCATTCTAATTGCACCTGGTTAGTCTCTTCCCTTTAAACTAATGTGTAATGCAAGTGATTTTACAGTTGGTGCAGTATTGGGACAAAGACGGAATAAGCATTTCCAACCTATATACTATGCAAGCAAGACTTTAACGGATGTCCAGGAAAACTACACAACAACAGAAAGAGAACTGCTTGCCATAGTGTTTGCCTTTGATAAATTCCGTTCTTACCTTATTTTGTCCAAAGTCATTGTCTATACGGATCATTCGGCACTGCACCAAGATTGATACTATGGGTTCTATTATTGCAGAAATTTGATTTGGAGATTAGGGACAAAAAGGGTGCAGAAAACTTGGCTGCGAATCACTTGTCAAGATTAGATAATCCAAATTTGGAATCATTGATGGACGAGGACATCGATGACACATTTCCGGATGAGCAACTCTTGATCGTTGAATGTGAGCTACCAAACACCCCTTGGTTTGCTGATTTTGCTAATTAGTTGGTTGCAAGAATTTTTCCACCAGCTCTTACAATGCAAAAGAAGAAATTCATCTCCGACGTAAGGTACTATTTTTGGGAAGATCCATATCTATTTAAGTGTTGTGTGGACCAAACCATTCGGAGATGCGTGGACTCTACGGAAGGTAAAGATATTCTAAGACATTGTCATGAAGGACTTGTTGGAGGTCACTACCAAGCCAACAACACTGCACAAAAGGTGTTCGACTCCGGATTCTATTGGCCCACCTTGTTCAAAGACGCCCACAGATTTGTTCAAAGTTGTGATAGGTGTCAATGCACATGTAATCTTTCTAAATCAAATGAGCGGTCCTTACACATCTTTCAAGCTTGTGAAGTATTTAATTGTTGGGGAATAGACTTCATGAGACCTTTTCCTAGCTCTTTGGGTAATAAATACATTCTGGTCGCAATAGACTATGTGTTTGAATAGGTCGAAGCACAAGCTTTACCAACCAATGATGCAAGGGTAGTGGTAAAATTCCTAAAAAAATTTTTCACCCATTTTGGTGTCCCTAAGGTTCTCATCAGTGATAGAGATACTCATTTTAGTAATACTCAATTGGACAAAGTTCTCAAACATTTGGGAGTACACCATAAATTCGCTACCTCATACCATCCCCAAATGAGTGGTCAAGTCGAAGTGGTTAATAGGGAGCTTAAAAGAATCTTGGAAAAGACTGTTAGCCATACTCGGAAGGATTGGAGTCTAAAATTATATGACACTCTTTGGGCATACAGGACAGCTTTTAAGACCCCCATTAGCACGACTTCTTTCCGGTTAGTTTATGGAAAAGCTTATCATGTACTTGTGGAAATTGAGCATAAAGCTTATTGGACAATTAAACTTGTTAATCTGGATCTTGAGGACACTGGAAAGTCAAGGTTACTCCAACTCATAGCTTTGGAGGAATTGCGTGAGGGTGCTTATGATTGTTCCATGCGATACAAGGAAAAGGTCAAACAGTGGCACGATAAGCATATCACTTACTAATCTAAATTTGAAAAAGGTAAGCAAGTGCTGTTATTCAATTCTCGTTTAAAAATTTTTCTCAGAAAGTTGAAATCCCGGTGGCTGGGACCATTCATAGTAAGTAAGATCGGCCATTTTGGCACCCTAGAACTTACTCACCCCACTTAGGGCTCTTTCAAAGTCAATAGCAATAGGGTGAAATGCTATGTAGGTGGAGGTCTTCCACATCCCGAGCAGGTGGAGATGCTCTTTGACGAAACCACATAGAACTGTTGTTTTCTACAAAGCGGCAGTTATTTTCTGTACCGTTCTCTTTTTTTCTTTTGTTTTGATTTATTTTCCTTTTCTAGTTTTTACGCTTTGGTGTGTTTTCTTTTGTATTTTTCTTTTTAGGTACTTTGCACTGCCTCATTCTTCAAAGCATTAAGATCTTGTACGACACAATGCCAAATGAATGGAAATTTATTTCTCTTATCTCTTCTCCTTATATTTTTGGTCCTATGGTATTGTTGTTATTGTTATATTTATTTGGCCATTGAGGACAAAGTCCAGTTTAAATGTAGGGGAGTGATTTGATTAACAAGTCTTCTATACATATACTTTAAATTTCTTGGGAGCAAACAATTTTCACATTTTTCTAATTTTCTGGAGATTTCAAGCTGTATTTTTAGTACATGTCTTTATGATGGAGTATAGAGTATATGTTCTAGATCATTTATGACTTATGCATGACTTTTTACACTCACTTGGACAAAGTAGTTCTTGATCAAATGCTTTGCATTGTTCTTAAACCTGTTTTTTTACTAAACTTCATGGAGCATTCTAGAACTTACTTGAATATCTTTCGAGGCGAAATAAGAAAGACAATCATGATTTAACTTAGGGATGACAGTAATAGGCTTTCTTTGGATAGTTTGAGCTTTTCAAGCCTACCTATTGTTATATTATCCCTAGTACCTATTTTGAGCCTAAATTGTTGATTTATTTCTTTAAAACCTGTTATCATACTTTGTCCATTGCTTGTTTTTGAGAGTTTGAATAAATTTTCTGAATCTTTATGCTCTTGATGGATGAAAGTATATGTAAGAGAATGTTGAGGAAGAATACTGGGAGAAAGATCATGACTTGTTACTTTCAGTCATGGATCAATAATGAGTTGAGTTGGAAAGAGAAAAGAAAGCAAAGAGAAAGTGAGAAAAACAAAGGAGTTGAAAAAAGAAAAAAAGCTGCTAGAAAGAATGAAAGAAGAGAAGTGAAAAAACAAACAACAACAGTAGTGAAAGAAAAGACACATTGAAGAAAGAAGAAGAAAAGAAAAGATCACAAAAGGAATGGTGATTGAGCTGGAAAAAAAAAAGAAAAGTTAAAGTTTATATAAAGTCTTTGACACAATTGCTGGAAATTTGAGTGATTTTGTGAAAGAAATATAGAAGAGTTGATAAAAAGAAGAGTTGAAAGAAAAAGAGAAAAAATGCAGGATTTGCTTGAGTGGAGTTGTAATTACTGAATGAGGTTATGGTTTATTTTATTTTTGGAATAGGAGAGCAAGAAGAGTTGGAAATTATTGATTTAATTTGTTTATCCTTTTCTTGCGAACTCTCAATTTCTTTGATTTTTGATTCTCCTATATCCTTCGTTTGATAAGCTGCATTACAAGCCTTTAGCCTTACATTACAAACTTAAAAGTCCTACTCGATCTAAGTAGAATCATGATATATCTCGAATTAGTGGAGAGAGTGTATGAAAAGTAAGCATATGGAATGCATATTCTTTTTTAACTAAATTATTTCCAATGGTCTGAGAATAGTGTGAAGTATTATGATGGTTCTACTGAGTCATTTATCACTAACACAAGTCTTGCATTGGTTGTGAAAGATGTAGTAGTCATACGTTTTATATTCTTGAATGAAGAAAGCATTGAAGATATTGTTTAAAATTGATTGAGTGATTGATTAAACCTTGTGTTTTCCTACTTGTTCTTGATACTTTGTTTGAGGACAAGCAAAGAGTTAAGTGTGGGGGAATTGATAGGGGCTAAATTAGTCATATTTTTTCTAATTATTTGAGGTTCTTTTGTAATACATTTTGTTCAATAACTAGTCATATTCCTTCATATTTGAGATTTTACCCTTGGAAAGGTATTTTGTTCTTTATTTTAAATTTTTAGGGTAAAACGAAACAAAAACAGAGGAGAGGCGGCGCCGGCTAGGACCCTAGAACCAGTGCCGGCCATGCATTATTGAAACGAACTTCGAAGTGACGGAAAATTTGTTGAAACAGAGTAGAACAAAACAAAGGCGGCGCCGGCTGTGAAGCTGGAACTAGCGCCGGCTACATTCTGAAACACATTGTGAAAAATTCAAAGAAAAATTGGCAAATGAGTAGAGGAACATAACACAACAGGTGCCAGCTCCAAGAGTCAAGGCAGTGCCGGCTGTGCCCTGAAGCTAAGGTGATATGTGATTTTTCTACGCGGTTTTTGGTAATTTGAGGAGTTTTAGTATCTTCCAATTTCTACTCGGCCAAGAACTTTGTACCTACGAATTTAGGCACTTCCTAAGCCTAAAAATAGATGAAAAACACATGGAAAAATGGGAGAATTCATTGATCATCATAGAAAATCACTCAATTCAAAGGAGGAATTCTTCAAGTTCAAGGAGGGTTGTGCAAGAAGGTCTTCAAAGGAAAAAGAAAGAGGCTTGTCTATGAGTGCTTTCTTTTACTTTCTTTTCTTTTTCTTGACAATGATATGTTAATTGTTTTATTGTAATTCAACGTTGATTAGATATTCATGATACTTAGAGTTGTTTGATCTTTTGATTAATTGGTTATTATTCTTGGTATTCAATTAGTTGTGTTTATTACGAGATTAGTTGGTTGGTTCTATCCATTGACTTGCTGGACCAAAGAGGGTTGATGGTAGTTTCAATTTATTAATTTCATATTCCATTAGCTATTGACTTACTGGACCAAATGGGATTGATTGCTTAGAACTAGTAATTGAAGGTTAATTGATGTTTTCCGAGCTAAGGGTTCATTGATTAATTTCATGCATTGAATTTTTTGAGACCAAGGGAATTTAATTAAGGATTGTATTTAATACATCTTTTGGATGAATTAGTTGAGACGGACCAAGTGATTCTAATTTTTCTAGAAGATAGTGATTTCATGGATTGACCATCGAAGTGAGTCTACTTTAATCCTTCATGATGCCAAGGGAATAATTATTTATGATAATAATTGAGTTCTTTAAGGTCATGTTTGTCTAAAACAATGGTTTAAATTGCATACTTCTCCATCTTTGACATGTATATATTTTTATTTTGATTTTCTTTTATTTCAATTTATTGAGTCTGTTAAACAATGAAAGAAAGGTAATTAATGTCTACTTATTTCTTGAGAATCGATACTCGTTTGAACCCTATGCTCGGTTAATAATGAGTACGCTTGCTCATATGTGTGATTTGGGTTGAACGTTTTAATTTAAACTTAATTGGAAATGTGCTTAGTTTTTTTTATACCTAAGTTCGAACACATCAACAATATTTATTTTTAATGCTTTTAATTGTAATTAAGTGATGAAACCAACGTTTATGTTCTTTGATTGAAATTCTTTTAGATTTATTGATTTCAAATTTTTAGTATTTGATTACTTGATTTTAATGAATTAATTTAGTTATTTTAGATTAATTAATTCAATATTTGTTATCTCTTAATTAACTCAAGATAGAGTTGGGGATTATAATTAATAATCAAAGAGTTAATAATATCACCTAAAGATAAGGATATTGTAATTTATAAAATTGATGGGTTTATGATATCACATAGAGATGGTGGTGTTACTTATTCCAGTTATAATTGAGTTGATCTTAATACTTCTAAGAAATACCCTTTGATTAGCTAAGAATAGAAATTTCATAACTTGAGAGAGAGTGAATTCACATTTAAAAGTATTAGAATTGGAAATCAATTGATTTAAGGGTGTTTTCTTTACTTGACATAGAATTGGGTGATTTCTTCTTTACATATCTTTTCTCCTTATTCATACGTTTTGATAATCCTTGTGAATTTTCTTGAGGAACATGATATATTCTCTAGTATATTAGATTAGTAGGTTACTTATTTTATTTCTTTATTTTATTGACTAGACAATAAAGATTAGAGTAAAGTAAGGGTATTTGCTAAGTTCTTATGGATACAATACAAGCTATTCTATATACTACATGATAGATATACTTGCCCAAATGTATGATTTTAGTGTTTAGCATTTTAATTAAAACTTGAATGATTATAGGCTTTGTTGATAATATTTCCTGTGAAACCCCAGTTGAAACCAACCTTAGAGTAAGGGAGTTGGGATGCATATCATATTTTATTACATGCTTAAATATATTTTTATATGATTTTATGTGCTTTGGATTTGTGGTTTGTGGCCTAGATGGTTTATTTGTGCTTGTTGAGTAAGAAGGGCAAAATGGTAATTTTTGCTTGAGGTGAAAATAGAGAGATATCTTGAGGATTAAATAGGAAAAATATTTTGGAGAGAAAATAAGAACAAGAGTTGTTGTGGTGTAGTGGTTAGAGCTTTGGAATTAATTCTTGAGGTCTTGGGTTCGAATTCCATCATTTGAGTTTTGCATGATTGATTTTTATTTTTGTTTAGGGAGGATATTTTCGGCCTTGTATGCTTTAGGGAATAGTAGAGGGTTGTCCTAGGGGAGACATGATAGGAGTATCCTAATCCTACTCTTGTGCCCTACAAAAATTTCTAAGGGAATTCACACCCTTCTTAATCCTTAGTTTTTCTTACTTCTCAATTCATTAAGTTGTTCAATTTATTCAAGCCAATTTTATTCCAGAAAAATTCCCGCAAAGTGTTGTGGCTTTGAAGGTTAAAAATGTCTAAGTGTAAGACATCTTATAGACCGAAAATGGGTAGGAGTTGGGGAAGGTTCCTAAGAGAATTAATCTCCATAGTTGAACCTTCAAAACTCCACCCTAGCTATGTTCATTTTCTTCATGAAGTAATCTGGAATTTTTCCAGCTTCTTGTGCATTCAAAGTGTCAAAATTTTCAGCCATCATTCCCTCCCAAATGCTGCTAGAAAAATAGCCCTCTTGTCCAGCTTAAAGTTTGAAATTTTATGGCCAAAATTGGACTGCACAAATGCTGTGCAAACCAGAAAACTTTCTGGGCAAATTCGCAGCTTTGGTGAGCCTAAACCAAGCTATGTTCTTCTAGTTTTCACCCAGCATCTTAGCCACGTTTTTCTTCCATAAAGAAGGCTGGAAACCAGCTTTGAAAGACCTCTGAATAACCCTTCAAATCTTCTACAAGTTGGCTGGAAAATAAATTTCCAACAACTAGCGAAAAACCTGTACAGGAATTTTTCCAGCTTTCTTCCTTCTCCAGCCCTGACCGAAACTTCACCATTTTTCTGTTCAAACTTCTCTTGAACAGCCATGAACTGAGCTCCATTATCTTCCCCAACCTTCTGCTTGAAAAACCTGTCCATGTCTGCCCTAAAATATCTTCAACAATTACTCCAATCAAGCTATTGATTGAAGACCAAAATTTCAGCAAATATGTTTAGTAAACTTCCATAAAACATCCCTTAAACAACCGGACATTCCTTCACCATTGTACTCCCTCTTTTCGGCCACCATTAAGCCCCTTCAAACAGCTTTCGTCCTACAAAAACTCTGATCAAACCAGCCGGCCATTAGAGCTTCTAAAAGCTCTCCTCCATTGAAGATCTTCTTACCATATTTTGTTTCCTAAATTGATTCCCTAAAATATTCTTTTAGGATTTCAAACAACCAACCTTTCCTTTTCCTCCCAAACCAAAAATTCAATTTCCAAAACCTCTCAAACAATTCAGCACTCCCTCCTACATAGAATTTCGGCCAGCCTCTCCCTATTCTCTCCATTCTATTCAACCTTCAAGAACACCTACTCACCTTCTCTCACCTAAGGCCACCAAAACCACTTCAATCTTCTCAAAAAAAAAAAAAAAAATTCCAGATTGCACCTACTCACTTCCGGGAATCCATTCATACCACTTTTAACATCAAACTCCAAAATCCAACTCTCTATTTTGGATCGAAAACCAATATTTTTGTGAAAGCTCAAGAACACCTTCAAGGTAAGCATGTTCAATCAACTTCATCTTCACTCATCTTCAACCTCTAATGAATATATATGTGTATAATCATACTAATGGACTCTCTATCTCTCTCTCTCTCTCTTGGTCGAATGCTCTCTCCTTCTTGGCCAAATGGTGGCTTCAAACATGGCCATGTTTTCTTCATCTCTCTTGGGCGGATCTAGTCTCCTAGGAGTTAGGATCCATTCGAAACTACTCCAAGGTACTTATCAACCAAGTAAGCCTCTCCAACCATCTCTTTAAATTCTAGATTCATGTCTCTAGGTTGATATTGGATGGAGATGGATTATGATTGGGGCTTGAGCATGTGTTGTTGTGATGAGTTGAGATTGAAGCATGAATAAATGTGTCTATATGATGGAGATGGGATTTATGTAGGAGTTGATTGTCTTGGTTGATTGTATGGCGTTTTTAGGGTTTAATGCATATCTCCATATTGTGAGTGGTATATGTGATCAAGCATATTAGAGATTATGTCACTTTTGGTGAATAGGATTTCTGTTCATTGTTAAAGCCATGATTATGTTTCTGCTAGTAGAGGTTGGATCATGTCTTGGTAAATTTAGATCTATGCCTTTATTCATGATTTGGATGATTTGATGAATTGAAGTAGAGTGTATGTTCATGATTGTGGTTAGCAATGGAAATATGATTATGATCTAGTTGTCCAAAAGCTAATTTTATTTCATCAATAAAATGATTAATATTATAATTTTTGCTAGTAAATTTCGAAAACCCCTAGGAAGGGTGAATTTGGATTATCACATATATAATAAGGATATTTTAGTAAAATAAATGATAGCTTTTATTACAGAAATAAAATATATAAATATTATATATAATAATAATATCAAATAAAGCCTTTTATATAAATAATCATAATAAGTAAAATATTAATTTTGTAAGTCTTGTATTCATAAATACTATTAAAATTTATTTATTATCTTTCAATCAAGACCCATTAAAATTTATTTTCAACTAATTTTAGTTATCAATTATTTTCTAACAATTAATTATTAATAAATCATTATTTTACCTAATACCACCTGGGACTCTTCATCAAATAAACTCTAATTTATTCTCAGCAAGATTTAAACCTTCAACTTATTAGTACCTATTTTCCAAAACCCTAATTATTTTAATATCAAACTAGACTTAGCTTATAAACCCTTTTGTTTATTATCTGGCCTTAAAGATTGGGACACTAGGATTATGGTTAAAGTAAGTTGAGCTAGTTTTATTTGTGAAAGTGGATTTTGGCTTAAGTTTAATTATGGCTTGTATTTACCCCAGGCGGGGTTAAGTCAGCTGTTGAAGACCTTTATTTTATCTCAAGCTAAGGATCAGGTAAGCTCCTGAATAAAACCTGATTGATGCAAAATGATTATATGGCAAGCCAATTGTGGAGTGCATGGTCACTCATTTCTGTAAAGGCAATTGAGGATTGTCTCCTTTCTCTTTTCAGTCAAACAAATTATTTGAAAATCAATAAGCAGATTTACTCAAACTCTAAACTCTTTCTAAAACCAGTTTTGTCTCAAACTTTGGAAATCCTTAATTGTCATTTTTAAGTGGAGCTATGTATATTTCATTTTTCCCTAAGTGGGATAAATTACATTAAGTACTTAATAAGGGTGGACTGCTAGGACTAGTCTTTGAATGGTTAGGGCAAGTCTCTCAGTAGGTGGCCACCTCTGAGGGGTATGTCCTTCCCAGATAAGATGTCAGTCCAGTAGGTCGTGCCGGTCCGAACTAGCAGTTTTCAGTCAAGTGGGCTGTGTGTTGCCGGAATAGACAACCGATTTTTGTTTGGGTATAGAGAAAGAGGAGTATCTTACTCGGTAGGCCGATCACCTACTTTTTGTCAGTCTGCACAAAGTGTGGCATTCTGCTTGTCGTATGGTTATGGGGCCCAACGTGTGGTAACCCATGACCACCTATTTTTTTTGAGTAGTTGATTTATTTGATCATGTATGGATGGAAAAACCAAAACACCACTCTTGATTTTGACTATTGATTATTACTTGCCAGTATTTCTCTTACGAAGATTTTATACTTTGCATCCACGAACTGTTTTCACTAGATACTCAAAGCACACACAGACTTGTTGAGATTTTTATCTCATCACCCTTTTTACCATGATTTCAGGTCGATCTTACTCGTGGGGATGAGTAGCTAGTTGTTGCCTGCCTTGGAAGATTTTTCTGATATTTATTTTGTGTAATGCTTTGGGAGTTGAGAGTGAACAATTTTTATTTTGGATTTGATTTAAATTCTTGGATTGTAATAAGTTTTAAGTTTAAAGTATTATTTTTATTCTATTATTTTGATTGTGTGACCTAGTTATAAAGACTCCTTATCCTTTGGACGGGGCAACATCCCCAGCCTTGTCGGGCCTAGGTAGTAGGGTGTTACATTTCCTACACTAAAAACCTCCACATCAACCCACTTTGGAGTCCATAAGATTCTTATCAGGGGGACATATTTTTACAACAACTAGCTAGAGAAAGTGCTTAAACATTTAGGTGTTTCACATTAGTTTGTTACCCTATATCATCCCTAACCAGTGGCTAAGTTGATGTGATTAGTAGAGAGCTAAAAAAAATTCTTGAAAAGGTTGCAAACCACATAAGGATATATTCGAGTACAAAATTAGTGATACACTTTGGTCGTATAGGACAACTTATAAGACCCCTATTAGAACACTCTACATAGATTAGTTTTGGGAAAGTCTTGTCATTTACTAGTTGAAATTAACTATAAAGCATTTTGGGAAATTAAACTTATTAATTTTGATCTTGATTATAAAGTAACTAAGAGATTACTTCAATTGAATGAACATAAGGAATGGAGGGATGCTGCATATCAGAATTCAAAAATCTACAATGAATAAGTGAGATGATGGCATGATTAGCACATCTCACCAATGCAGGAATTTTAGCAAGGAGATCAAGTTTTTCTATTCAATTTAAGGCTATGATTATTTTGTGGGAAGCCAAGATCTAGATTGTAGGATTTCTAGATTAAATAATCAGATTAAATGCAGCGGAAAACAACAAGAAATCCAAGCCATGGATCACGAGTTTGCAGTAGAAACGGAAAAAGGGAGAAGATCACGCGTATTACCTCGTGAAGCCGGAATTTAAAATTTTCTTGTTCTAAGAACGCAGGCGCGATCCAAATCACAAAATCGGTTCACCGCAGCTCAACTGAAGTCCAAGTAAGAACTCCCTCTAATGATAATCCACACAAGGTTGAACGCTCACAATCTCACAATTCTATGCTAGTAGAATTTAGGAGGCTAGGGTTTGATCAAGAAGAGAGAGGCAGAGAAACGGTTTCTCTGTTATTGCATGAATAGTTTGTATCTCTAACCCTAAGGAAACCGTTTCCTTATATTTATAGATTTATAATTACCGCAAATTGCAACTTAGTCCTCCTTGAAGTTTACTTAATTACAATTAGGTCCCATGAATTATAACAAACTTATAATTCACTTATAAATATATTCCCTTCGCTTAATTAACCCCACAATATTATCAAATAATATATTTGAGCATTCAAACCTTTATTGCATGTGACCCATTAGGTTTCCTGGTCTTATTGGTAGCATAATATGAATTAATTCTAACAATATTAGAATTAATAATCCTTAATAAAATAAAGGATTAAATTTATTAGTTCTCCAATTAATAAATCCATATTTAGCATATCAAGAGCGACATCTAGCAATGACTCTTGACCACTCAAAAGTCCAGAAAGTCAAGTGGCTTGACATGAACCTTTCAATAGAAAATTATCAGTGCAATAAACTCCTTTCAACATACAATATCTCATTCGATCTAGAGCATGGAATTAGTGCCAACTCCCTCCAGAATATTATTAATTCTGGCCCGAATATTTTAGTACTTGTTCAAGAAATCCATTACTCGATATGTGTATCAATTGGAATCATTTCCATCACATAGTCGCCTTGGTCAAGGACTTCATAAGTAATGATTTCTACAAGTGGACTTAAGATATACTCTCCTACTATTAGGAGTGGTGAATCCTTTATTGACCCTCTCAACTACTTTCGTTTACTTTACATTGTACCCAATATCCATCCCATAGGTGGTCCTAGATAAGACTCCAAAGATTAGAATCAAAGTACAACACTCGATAAACAAAGTACCTTGGAGATCTCAAATCTAAGGATACTTGCACACTTGCTATAATGAGATTCTATCACTGGCACTCAATAGTTATCCAAGTGATTATCTCGTAGCTAGGTCATCCAATGAACTTGTTCCAAAACAAGCATCCACACGTTAATCCTGAGTATCCCAATACTCACGGATATGAGAATCACCGCTTGATCCAATCAAGAGATATAACATGTGCCAGTCTTGGCGTATTAATAATATTCCATCTTATTAATACTATGACTGGGGATTATTTAAGTACAAACACTACATAGTGTAGTAGGAATCTCACATCACAATCTCTATCATGATTTCCTTAACACTGTGTTGTACAAGGGACTTTATCTAACGGTTTGTACATATATTTAGACATAACAATCAAACTGAAAGATAAAGAATGCCTCTTATTAATTTAATATGCAATATACATGGTACAAGTGATTGCCTCTATGGCACAATACTAACATAGATGGTCAGGGCCATTCTTTGTGACCAGAGATTTCCTTATGTAGTAGATTGCTCTTTGGCCCAATAATTCCTTCTCCAGTTTTCTAATGATTTCTCTTTCAATTGCCCTCCAATAAACTTAGAAAGCATCGTTTTACCTTCTCCTCTTTATCTTTCTAGCCCTATCCATGTGTGACACCCTTATCCAAACTTATATGGAAGCGTGTAAAATATCGAGGGGCGCACGTCTGAGCTCCTAGACAAGGGGTCTTTATAACAAACAAAGCCATAATAAAATATACAGCAGTTAAAATCCAACACGCTAATATATCCCCAAAAGATAATTACAACTTAGAGTACATCATTATGCATACAAGTACACAAAATACTATACATTGGGTTGTGGGATATAGTCCTTGTAAAAAGCAGTGTTGGGAGCTCTAAAGTTGACTCTTGGCTCTCAATCCTAGGAACAATCAGCACAAAATAGGTGTGCGTAAAAAATTACTCAGTAAGTCTCATGTGTGCTAGTGTTTGACAAAATAAATGTAATAATTATCTTAGAGATAAAAATTATGGTTTCTTGTGAAATTGCCTTTAGAAATTTCTTTCGTAAAAGGTAATTACATTTTGAATAGAAAATAGCTCTATAGCTATATATTTAAGCAAAACTCAGTTTTGAGATTGAAAACCTTCACACAATTGGAAAACATCAGATTTCAATTCAAACCCCGAATTTTAGAAATATAGGCACTTCTCTCACTAGAAGGTCGGCCAGTGTGCAAAGCCTGCTGAACATCGCCTTCAGCTACAATTTTATTATGTCTAGAAACTTCCCCGTTCGTACTGGACCATATCCTACCATTTTGGTTGTTGATGGCACGCGGTACCCTGGCATTGAAGTCTGACATTCAACCGTATCAAGCCGAATCGGTAAGTGACCGTAGCCTCTCACCTCATAAATTAGTATTTTACTTACCACTATAAGCTCAGGGGTCCCACTCCTAAACGTCAATCTCCATATGGTGACAAGGGGTGATCACACCGGTGTCCTCGCCAGTATCATTGAAACACCCAATATACACCCTCGATTGTATCTGCAAAGGTATGCAAATCCCAAGAGCTAAACAGCTAGCCAGGATGGCTAATCTCAAAGTCTTGCCGCCTTATTTGGAGTAAGACAATCCCTAGAACCTGCGAAGTTACTTGAGGTCGTCTATCTCTAACGTAGGCTAGTACAATGATAAAAGCCCTTGTTGAGTACTCAATGTTTTCACTGGATCGCAACCTAGTCTACTATATAATAATTTCCATGGAATCCCAGCATTCCCGAGGAAATAGAATAAAAATAGTTTTTAGGGGCAAAATTATTATTTTCCAAAAGTTAATCTCATACCAAGAGATTGCTTCCCAAATCTTAGTGAAAAATGATAAAAAAAAGTCCTTCTTGTACGATAAAATACATTTCCATTTTCGTCATTTTAGACATACCCAATTCCCAAATGAGTTTTATTCAGAAATTTCAAAATTCTATCCCTAAAGGAAGAATTAAATTCAAGATATTCATGATTTTTAGAGTTATTTGATCTTTTAATTAATTGATTGTTCTTCTTGGTATTTAATTACTTGGGCGTAGTACGAGATTAATTGGTTGTTTCTTTTTATTAACTTGCTAGATCAAAGGGGTTGATGGTAGTCACAATTGATTAATTTCATATTTATTGGATATTAACTTGCTAGACCAAAGAGGTTAATTGTTGAGGATTGAGTAATTAAAGGTTAATTGATGTCTGCTAGACCAAGGATTCATTGATTAATTTCATGCTTTGAATTTGCTAGACCAAGGAAATTTAAGCAAGGATTATGTTTAATGCATCTTTTAGATGAATTAATTGAGACATACCAAGTAATGCTAATTTATCTAGAAGGTAGTGATTTCGTGGATTGACCAAAGAAGTGAATCTAACTTAATCCTTCATGATGCCAAGGGAATAATTAGTTATAATAAAGATTGGGTTCTTTAAGATCATGATTGTCAAAATAATGGTTTTAATTACATAATTCTACATCCTTGACATGTACATATTATTATTTTCTTTTGTGTTATTTTGTTTTATTTTCCTTTTTATTTTATTTACACTTTACTGAATCGGTTAAACAATGAAAGAAAAATGATTAATGCATACTTGTTCCTTGAGGATCGACACTCGTTTGAACCATATGTTATGTTAATGATGAGTACGCTTGCTCATATGTGTAATTTGGGGTTAACTTTTTAATTTAAACTTGATTGGAATGTGTTTAGTTTTTATATAATTTTTATACCTAAATCCAATCACATCAGAAACCAAACCCTTCAAACGCTCATTGATAGGGCCTAAATTAGTCATATTTTTTCTAGTTATTTGAGTCTCTTTTGTGATACATTCTGTTCAATAACTAGTCATATTCCTTCATATTTGAGATTTTACCCTTGGAAAGGTATTTTGTTCATTATTGTAGATTTTAGGGGTAAAATAAAGCAAAAAATATCGCAAAACAGAACATAGGTGGCGCCGACCAAGGCAGAGGAATCGCCACCGGCCATGTGCAGTTGGCACGCACTTTGAGACGACAGAGAATTGTTGAAATAGGACCGAAATAGAACCAAACTGGCATCGGCTCTAGTAGACAAGGCGGCGCTGGCTGTACTCTGGACAACGTTGTGCTGAAATCAAGAAAAAATCGGCGAACTACGGAAGAAACAGAACACAACCGGCGCAGGCTCTAACAGCCAAGGCGGCGGCGTCTGTGCCCTGAGAATAAGATGGAATCTTGATTTTTCCACGCAGTTTTTGATAATCTATAGAATTTTAGTATCTTTCTACTTCTACTCGGCCAAGAACCTTACACCAACGAGTTTAGGCACTTCCTAAGCCTATAAATAGATGGAAAACACGAGAAATAGTGAAAATTCATAGATCATCATAGAAAATCACTAAAATCAAAGGAGGAATTCTTCAAATCAATGAGGGTTGTGCAAGAAGGTCTTCAAAGGAAGAAGAACAAGGCCTGTCTATGAGTTCTTTCTTTTACTTTTGTTTTCTTTTTCTTAACTAATGATGTATTAATTGTTTTATTGTAATTTGACATTATTTTAGGCATTCATGATTTTTAGAGTTATTTGATCTTTTGATTAATTGATTGTTATTCTTGGTGTTTAATTACTTGTGCTTATTACGAGATTAATTGGTTGTTTCTTTTCATTAACTTGCTTGGACAAAGGGGTTGATGGTGGTCTCAATTCGTTAGTTTCATATTTGCTGTCTTTTAAATTGCTTGGACAAATGGGTTAATTGTTAGGAACAAAGTAGTTAAAGGTTAATTGATGTCTGCTAGGATATGGATTCATTGGTTAATATCATGTGTAAATTTGCCAGGAATGAAAATTTAATCAAAAGATTGTGTTTCATGTATCTTTTAGGTGAATTAGTTGGGACATGATATGTAATGCTAGTTTGTCTAGAAGATAGGGATTTCATGGATTGGAAGAAGAAGTGAATCTATATTATCCTTTATGATACCAAGAGAATAATTAGTTATGATAAAGATTGGGTACTTTAAGATTATGTTTGTCAAAATAATGGTTTGAGTTACATAATTCTCCATCCTTGACATGTATATATTATTTTATTTTATTTTATTTTATTTTCCTTTTTATTTCTTTTTCACTTTATTGAGTCTGTTAAACAAAGAAAGAAAGGTGATTAATGCATACTTGTTTCTTGAGGATCGACACTCTTTTGAACCCTATGCTATGTTAATGATGAGTACGCTTGCTCATATGTGTAATTTGGGATTAACGTTTTAATTTAAACTTGATTGGAATGTTCTTATTTTTATATAATTTTTATACCCAAATAAATACGCATCAAGTTTTTGGCGCCGTTTTCGGGGAACAATATCATGAAAGCTTAGATTTTGTTGATTTAACCATGTAAATATATAAATAGGTAAATATGTAAATATGTACAATTGCTCTTTTCGCAAGAAGGTGCTATCTTTTGTATCTTGTGTATCTGTGTATACCCTTGTAACCTAACCTACTGACTTCGACTATGTTCTATTGACTAACTTTGTAATCTTTTAATTTTGTTTTAATTATGAATTCCATTAGCTAACTATTCCATGTTCAGGAGCAATGGCGAATTGGAATATGAGGAAGTTTAATGAGGGATAGTACCCCCATTGTGCTTCTAAGAAAACACTCACAGCACCAGAATCAGTAGAGCTAGAAACCGTGATTGGGAAATTTGCTGTCCATGTCACAAGGCGTTTCCAAGAAATAGATTCCACATTTGAGAAGTTCGAGGCAATGATCCACAATATGGAAAGACAAATCTGGTTTTTGACTGACAAGGTGAAAAAATCCCACGACCTAACACCAATAGGCATTGATGAAACAATTGTTGTCATATTGCATAGTGGAAAAGAGTTGCCCGACGTTGCAGACTATAACTGGCACCGGTTAGAGGAAGAGAACCGGCGCCGGCTATCCTATAACTCCGAGACCAAGCAACCCAGCATTGAACTGGCGCCAGCTGAAGCACTGAAACTGACGCCGGCTACCCTCTGTCCATCTCCCGAAAATCCTACTTCGCAGCCTAAAATACCATATCCTACCCGTCTACACAAAGCCTAAAAAGATGCACAATTCGACAAATTCCTCGAGATATTCAAACAATTGCACATAAACATCCCACTCAGTGAAGCTTTAATCCACATGCCCGAATATGCCAAGTTTCTTAAAAGATACTTGTCAACAAAAAGCGATTAGAAGAGTTATCCATTGTAGTCCTAAATGAAGAATGCTCAGCCATATTGCAGGACAAACCGAATTTGCCACATAAAGAAAATGATCCAGGAAGTTTCTTTATCCCATGTTTAATTGGCACTCTTAATTTCTGTAATGCATTAGTTGACCTAGGTGCTAGCATTAATTTATTACTATATAAAACATTTAAAAAACTAAGCTTAGCAAAACCGCAGCCCACTAGGATGAGTATTCAACTCGTGGATAAATCTATTAAATATCCTAGGGGCATAATAGAAGATGTGTTGGTAAAAGTTAATAAATTCATATTTCCAGTAGATTTTGTTATTCTTGACATAGATGAAGATTCTAAAGTCCCTTTAATCCTAGGTCGACCTTTCCTAGCTACAACAAAAGTATTAATTGATGTTCATGGGGGGAGGCTGACACTTAGGGTTGGGGATGAGGAAGTATTCATTCAAATCCACAAGAGCATGCAACACCCTGTGTCTTCTGATGATTCTTGTTTAAGAGTTGATATTCTTGACGAACCTATTTTTGAGTTGATGCAGGAATCCATTGAGAAGGAGTTGATGGAAACATCAATGGCATATTCAAAGTACTTTAATAATAAGGATTGGGTGAAGAATTTGGAAATTGATAAAAGCAGTTTAGGGAGAATGAAATCATCAATAGAAGATCCTCTGGAATTGGACTTAAAAGACCTGCCTGAGCACTTGGAATATCTGTTCTTATCTAAAGGACGTAAATTATCTATGATCATTGCCAAAGATCTCAATACAGAACCAAAGACCAAATTGGTAAGTATGTTGGGAAAATATAAGGGAGTTATAGCTTGGAAAATACTAATATTAAGGGCATTAGTCCATCCTTCTGCACTCACAAGATCTTGATGGAAGAAGGTGCAAAGTCGGTAGTACAACCCCAATGTAGGTTGAACCCACACATGAGTGAAGTGGTAAAACGTGAGGTGGTTAAACTTTTAGATTCGGATATCATTTACCCTATTTCTAATAGTATTTGGGTGAGCCCTACTCAAGTGGTACCAAAGAAGGGAGGAATGACGGTGAGCCCCAATGATAAAAATGAGCTAGTCCCTATGAGATTGATCACGGGTTAAAGGTTTAGCATTGATTATAGGATGTTAAACAAAGCCACTAGAAAAGATCACTTCCCTCTCCCTTTCATTGGCCAAATGTTGGAAAAGTTAGCTAGACATGAATATTATTATTTCTTAGATGGATTTTCTGGTTACCTACAAATCCCCATAGCTCCTGAGGACAAAAATAAAACCACTTTTATATGTCCATATGGTACTTTTGCATATCATCGAATGCTGTTTGGTCTTTGTAATGGTCCCAGCACATTCCAAAGGTGCATAACAGCCATATTTGAAGGGCTCATGGGGGATATCATGGAGGTATTTATGGATGATTTCTCAGTCTTTGGTGATTCATTTGACTTGTATTTATCTAATCTTGAAAAGGTACTAGTAAGGTGCGAAGAGACTAACCTCATGCTTAACTGGGAAAAATGCCACTTTATGGTGCAAGAAGGTATTGTGTTGGGGCATAAAATTTCAAGAAAAGGTATAGAAGTCGATAGAGCCAAAATTGAAGCTATTGAGAAGCTGCCTCCCCCTATTTCGGTAAAAGATATAAGGAGCTTTCTTGGTTATGCAAGTTTCTACACGAGGTTCATCTTAGAGTTCTCAAATATTTCAAAACCTCTTACCTCTTTACTTCAAAAGGATGTTGTGTTTAATTTTGATGAGCCATGTCTCAACGCTTTTACCATACTTAAAGAAAATTTTATTAATTCACCCATTTTAATTGCACCTAATTGGTCTCTTCCATTTGAACTAATGTGTGATGCAAGTGATTTTGCAATTGGTGTAGTACTGGGATAAAGGTGGAATAAGCACTTCCAACCAATATACTATGCAAGCAAGACTTTAACGGATGCACAAGAAAACTACACAACAACAAAGAAAGAATTGCTTGCCATAGTGTTTGCCTTTGATAAATTCCATTCTTATCTTATTTTGTCCAAAATCATTGTGTATACGGACCATTCGGCCCTGAAGTACCTACTAACCAAACATGATTTCAAACCAAGATTGATAAAATGGGTTCTATTATTGCAGGAATTTGATTTGGAGATTAGGGACAAAAAGGGTGCAGAAAACTTGGCTGCGGATCACTTGTCAAGATTGAATAATCCGAATTTGGAATCGTTTATCGAAGAGGACATTAATGACGCCTTTCCGGTTGAGCAACTCTTGCTCATAGAAGGTGAGATGCCAAACACCCCTTGGTTCGCCGATTTTACTAATTACTTGGTTGCAAGAATTGTTCCAAAAGCTCTTACAATGCAACAAAAGAAAAAATTCCTCTCCGAAATAAGGCATTACTTTTGGGAAGATCCGTATTTATTTAAGTGTTGTGCGGACCAAATCATTCGAAGATGTGTAGACTCTAAGGAAGGCGAAGATATTCTAAGATATTATCATGAAGGACTTGCTGGAGGCCACTACCAAGCCAACAACACTACACGAAAAGTGCTCGACGCCGGATTCTATTGGCCTACGTTGTTCAAAGATGCCCACGGGTTTGTTTAAAATTGTGATAGGTGTCAACGTACAGGTAACATCTCTAAATCTAATGAGATGCCATTACAAATTTTTCAAGCTTTTGTGAAGTATTTGATAGTTTGGGGATAGACTTCATGGGACCTTTCCCTAGTTCTTTGGGCAATAGATATATTTTTGTAGCAGTAGATTATGTGTCTAAATGGGTAGAAGCACAAGCTTTACCAACGAATGATGCACGGGTGATGGTAACCTTTTTGAAAAAACTTTTCACCCGTCTTGGTGTGCCTAAGGTGCTTATTAGTGATTGAGGGACTCATTTTTGTAATGCCAAACTGGAAAAAACTCTTCACCATCTAGGCGTGAACCACAAATTGGCCACTTCCTATCATCCACAAACAAGTGGCCAAGTTGAAGTGGTTCATAAGGAAATCTAAAGAATCCTGGAAAAAACTGTTAACCATACTAGGAAAAATTAGAGTCTAAAATTAGATGACACTCTTTGGGCATATCGGATAGCTTTCAAGACCCTAATAGGCACAACTCCTTTCTGGTTAGTTTATGGAAAAGCCTACCATTTACCTGTCGAAATTGAGCATAAAGCTTATTGGACTATAAAACTTGTTAACCTTGATTTTGAGTTAGCTGGGAAGTCCAAGTTACTTCAACTTACCGCCTTGGAGGAGTTGCGCAAGGAAGCTTATGATACTTCGCTACAGTATAAATAGAAAGTAAAAAACTGGCATGACAAGCATATCACCCACCAATCTGAATTTGTGAAAGGCGATCACGTGTTGTTATTCAACTCTCGGTTGTGAATTTTTCCTGGTAAGCTAAAATCCAGGTGGGCAGGACCATATACGGTAAGTCAAGTTTTCCTATTTGGAACCCTTGAACTCACTCACTCCACAGGGCGCACTTTCAAGGTCAATGGTAATCGCATGAAATGCTATGTCGGTAAGGTTCTTTACAACACGGAACAGGTGGAAATGCTCTTGGAAACTACACAATAGACCCTATATTTGGTTGATTTTTCTTTTGTTTTGCTTTATTTTTCTTTTCTAGTTTTTATGCTTTGGTGTTTCTTTTGTATTTTTCTTTTTTAGGTACTTTGCCAATGCCTCTTTCTTCAGGAATTCAGCTCTTATACAGCACATTGCATAAATGAATGGAAGTATTGTCATTCTTATCTCTTCTCCTTTATATTTTTTGTCCAATGGCATTGTTTCGTCCTTGTTCTATTTATTTGGCCCTTGAGGACAATGTCCAGTGGTTAGATTGAGAATTCTTCTATGCATCATTCTTTTATACTTTATCCTTCTTGTGAGCAAAATTTTTAAAATTTTTTCTGATTTTTTTGAGATTTCAAACTGTATTTTTCATGCATATCTTTAGGATGGATTATAGAGCATATGTTCTATATCGTTCATGGCTTATGCATGACTTTTTGCACGCACTTGGATAAGTAGTTCTTCATCAAATGCTTTACATTGTTCTTAAACCTGTTTTTCTACTAAAATTCATAGAGTATTCTAGAACTTACTTGAATACCTCTCGAGGCGAAATAACGATCCCGTTTTATAATACCTCGGGAGCTAATAAAACTATTTTCGTAAAATTTAATTATCTTAATTCCTAGGCGATCGCACCAAAAATTTGAGTTCTTTTTGGATTTCCTTCTTGATCAATAACAACTGTAGCATTGTCATCATATCGGATTATCATACCATTGTCACGTTTAAGTACTTTACGGGTACGCATAATACATACGCGAGGAAGGTAATCAAAAAAGAAAGAAGATGGGCTCTTCTCTGTTTTATCACTTAGGAGCCATGTGAGATGAAAGTTTCATGCACGGTTTTGAATGAGAGAAAGAAGAAAGACATTTATGATTTAACTTAGGGATGACGGTAATAGGTCTTCTTTGGATAGTTTGAGCTTTTTAAGCCTACCTATTTTCGTATTATCCCTAATGCCTATTTTGAGCCTAAATTGGTGATTTTCTTTCTTAAAACCCGTTATCATACTGTGTCCATTATTTCTTTCTGAGAGTTTGAATAATTCTTCCAAACCTCTATGCTCTTGGTGGATAAAAGTACATGTAGGAGAATGTTGAGGGAGAACACTTGTAAAAAGATCATGACTTGTTGCTTTCAGTCATGCATTAATAGTGTATGAGTTGGGAATGGAAAGAAGGAAGAAAAGGCAAAGAAAGAAAATAAAGTGAAAACAAAAAGAAAATAAAAAGCGGCTAGAAAAGATGAGAAGAGAGAAACTGAGAAAGAAAAGAACAGCAGCAGTAAAAGAGAGAGAGAGAGAGAGAGAGAAAAGAAAGATCACAAGAGAAATGGAGATTGAGCTGTAAAAGTTGAGTTCACGTCAAGTTCTTGACACTAATGATGAAAATTTGAACGATCTTGTGAAGAAAAATTATTGATGAGTTGGGAAGGATTGGAAAAACAATGCAAGATTTGTTTGAACTGAACTATAATTGCTATAAAAGGTTATGGGTTTAGATTGATTTTAGAATAGGAGAGCAAGAGAAGTTTGGAATTCCTTGATACATTTTGTTTATCCTTTTCTTGCGAACTCTCAGCTTCTTTGATAATTGATTCTCCAATGTCCTTCATTTAACAAGCTATATTACAAGCCCTTTAGCCTTACATTACAAGCTTGAAAGTCCTACTTGACCTAAGTAGAATTATGATATGTCTCGGATCAATGGAGAGAGTGTATGAAAGGTAAGCTTATAGAATGTATATTCTTTTTGAACTAAATTCTTTCCAATGGTTTGAGAATATTGTTAAGTATTGGGATGGTTCTACTAAGTCACTATTCACATACACAAGTCTTGTATTTGTTGTGAAAGATATAATAGCATGTGTTTTATGTTCTTGAATGAAGAAAGCATTAGAAATATTTTGAAATCGATTGAGTGATTGATGAAACCTTGTGTTTTTCTACTTGTCTTTGATACTTTACTTGAGGACAAGCAAAAAGCTAAGCGTGGGGGAATTGATAGGGCCTAAATTAGACATATTTTTTCTAGTTATTTGAGGTTCTATCGTGATACATTCTATTCAATAACTAGTCATATTCCTTCATATTTGAGATTTTACCCTTGGAAAGGTATTTTGTTCATTATTTTAGATTTTAGGGGTAAAACAAAGAAAAATCATTGCAAAACAGAACATAAGTGGTGTCGACCAAGGCAGAGGAACCGGCGCTGACCATGTGTTGTTGGCACGTACTTCGAGATAACAAAAAATTATTGAAATAGGACCAGAATAGAATCGAACCAGCGCCAGCTCTAGTAGCCATGGCGGCGCCAACAGTACTCTGGACAACGTTGTGCTGAAATCAAGGAAAAATTGGCAAACTACGAAAGAAACAGAACACAACTGGCACCGGCTGTGCCCTAAGGATAAGACAGAATCTTGATTTTTCCACGTGGTTTTTGGTAATCTGCAGAATTTTAGTATCTTCCTACTTCTAATCGGCCAAGAACCTTGCACCAACAAGTTTAAGCACTTTCTAAGCCTATAAATAGATGGAAAACATAAGAAAAAATGGGGAGAATTCATAGATCATCATAGAAAATTACTAAAATCAAATGAGGAATTCTTCAAATCAAGGAGGGTTGTGCAAGAAGGTCTTCAAAGGAAGAAGAATTAGGCCTGTCTATGAGTTCTTTCTTTTACTTTTGTTTTCTTTTTCTTGACTAATGATGTATTAGTTGTTTTATTGTAATTTGACATTGTATTAGGTATTCATGATTTTTAGAGTTATTTGATCTTTTGATTAATTGATTGTTATTCTTGGTGTTTAATTACTTGTGTTTGTTACGAGATTAATTGGTTGTTTCTTTCCATTAACTTGCTTGGACAAAGGGGTTGATGGTGGTCTCAATTCGTTTGTTTCATGTTTGTTGTCTTTTACTTGCTTGGACAAAGGGGTTAATTGTTAAGAACAAAGTAATTAAAGGTTAATTGATGTCTGTCAGGATATAGATTCATTGGTTAATATCATGTGTAAATTTGCCAAGAAAGGAAATTTAATCAAAGGATTGTGTTTAATGCATCTTTTAGATAAATTAGTTGAGACAGGATATGTAATGCTAGTTTGTCTAGAAGATTGGGATTTGATGGATTGGAAAAAGAAGTAAATCTATATTATCCTTCATGATGCCAAGAGAATAATTAGTTATGATAAAGATTGGGTACTTTAAGATTTTGTTTGTCAAAATAATGATTTGAGTTACATAATTCTCCATCCTTGACATGTATATATTATTTTATTTTATTTTATTTTCCTTTTTATTTCTTTTTCACTTTATTGAATCGATTAAACAAAGAAAGAACAGTAATTAATGCATACTTGTTCCTTGAGGATCGACACTCGTTTGAACCCTATGCTATGTTAATGATGAGTACGTTTGCTCATATGTGTAAATTGGGGTTAACGTTTTAATTTAAACTTAATTGGAATGTGCCTATTTTTATATAATTTTTATACCCAAATAAATACGCATCACTCATTTTTGTCAAAACAATTGCACACCAAGACTTTTGTCATAGGAGACATCAAATGACTCACGTTTTCCTAGAACATCTTAACAAGATTGGGAGCATATTAAATACAAGAAAACCTAAGTTTTACTAGAAAAACCAAAGGTATTCATTATGCATAAGCACAATTTGCATAAATCACTAGCACATGCTAGGTTTTCGAGTATTCTGGGAACTCACCTTGTATAACGTATTACTTGACTACGTAAGGATCCCTGATATTGCCGCGGATTCCTTAAAATGAATGACCTACAAATATCTTAAATCCATGCTTCATTTAGAATCTAGAATACTCACTTATATTAATAAGGAATATATTAAATTCCTTGTCCTTCATATTTCATTTCATTCTAGAAATGAAATATACTACTTGGAATAATTCCATATCCTTATTTCGTCTTCCTCACATGAATATAAGGTTTTCAAAAGCCAATATAGCTTCTCATTCAATTCATGAACACAATTAAAATCAACTCATGAAGTTACTTGTCCTCAACTAAAATTCTGCAATTTCTGCTTTGACACCTTAAATTGTTTTGCTCATAACTTTCAATCTGTACATCTAATTTACTTCAAATTTGTACCAAAATGCTCCTAGAATTCTTAAATTTAATCGGTAAACTTGCCTTACTGATTTGCAAAAGCGTACCAGATTTACTGAACACCAAACCTCCCAGAATATTTTGGAATAAAATCCATTTTCCAGCAAATCATAATATATCTTTGTTCTTCCTTTTCCGTGGCATATAAATATCACTTAATTCATTCCATTTCTCCCTTAATCATCCTTTAACTCACTGAATTCCAGTTACCTTCAAACCAGTAATTTCATCAAAACATAACCAGAAAATTAGTAGCTTTAATTTCAATGCATATATGCATATTTCTTAACAAGCACATTAATTTCCCAACCTTATTCCTTCCTTCCATTCAAGAATGATATCCTGCCGTCATTAACTCTACAAAAAAACCTTCAAATCACCTTTAATCCACACATAAAATACAGTTACCAAACTGCTATCCAACTGGCACACATATATAAACAAAACAGCTTTGCTCAATAATTTATTTCCAAGCATATTTCATAAACCATGCATAATCCCATGCAATATTCACATCAATTTACTTCTCATAATCTCTTTAGCAACTTTGATTCAGGAAGACAAGCTTTTCACCTTTTAATTGGGATCTTTGAGCTGCAAAACAGCCAAGCTTCCTTTCTACTTTTTCCTCTTCTTGCTCTCGGAATTCTCTCTCACTTTTTCTCTATTTTCTCTTATTTTTCTTTCCTTTTTCTATTTCTTCTGTCTTTCTATTTTTCTTCTTGTTTTGCTGCAAAAATTCAGCTATCCAAACCAGCTCCACCGCCACTCTATCTTCTATTTACAGAAGATTTAGTTTTCTTGGCCAAACAAGCATTAAAAGGCCTTGAGGACTTGGAGTCTTTTGATTAGTCCATGTAGCTTATTAGGTGTCCTTAATAATTTAGTAGAAATTCTTAGAGAATTCTTGAGAAGTCTTGCATGAACTCTCATGCAACCAATGAGGAGTTAACACATGGCTTTTCTAACCAATAACAAGATGATACTTGGTATTTACTTTCCTTTTTCCAAAATAATTTTATTTTGCAAGATAACTATGCATTAAATGCATTGGCCACCTAGCCTTTCTCAACCAATTATATATTGCCACGTGTACCTTTGTCCAATAATTTTTCAACCCCATTTCTCACAACCAATCACAATTTCCTCCAATTTCTTTGAATAAAATCTTACCGACTTCTCCGATAATTCATAATGCTTGTTATTATTTGCTCTAATCGGGACAACTTTTTATTTTACCAATAGAATCTTGACAACAAATGATTCCTTTCATGTCCCTCAAAATTCTTAAATCCTTTCTTAGTTTTTTGATGTTTGCGATCAAAATCCAAATCACAGTCAAAATTACAACAATACCCCTAAAACTCATATTACACCTGAATGTCCATCTCATTGTCCTGATCAACTTTTGTTTAGAGCTAACACCTAAATTCTTATTCTATACAATGTAGTCATTGATTGAAGTACAAAAGTACGGGTAGAACAATCTCAAAATTCCAATGACGTCTCTAAATATTTTCATTGCACTAAATCTTTTATTTTACAACACTGATCACTTCTTGTTCTTGCTTCACATACAAAATCTCCTTCGATACAAAATAGGTGATGACTAAATTTACAAAAGCAATAGGGGCTAAAATCATCCCTATTTTCCTAGTTATTTGAGGTAATAACTAGTCATATTTCTTCCTATTTGATATTTCACTTATAAAAATATTTTTTTTTTGTGGTTTTATGCAAAAATAGGTGAATTTGGAGCTAATTGTATAATTTTCCAGTTTAGACTCGGCACCAAGCCAAGAAGATAGACCTAGTGTCAGTCCTGGTCTGGAGAAAGAGCAAAGCAGGGAAAAAAAAAAGAGAGAGAAAACAAGCTAGAGAAGAGAAACCCAAATTGGAAGAAAAAAGAAAAGGAAATAGCTAGTGAAATCCTGGGAGGATGAGTTAAATCCGTGAGAGGCTTTAATAAGGAAGCCATGGCTTAGCGGCTCGGTTTTTGTAATACCCCATATTTTACCTTTGATTGGCTACTACTTGTAATAGGATGAGAATTTATATCAATAGCTAGAACAAAAGTTGATTGGTGTAATGAGACGAATATTGTGGTATAATAATATTTGGTCGGGACTTGGATGTAATTGTTGGATTTATTCTACCCGTACCCCAAATCTTCGGAAGGCTACTATTATTAATAACATAAGAATTTAAGGGTACTCTAAAAAGATAAATTGGTTAGTGCGATAAAACACACGTTTTGGAGTGAATTATGCAATTCAGGTCACCGGAGGCATTTTCGTCATTTTGATTACGCCCGCGACTTTGACCATAAATTTGACCAAATAGAAAGGGAATTGAAGAATTTAAGTTTCACTAGTGGATTCAGTGGAATTTTTGGAGTTGAATGGTGAAATAAAATATTTTTCCGTTACGGACTCGATTTTTGGTCATTTCTAAAGAAAATAAGAAATCGAGGTTAAAAATTGTGTGTGTGGCATTTTGTGAGTGGTAGCCCATGGACATATGTCAATTTAAGAGAGCTTGCATGAAGAGTTCGTGCAAGACACTTGGACTTAAAGGATTTCAAAAATAAATGAAGAATGATGTGTAATTTTGTGATTGGAACACATCATTTTGTGGGCCATTTAATTTAGGCCTTGGGTATTTTGATTGGCTAATGTTTAGACCAAGAGAAGATGAATGAATAGCTAGAAATTGGCCAAGAATTTCATTGGCCTTGCAAGAAGAAATAAGGGAATTTTTGTAGAGGAAATAAAAGTGGTTGGTGTGTAAATTTTTTATTGGAACACACCTACACATTAGCCACCATACAATTAATTGATTTAAAATTTTCTTTGCCAAATTTCTAATGAGAATGGTGGTGGGAAAGCTGTTATAACAGCCAGAATTTTGGCGAGCCTTGAAGAAGGAAAAACTAGAAAAGAAAAGCTAGAGAAAAATAGGGAGAAAACGAAAAAAATGGAGAGAAAAAAAGAAGAGTGTGTGTGTGTGTGTGTGTGTGTGTGTGTTCTTGGTGTTCTTGGAGCAAAATCACTTCAAATAGCCTCAAACACAAGGTAAAATCCTGTGCTTCAAGAATTGAATGGTGATCATTATGATATCAATTTTAACATGAAAACATGATTTTCATGTCTTGATTTTAGATTAAAGCTAGGGTTTGTAAACTTTGTGTGTGAACCTTGTATATACCTATGTGTTCTATGTATGTTGGCTGCCTAGAAGCCTTATGGATATTTTTTTGTGTAAGGAAGAACTAAATATTTATGGTAGTTTGAAGAATTGCTTTTGGTTGATGAGATGATGACCAAAGTAGAATAAAAATGGAAGTGGCTAGGTTGGAACAATGAATTATACTAGCTTTTTGCTTCGAAGAAGTGAATTTGTGCTGAATAAGTGTGACTCTTGTGAGCTATTGAAATCTGGAAATCACAGAATTAAATATGATTTGAAGGAAAATTGATTGAATTAATGGTTCCAAAGTGCTAAAGGCTAAAGGAAAACAAAGGAAAGCATGAATAGTAGGTTTGAGGCAAAACTATTGGCGCTGTTTAAACCCAATAGCATGTTATAGGAATAAAAAATCTGAAAAAAGCATTACAAAATTAAAGTTAAGAGTCTTATGGTCGATTGGGTATATCATAGAGCCAAATCGGAGTTGTGGATCAAAAGTTATGTGCAAAACAAAATGATATGGCAAACTAGCGAAATCTCAGAAAAGTAGTCCGAAAATGGATGAATTTAAGAATGATTAATTGTGTGATTTTGGATGAAATTAAGGGAAAATATGAAGTGAATCCTTTGTATGTGAAGGGAGAAAGGTTGTGGAAAAAGAGAAACGAAATAATTGATCAAACGACGAAAAAACGACATGAGCAAAAGTTAAGCATTTTCCTTAGCCGTTAGCTACCCATCGGCCCCGACAGCTAACCGTCGGCCAACTGTTGGCTAATTTTTGGCCAAAGATGACTTGACCCGAAAACGATATTTGGTGTAGGTTTATCGGTAAACGGCCAACGAAATGTTGAAAACGGTAGGAATGGTGATTAAATGGCCTTAAACGGAAAGAGTTACTTAGGACACGAAGTGAGTCCCTTTGATTTCTAAAATCTTTTGAAATCTAGTGTGCTTCACTTTTTCATGAAATGCTATGTTTTATACTGTTTTGGAAATCCCTGAATAGTTTAAGGTTTATCTGAGTAAGAACTATTTTATGCCATTTTGGGCTCGATTGAACATCATAATTGGCTTAGAAACCTTACTGGATGATTAAAGCATGAATTTTGTGAATTTAATCCTTTTTGGATTAAATGTTTGGATTTTTCAGAAAATGATAAATTTTGAAATCAGGTATTCATAAATTGACTGGAATGCTCTTATTGGAACATTTTATGGAAATGTGTTTAGAAACTTTGAATTTAATCCTCTTTTGGGATTAGAATTCTGGATTTTTTAAAATGAGTTCCTTTTGGAATTGGATATTTGGAAAATGATCCAAATGCCCTTATTGGAATGTTTATGAAAACTTTTAGAATTGAGTATACGGTAAATGACCGAAATACCCTTATTGAAACTTTTGTGAATATTTTTCAAATCGGGTAAAAGTAAAATGACCCGAATACCCTTAGAAAGTCTTTTGGAATCGAATATGGGTAAAATGACCTGAATACCTTTGGAACTGACTTTTTGATCGAGTACGGAAAAAATGACCCGAATACTCTTGGAAACATGTTTGATGTGTGAACATAACTTTTTATCCTATTCCTATATGATTTTGGAAAATAATCTCTCGTGATGAGATTAGCTTTTGAAAAATGCCATTTTGATACCTGAAATTGTTTTATTGGCCTGGTGTGCCTATGGAATGAATTGATTAGCTCTGTGGAGTCTATGTGAATGATAATCTGACTTGCAAGTCAATGGGATCAAATTTTAAAATATTATATTTTACCCTAAAAATGGTTTTCTTGATATGGAAAATGGTTTCCTAATGTGCTCAAGTATTAGCTTTTTTCTTGAATACCTGGCAAAAGCACTAACTTGAATTCCTGGCATAAGCACTAACTTGAGTTCCTGGCGTAAGCACTAACCTGAATTCCTGGCGTATGCACTAACTTAAATTCTTGGCATAAGCACTAACTGACTAACTTGAATACCTAGCGTATGCACTAACTTGAATACTTGGCATAAACACTAACTGATTCTTAGTAGTACACTGCAGTGTACTTACTTATCCGGTAATGCATGGTTGAGTGCTATAGGTTGCGGTCTAAGCACAATGATACATGACACCGAAGGCGAAGCATTGAGAGCTTTGCATATAGGCCGACCTTCAGTTGAAGGAATACTTGTGATGTGGAATTGGGGTAATGATTTGGAATTAAAACACAGTTTTCCAAAAATGATTGAGTTCTGAATAAACTCTTTTTTAAAAATTTTTGGAATTGTTTCCAATGAACAAATGAAATATTTTCCCCACAATGGTTTTATGTACTTTGTCCCCTTACTAAAGCACTAGTACACACAGGACTCATTGAGTGATTTTCACTTACATGGGTGTTATTTTCCTTAAAAAAAATTCAAGATCAAAGGCGCAACGGAAGCACAGTGGACTCCCAGAGGCTCATGCTACATATTGGACCTGTTGTATTCATGAGTGTATGTATCAGAAGCCAAATTCTTGTACCTTTCTATGTTAAAAAAATTCCGCTGCCTTTTGAGTAAAGTTTGTTATAAAGACCGCTTATCTGAGCAATCAGACAGGGCGACATCCCACAAAGTTACAGCCTACTACGTTATGGAAATATGGGGTGTTATAGTTTTGGTGGCTCCATAAAAAGAAAAAAGAAAAGTTGGTGGCTCACGGTTACTGAAGAAAGAAATAAACAAAGTTAAAAGTAAAAAGTAGAAGAAACATCATGGGAGGACGTAACCAAAATAAGGCAAGCCATAGCTTTGCTAAAGGCACGGCTCGGTAGAAAGGAGAAAACAGCTCATGTGAGCTATTTTCCAAAAGAAGAGAAATTTTGGTCACTTCATGGCTCAGTTCTTACGACTATAGCACAAGAAATAGAATTCAGCTTCAGCGTGAGGAAGAAAAGGAAACGGCTTCAGTAAAACTAAGGCGGTGAATTTTGTGAATAATTTTAGAATCCTAATAGGAAACTACTTATTTAGTTTTTGGATTTTTTGCAAGCCTATAAATAAGGCCATTCACATTAGAAATAAGGTGTGCTCGATGTGGATATTAGAAATATTTTTTAGAGTACACCGTCACTATTTTCTCTAGAAAAATTTGTCATTCATGAAACATTGATTTTGGGAAAAGTTTTTATTAGAAATTGAAAGGCTTGTCTATGAGTATTTATCTCTTTCCTTTGTTTTCTTTTTCTTGAACAATGGTGAGTTTAATTCTTTAATTGTCTTTGGATATTATACTTGGATTTATGATTTTGAATTTTATTTAATCTTTGATCAATTGATTAATTTTCTTAGTATTTGATTACTTGTTATCATTGGTTATTAATGCGTTTTCTTTAGATTGACTTGAGAAACAATGTTAGAAGTTCATTGCATTGATTTTATATTTGTTAAATCTTAATGGACTTTGAAAACGAAGTTAAGATTAAAGAACCTAAGGAATAAAGATTAGTTAATTTTTCCTAGAGTATAGGGTTATTGGTTAATTTCATGTTTATTATCACCTAAGTATAAGGATAATTTATGAAGAATTGAGTTTAATGCATCTTTTGGTTGTTTTAGTGCGATTGGAAAATCTACTAATTTAATTAAGAGATAGTAATTCTATGGAATGGGAAAGAAGTGGAGTCTATATAAATGGACTCATAACTAGGGAAATGATTGGATTTTACTTTATATTCCTTCATGATGCTAAGAAAATAATTGGTTGTGATAAGTATTAGATGATTCATGTCATGCTTTTGAGAATAATTATTTAATTACATGTTTTTCACTCCATGAGTTGTATAGATATTTTGTTTTTTTTTTTCTTTTTTTATCTTTATTTCGATTTCTTTATCAATCTAGTTTATAAGTTAAACAATGAACGAAAAGTGACTAGTGTGTACTTGTTCCTTTGAGGATTGATACTCGTTAATTTCTTATACTATACTTGCGATGAGTATAATTGCTCGTATGTGTATTTTAGGATTAATGTTCTAATTAAAACTTGACTAAGTGATGGATTTAAAGTTGATGATTTTATACACCTAACATTTACGCATCAAATTTTTGGCGCCGATGCCGGGGAACAATACCATGAAAACTTGGATTTCATTGCTTTAGTCATGTAAATATGTAAATAGATAGATACATGTTAATAATTACTAACTTGTTTTTGGTATGTTTGTATATATTGTATCTTTAGCTATTTAATTTTATTAACCCCATGTTAATGTGAAATATGTGTATGAATTATATTTGACTATTCAATGATTTTTTATGTCACAAATTTAGAGTCAATACTAACTTTTTTATTTTTAAGTTTGGACTTTTACTGATACGATATTTTAGACGAACTAAATTCAGTTTATTTTATTTTTATAATTTTTAATTTTAGTTTAATGTTTAATTTATGCATTCTTATTTTACATATATTGTGCTCGTGCATTAACGTATGATTAATTTTTATTTATGTATTTATTTTGTTTTTATATTAAACGAAAAAAATATTTTTTTTTTTTACTTTGACCGAGCCATTCCCCACCCCATATTTCCTTTCTTTTTCTTCACTTTCTCTTCTTCTTTTCTTCTTCTTTTTCCTTTTTCTTCTTTTCCTTATCTTGCTCAGATTTTTGTTTTTGTTCTTTTCTTCTTTCTTCCGTTTATGCCTGTTTCTTTGGCTTTTACTTTTCTTTTTTGCCCAGCGAATAATGTAACTGTGCAAATAATGTAAATGTATAAATAGTTTTATTTTTTATACCATGTAAATAATTTTCTTGACATGTTGTATCTATTTATTTATAAAAAAAATGTATTTGTTGTGAATAAACTCAATATTAGTGTATTATAAAATTATTGTTGTATATTTGTTAGCTGTTAAATATTGCATAATAATACTAACACTAATAATATTTACATTTGTAATTAGACTATAATGTTGTATTTTACTCGTGTATTGTAATAGTTTAATTATTCCATATAATAATGATAGTAATAAGAGCTATAATAGTAATTAGTTGTAATTTATGTTGATATATCATTGTACAATAATTCTTTTGTATGCTTATAACAGTTTCACTGTTTTCATTGCTAGAAAAAAAATTGTTGGGATACTATTTTCAAAAAAAAAAAAATCAAAAAAATGTTGTATTGTCATTTTAATTTGTGTTTTCTTTTTATTATTGTGTTAATATTAATCAATAACTATACTAAGTGAACTTGTAATTAATTGTAACATGTATTGTTGTATTTAGGTTATTATTTTCTTGTATGTTCTTTTTTCATTATTATTTTTAAATTTTTTATTTATTTATTTATTTTATTTTTTGGTTGCAAAGCATGCACATGTTGCTTTATAAAAAAATAAAAAAATGAAAAAAAGTTTGTATGTATGTATGTATGTATCTGGCCACGGCTTTTGTAAAGCCATGCCCAAATGTGCTTATTTTTTGTATCATTGACTAGGAAGGCTTGATGAAAGCCTTCCCAAGGTTTGTGTTGTAACGTTACTTTAAAACATATTCTCCATTTACTCCACCTAGGATTCTGCCGCTTGTTCTTGATCTAGTTTCCCAAAGAATAGAGGTGGATGAAATTTCAGAAAGTGCTCCAACACTTGATCATCCTCCATTTCTCCTCTCCTACTTCCCTGACTTGAATTCTTAGTAACTCATTCCAAGACTTTAGTTATTCTTCCCAATGTCCTCATTATTGCCTTATCTACAGGTAAGAAATGGATTTTCTCAATAGGAGAATTTTCACTTCGTGCCTCATAATGGCGTTTGGTAGTGTGTTTGGGCGGCATCTGAAATTTTCGAATCATTTACTAACATGTCCACCAATTATGTTAATGAGGTAAGCAAAATAGTAACATGCTTAATGTAATCACAACAACCATATATATACATATTCAATACCATAAATACTTCATGCACATGATCGAATTAATTCTCACCACTGGTATTACTAGAGACAGAAGGTTCAGAGTCTGCAAAGACAATATAAGACTCAGGGAAATCAGGCCGATAAGCATCTAACTTGATCTTCCCTTCAATTTCCTCACCCACCTCCCGTTCTCTCTCAAGTTCTTGTTAATTTCCAATAATATTAGCATCTTCCAATGGCTCCAAGAAATTTCTGAAATCCTTATACTTAACCGATAGCCCAATAGAACTATCAGAGTCACTATCATTCTCTTACTCTAACTCCACCTCCAGCTCTACTCCTGACTGAGTATCAGATTCAATCTCAATCACCATGTCAAGATCCTCTTTATTCTCATCATTGGTCCGAACAGGCATATCATCCCTCGAAAACATTTCTAGTAATACTACCTCAACCCCCTTGTTGGGTGTTATCTGTAAGGCTTCAACCAAATTCTCAATGAAGATACCCAACTCGTGTTTCACATAGTCCCCTAGAAATATCCAAGTTACCTTTTGTTGTTGTCATAGTTGCTCGTCTCTATTGGCCTCTTCTTAAGAGACCTATATCTGAGTGGTGTAAATAAGAAACTCTTCTGGTTCACCTAAGGTCAAAATCGTGGTCTTGAGCCATGACCTATCTTTACATGGAGCTGATCGTATCCAATACTTACCCAGCTCTGCCCAACATGTTTCCGATGAGAGCTTTCACCCACTTCCTTCTTCTACTCTCTACTGACCTGCTTGTCTACAGGTTTCTTTCCCTCAAATTAGCATCAATATCCTACAATTATGGCTCTGATACCAATTGTGACATCCCTATCCAAACTTATATGGAAGCGTGTAAAATATTAGGGGTCACCCAATCTGATCTCCTAGACAAGAGGTTATTATAACAAACAAAACCACAATAAAATATATAGCAGTTAAAATCCAACATACTAATATATCCCCAAAAGATAATTACAACTCACAGTTCATCATTATACATACAAGTACACAAAATAATGTACATTGGGTTGTAGGATATAGTTCTTGCAAAATGCAGTGTTGGCTGCTCTAAAGTTAACTCCTGGCTCCCGGTCATAGGAAAAATCAACATAAAATAGGTGTGAGTGACAAATCACTCAGTGTGTCCTGTGTGTGCTAGTATTTGACAAAACAGACGTAATGATTAACATAGAGATGAAAATTATGGTTTCTCATGAAATTACTTTCAAAATTTTCCTTCATAGAAGGTAATTGCTTTTTGAACGGAAATCAGCTCTACAGCTGTATATTTGAGCAAAACTTAGTTTTGTGATTGAAAACCTTCACACAGTTAGAAAACATCAGTTTTCAGTTCAGAGCCCCAATTTTAGAAATACAAGCACTTCTCTCTCTAAAAGGTTGGCCTGTGTAGAAAGCCCACATAAATTCGCATTCGACTATGGTCTTATTATGTCTGGAAACTTCCTCATTCATACTGAACCATATGCTACCATTTTGGCTATTGATGCCATGTAGTACCCTGGCACTGAAGTCTAACATTCAACCGTATCAAGCTAAATCGGTAAGTGACTGCAGGTCCTCACCTCATAAATTAGTATTTGACTTGCCACCATAAGTTCAGGGGTCCTACACCTGAACGTCAATCTCCATTGAGGTGACAAGGAGTAATCACACCGATGTCCCTGCCATTATCATTAAAACACCCAATATAAACCCTCGACTGTATTTGCTAAGGTACGCAAATGTCAAGAGCTAAACGGCTAGCTAGGATGGCTATTCTCAAAGTTCTGTCACCCCGTTTGGAGTGAGACAATCCCTAGAACCCGCAAAGTTACTTGGGGTCGTCTATCTCTAACATAGGCTAGTACAATTATCAAAGCCCTTACTAAGTACTCAATGATTTCACTGGATTGCAACCCAATCTGCTATATAATAATTTTCAAGGAATCCCAACATTCCCCAAGAAATAGAATGAAATAGTTTTTAGGGGTAAAATTGTCATTTTTTGAAAGTTAATTTCATACCGAGAGATTATTTCTCAAATCATGGAGAAAAAGGATAAAAAGTCCTTATACGATAAAATACATTTTCAAGGGTATTTTCATCATTTAAGACATGCCTGATTCCCAAAAGAGTTTTATTCTGGAATTCCATAATTCTATCCCTAAAGGAAGAATTAAATTCACGAAATTCCATTTATCACTTCATAAAACTCATAACTTCCATATTTCCAAACAAAAAGGGTGTTTTCATAATTTCTCGCCAAAAGAAATATGTCATTATTCAATAATTCATCCCAGAATCATGGTGTAAGATTTAGTTGAATTAAATCAGAAGAAAAGCCAAATCAATTCATAAAATATGAATGAAATGCTTTAAACATATCACGATTTATGGAAAAATATTCACAATTGAATAAATTCCATTTCTCGTTAAAATACATTATTTTCCAAAATAGTGATCATTTCCCGTTCAAGAAACCTAAAGTTGGTTCCGGAAAATCAAATGCCACACTTTTGTGTTTTCCATACTTTAGAACATTATTCATCAAAATTAATATTTCCATAAATAAATCTCATGAATCCCATGTCATTTGGATATGAAATGAAACCATAGATTTCATCAGAAAAATCATATTTTTTTCAGAGAAACCAAATCCTTCAAATGCTAATTTTTATCAAAATAATTACACACTAAGACTTTTGACTTACAAGACATCAAAGGACTCACGTTTTCCTAGAACATCTTAACAAGATTGGGAGCATATTAAATACAGGAAAACCTAAGTTTTATTTTTCATTATGGATAAGCACAATTTGCATAAATCACTAACACATGCTAGGTTTTTGAGTATTCAGGGAACTCATCTTCTATAGCCTAATACTTGACTACGTAAGGATCCCTTATATTGTCGTGGATTCCTTAAAATAAATGATCCACAAGAATCATAAATCCATGCTCCATTTAGCATCTAGAATACTCACTTATATTAATAAGGAATATATTAAATTCCTTATCCTTCATATTTCATTTCATTCTAGAAATGAAATATACTGCTTGGAACCATATCCTTAATTCATCTTCCCCATATGAATATAAGGTTTTCACAAGCCGATATAGCTTCTCATTCAATTCACGAACACAATTAAAATCAATTCATGAAGTTACATGTCCTCAACTAAAATTCTGCAGCTTTTGCTTTGAAACATTAAATTGTTTTGCTCATAACTTTCAATCCATGCATCCGATTTACTTCAAATTTGTACCAAAATGCTCCTAGAATCTTGTAAAATTGCCTTAGTCATTTCCAGAAGCATACCAGATTTATTGAACTCAAAACATCCCAGAATTTTCTGGAAAAAAATCTATTTTCCAGCAAATCATAATATATCTTTGTTCTTCCTTTTCCGTGGCATATAAATATCACTTAACTCATTCAATTTCCCCCTTAATCATCCTTTAACTCACTGAATTCCAGTTACCTTCAAACCAGTAATTCCATCAAAACATAACCAGAAAATTGGCAGCTTTTATTTCAAGACATCTATGCATATTTCTTAACAAGCACATTAATTTCCCAACCTTATTCCTTCCTTCCGTTCAAGAATGATATCCAAGCATCATTAACTCTACAAAATACCTTCAAGACACCTTTAATTGACACATAAAATATAGTTACCAAACTGCTATCCCAACCCATACACATGTATCAACAAAACAGCTTTGCTCAATAATTTATTTTCAAGCATATTCCATAAACCAAGTATAGTCCCATATGGTATTCACATCAATTTACTTCTCATAATCTATTTAGCAACTTTGATACAAGAAGACAAACTTTTTACCTTTTTATTGTGACCTTTGAGCTGCAAAACAACCAAGCTTCCTTCCTACTTTTTCTTCTTCTTGCTCTCAGAATTCTCTCTCACTTTTCTCTATTTTCTCTTGCTTTTCTATCCTTTTTCTATTTCTTCTATCTTACCATTTTTCTACTTGTTCTGTTGAGAAAATTCAGCTGTCCAAACCAGCTCCACCGCCACTCTCTCTTCTATTTATAGAAGATTTAGTTTTCTTGGTCAAACAAGTATTAAAAGGCCTTAAGGACTTAGAGTCTTTTGATTGGTCCATATAGCATATTAGGTGTCCTTAAGAATTTAGTAGAAATTCTTAGAGAATTCTTGAAAATCTTGCATGAACTCTCATGCAACCAGTAAGGAGTTAACACATGGCTTTTCTAACCAATAACAAGATGATACTTGGTATTTATTTTCCTTTTTCCAAAATAATTTTATTTTTTCAGATAATTATGCATAGGCCACATAGCCTTTCTCGACCAATTATATCTTGCCATGTGTACCTTTGTCCAATAATATTTCAACACCATTTCTCACAACCAATCACAATTTCCTCCAATTTCTTTGAATAAACTCTTACCAACTTCTCCGATAATTCATAATTCTTGATATTATTTGCTCTAATCAGGACAACTTTTTATTTTACCAATAGAATCCTAACAACAAATGATTCCTTTCATGTCCCTCGGAATTCTAAAATCATTTCTCAGTTTTTTGAAGTTCATAGTCAAAATCCTAATCGCGGTGAAAATTACAACAATACCTCTAAAACTCAAATTATACGAGAATGTCCGTCTCATTGTCTTGATCAACTTTTGTTCAAAGCTTACATCCAAATTCTTATTCTATACAAAGTAGTCATTAATTGAAGTACAAAAGTACGGGTAGAATAATCTCAAAATTCCAATGATATCCCTAAATATTTTTATTGCACTAAATCTTTTATTTCACTACACTGATCACTTCTTGTTCTTGCTTCACATACAAAATCTCCTTCGATACAAAATAGGTGATGTCCGAAATTACAAAGCGAGGGATGTCACAATATGTGCCCCTTGTAGTTTATATTTAGCCAATAAGGACATTGTCCAATTTAAGTGTGTGGGAGAGGTTTAAAGTTTAATCTTTGTAAGAATCTAATCTATTTATTATTTATTATTCACTTGTTTTCTTCAATGTTTTCTATAAGATTTTGAAAATTTTGGGCTTATCTTCAAGAATTTTTAGTATATACGTTGATAATTGTTAGTTTGATGAAGCTATTATTATTCTTTTTACTTTTAAATTTATTTAAAGACTTCCTTAGCTAAGTTGGTATTATGTAAAATTACACATTAAGGGTGACATAAGCTAAGTCTTGAGAATTTAGATTAACCTTGTTTATGCCTTTGTAAATGTTGAGAAGCTAAGTCTTTTAAAATTGATGAGAACATTATGATGAAGTAAGGAATTGTGATTAATTTATATTCTATGATATTCCCGCTAAACCTTATTCTAAGTTTTAGTAAATAGGGATTGAAGTAAAAAAAAAAATGAATGAATGAAAAATAAAATGCAAAAGCTCAAAATCATTATTCACATGCCTTTATAAAATATTTGCATTACCATGCAAAAGAGCGAGCCAGTATGGTGAGATAGGCCATTTTATGCACTCTCTTGAGGCTAAAGAAGGACCAATACCCAGTTTACTATGGCTACTTATGATTGTAGTAGCATGGAATATATAGAACTTAAAATTGGTTAATTATTCCTAACTTATATGAATCATAGTGTTTTTATTCTTGACCTAAGGAGTATAGTAAATCATGTTGAATTAGTATAAACTTTCTTAACTTAACTTCAATGGCCTTGGTTGTGTCAAACTTACTATATGAATTTACATAATCCCAACTTAATAGAATATGTGTTAGGTTAAATTTTTAAGTTTATGGAAAAATAATATCTCTACCATTTTTGCTATATCTACATACATGCTAAATTATTCTTGTTGCTAAGCTGAACATTTTGGATTTTAATATCTAATTGCTTGTTGATGATAATGTCAATTTTCTTGAAGACAAGCAAATACTTAAGTGTGGAGAAGTGATAAGTGCTTAAAATATACATATTTTTATGTCATTTATATTATTATTACGAAGAATTCTTAAATAGATGACTATTCAATCCTCTATTTTCACCTTGTATTGTGTAGAATGCTTACAGTGAAGATTTGGTGAAAATCACAAAAATAAAATGAAAAATAGGAAGTATATAGTGTTGCCTAAGCTAAGATAACTGGTGCCACTCAATTTCAGTTGTTTCAAGGGTTTAAAATTCAAAGGGTTAGTAGTGCCATTCAGATCAACTTAACCAACACTGCTCATCTTCTAGAATTAGGAAAAAAAAAATTGAAGTGGTACCGGATTAGCCAACATAAGCAGTGTTGCTCAACATCATAGAACAGTCCCTATTTTGTAATTTCCATGGTTTTGAGGGGAAACACCATAAATACCCCCATTATAAACCCTTAACAAACGGATCCCTAGAGGAAAACCTTATGAGAACCCTCAAGAACAACAAAAGTGGCCACCAAGAAAGGATCAAGATTATCTTGGAGGAGGAGAAGAGCATTTCCAAGGAAGACAGGGAACACACTTGTGCATAAGTTTTTCTCCATTTATCTTTGTAATATTATTTTGTAAATGTTGGATTACATTGATTTGATTTGTAATTAGAGGGATGAACCCTTATTATGCTTTGTATTAGATTCCTTTTGGTCTAGTTGAACCTATTTTAGTAATGAATTGCTTGGTTATATTGTGCGGGTTGATTGATTTAGGTGAAATTTCTTCTAATGATTTCGAAAGATGGGGTTAGGAGTTGGTTACCAAATTGGTTGATCTACCAGATTTGTTTTCATTTGATGAACTTGAAAAAGGATTTAGGAGAAAAAAACATAACAATTGATGGAGTGGGATTTTGTCTAGAGATAGGGGCATTTGTTCTTTTTGGATATGGATTTGAGATTGTTTAGGCTAAATTCTCTTTAAATCTAATTTTGGAGGTAGATATACCCTCAAGTTATGCTAAAGATAGAGAAATTATAACTCGAGAAATGGGGGTATTTTGTTTTTGGCTAATTTTGAGAAAATTCACTTGATTGCATGACTTATCTCGTTTTCTTTTTCTTAGATTGTGATCTTTGGTGATTTATCTTGTAGTATGTGGGGTTGGTGGATTCTCTAGGTGAAGATTCATATTTATTTTACCTCTTTATTTTGTTGGCCAAATAATGAGATTAGCGCAAAGTAAGGGTATTTGTCACCTTTCCCTGGATTCGATACTTAGCCGTTATGATTTTATACTGCATAATAAATATACTTGTCTAAAGTATGTGTGTGAATAATTATGATATTTTAATTAGAACTTGACTATTTGCGTGATTTTGTTGATAACTATTGTGTGTGTTTTAATGTGGAAAATATTACCAAAGACCATAATCAATCAAATTTTAATTAAAATGCCATGAATATAAAGCCAATTTGACTTTAGACTATTCTAGAAAATTCTCCCACCTTCTACTTTATTCCATGATCTTCTATTACCTTCAACTTTACTCCATTAGCTTCTACTAGTTTCTACTTCTATTAGCTTCTAATACCTTCTATTACCTTCTATGATTTACTATTACTTTCCATTACTTTTTATTACCTTCCATTAGTTTCCATTACCTTCATTTATCTTCTATTACCTTCTATTACTTTCCATTATCTTCCAATGACTTCTACACTTCATTAATAGTCCTTAGATATTTTAAGTCATATTAATTTTGTATGCTGACCCACTTCCATTACTTTCTTATACCTTCTAAAGCCATCTATTCTCTTCCATTATTTTCTTACAATTTCTAAAGCCTTCTACTTTCTTCCATTATTTTCCTATAACTTCTAAAGTCTTCAACTTTCTTTCATTTTTTTCCTATAGCTTCAAAATTCTTCTACTTTCTTCTATTACTTTTCTACAACTAATAAAGCCTTCTACTCTCTTCCATTATTCTCCTACTACTTCTAAAAGTTTCTTTAATGGACTATATATATAATTAAGAGGTTTCTCCTATCTTCCACTTCCTTCCATTACCTTCCTATAACTTCTAACTCCTCTTGTGTAGCCAAGTTATAAGTAAATAAAAGAGAGAAGAAAGATGGCAAGGGAGACTGAAAAGGAAGAGAGGAAGAGAGAGAGAAAATAAAAGAAGAAAGAGAAGAAGACTAAAGGAATTCCTAGAGAAGTCATAAGGATATAATCCTACACCATTTAGGTGAGTCCCTGTGTTTTACAAATATTATTTTGGCTCGTGATTTTCTACAATATTTACACGTGTCTTCTTTCAATGGTTTTAAGAATTATGAACGTTGTGAGTTCCTTGATTTCCAAACTTCATTTTAGCTAGTCGTTTTCTAAAATATTTGAATACAAGTACTTCTATTCAATGGTTTTATGAATCATGGATATTATGAGTCCTTGATTTCCAAACTCCGTTTTAACTAAGTGTTTTTCTATTATATCGATGAATGAACCTTTTGTTTTAGAACTTTTGCACGTTGTAGTCCATTAACTTTCAAACTTTTACTCTAGCAAGGTGTTTTTCCGTTATAATTAGATGTGAATATTTTATTCGATTGGGTTTAGACTCTTGCACATTTTATGAACTCGTCTTTATTAAATCTTTATAGTTGCAAGTGTCTCATTTTTAGATTTCAAGTCAGAGACCATTATGATTTCTTTTCCTATCTAAAGAATATATTCATGATTTAGTGCTTTCTTACTAATGATATGAAATCTTACGATATTTTGGCTAAATGCTTTCAAAACATCTCATACATTAAATGAAAGACTTATTGTTTTCTATGTTCAATGAACATTGGAAATTATTACAAGGAATATGTCAAACATTTGGAAGATGACATTTTGGCCCTGAAAATAAATTTTTGTGCTCGAGTATGAGCTTGTATTCTGGGAAAGAAAATATTTTGGAAAAATAGTTTGGTTTTGAAAGATATTGAGCTATGTTGAGAGATTATGTTGGTCTCTTAGCTTTGTGTCACGTGATCCTTGAGTACTCAAGAGGAGCTATAATCTTATACTAGCGTACACGGGTTTGAGATCAACTTTTCGACTGGTGGCCACCTTTATAGGGTTGTCTCTTTCTTTACAGGGTGACAATATTTGTAGTAGAGCCATCCTTAGCTAGCAACACATTTTCTATTGTGGAAACAGATGTCGAGTATAGGATATTCGTGTTGTATGGCCGACCATAATGATAGTCATAGTATGACTAATTGTGGTGTATACACTAAGTTAATCATCGATTTTGTCATGTTCATCGGATTGAGATCCCATGGTGTTGACGTTGTTAATCGTATATTTCGTCATGTCCATAGGATTGAAATCCTATGGGGTTGATGTTATTGGTTGGACTGAAATCCTTCTAGTTGAGATCGCAATGTGATGTTGAATATGAAATCATATTTTGAAAATATGGTATAGTTTATGATTAAAAGTTCAATACTAATGTTATAAATGGTGCCAGGTTACTATGTGTCATCGTAATGGCACATTTTTTTAAAATGTGGGGCATTCATTTTCAATAAACCATGATTTTCAAATATGCATGAACTCTTTTGACAACAGTTGACAAAGTTTTCAACCACAATGTTTAAAGAGTTGTTTTCAGTGAACAATTATGATAAAACCCTTTTTTAATACACACAAGACTCACTAAGTATACCACTCACATGTGTATTATTTTTGTTGTTTTTTTTTTTCAAGACTCAGAGCTAAAGCCACATGTAGGTGATGCTATACTCACTTCTTTTAGATTAGTGATATGAAGGTTATACAATTATCACCATGTATAGTATATAATGGGTTTTTTCTATTTGTAGTTAGATTAAATGTACGTATCAGACCATTCTAGCTTGTAAGTTTAATGAAATAGTATATTTTTATTTTCCTACTTTAAGTTTTGATTTGTTATAAAGACCCCTTATCTGGGAATTCAAATGAGGCAACATCCCATGAAGACAAGGCCTACCATAACCAAAAATAGTAGTGTGTTACAATTGGTATCAGAGTCAATATTATAGATTTGTAGATTAAGACCTAGGTAGGACCTAGCCGTAGTTATTTTCATAGTGCTATTGAAAGTCCAAGACCCCGAATTAAACTAAAGAGGTATGTAAAGTCTAGCAGCTTGGAGGAAGTATCTAGTGAGCTTGATGAGGTAAAAATTCCTACAAAACTAGGTATAGATGTGACAAAAGAACCTAAGAAACCTAGGTTGATTATGATTTCTTCTGACAAGTCAGAAGAAGAGATGGAAGAACCAGTTGAGTTAATTATGATATTTTCTGAGGAATCTGTGCAAGAAGATAGTGAAGACAATATAGTAGAGGAATATAAAGTAGGGGATGAACTGGACTCCGACGATAACATAGACAATGAAGATCTGGAGGGCCATAGATCGGAGACGTCTGAGTATTATTTTGTGTCTTCAGATTCCAATCCACCAGTTTCTAAGTTTAGTAGCGATGACTATTAGAATGTATGCCCAAAATAGACTATATATTTTTTCTATTTTACAAATTAATAAAAACTTCATTCATTAATGGTTGTTGATTTACATATATTACACATTAAGGTCTAAATGTGTTAGTAAGTAATCAACGTGATTGGATCGTGCTTTTACAGTAAGGTATAGATTATGGGCTATTAACACATAAGCAAAAAAATTATTCTTGATCGATTGATAGAGTTGGACACTTCATCAAGATTTAGATCATTACACTATGGTTTATAAATAGGAAATAATTTACCTTTAACTAGTGAGTAGTCCACTCACACCAATAGTGTAAGCATATTTAGAATACATAGAATTAGACCATAGGATAATAATATCTATAAAAGCACTAAATTAAATAAAGATTGGTTTATCGCAGCTACTGCGTGGATGAGTACCCTAAGACTTGAGTAGAAGTTGGTAGTCTGGTGAAGTTGGACTTGTATACTTTGATGTATGTTGGGTGAGGTCTTATCGTAAGGCCAATAACCTTTTATGTTGGGTCTATAACTCTACTTAATTAAGACGGACTTATACAATAGAGTTTCTATACTTCATTACGTGAAGAAATCACCCTATTGTGATTGTCCAAGATAATCTACTAATCCAAGGCCTTGGGAAATGTAACTAAGTATATACACTTTTAGGTAGCTCCCTGTGATAAGTGGATACGTGCTGGAAGTCATAGATTATCAGACTAGCTATCAAAAAATGATAGATGTCATTGAGAAATGTGTTTGTGCATTTTTCTTATCTCAATGATGAGTATTACGTAGAGGGGTGTTTTCATCATTACAACTATAGGTCGAGGACACTGCACTTGCAATATTATTCTCGAGATCAATAATTGCATATAGTGAAAAATAAAATATTTAAAATGATAAAAATACCGTTGTTTGTTAGTAGGGATATTTTGGTCATTTTAATAACCAAGAATAATTTGTCTTTTGGCCCCCAGACTAGCTCAAATAATCTTAGTAAATTTATTTACTATATGGGGCTATTGGGTAAATTTATTATTGGAAAAATTATTCTAATGGTCCAATTAATTATTTATTTGAGCTAGAATAATTAATCGGGCCAATTTAATTAATTGGTTTATTAATTAATTATCTTGGGTAATTTTATATTAGGCCAACGTGAATTAATTAATTAATAAAAGAGCTAATTTAATTAAGTGGTTTATTAATTAATTATCCTAGGTAATTTTATATTGGGCCTAAGTTGATTAGTTAATTAACAAAAGAGTTATTTAATTAGTCTTTGGCTAATTAAGAAAAACCCTGGCCCATCAGGGTGTTGTGACGGCTTAAGAATTTTAGAATCCTAGGGAGCCGCCACTGTAAAAGAAAAATGAAATAAAGGAAATAAAGAAAAGAAGGAAAAGAAAGATGAAGCCGGATTGTTTTTGTTTTGAAGAAGGAATAGGAAAGTTGGTTTTTCTTTACAAGGTATCACGTGTGTCTGGTTCAAGGTTGACTGAATTCTTAGAAGAAAAAAAAAACAGCTTACTTCTTTTTCCTTAAAAAACAAGGCCACCATTTTCTTGTTGTTTTTCCTTTACTGTTTTAGCTCTTCATTTTTTCTTTCAGTCTTCTACACCCTAATTCTATTTTCACTAGTAGAAGTCCATAAGAGCTTTAAGAATACTCTGAAAGATCAAAAGTTAGCAAACGTGGTAAGTGTTTGATGCGAAGAAGTCGACGGTTAGTTGGTGTACCTGCAGAACAAGTAGACGTTCTAGTACAGGAAGCGCCATCGAATCCAAATCCAAATTCGGTTATTCAAATAAAATGCCCTAGAAGTTAGTATTTCTAGACTTTAGCTCAGAAAAAAAAATTAATTTGTTGTCTTCCACTGCGTATTTAATTTTTTTTGCTGTCCTTCAATGACAAGCAGAGAGCTCTGTATGCATAGAATGTTATAAATATTGTTGGTGTATGTAGTTAATATGTATTGCAATTCTCTACATTTAGACTCCAAGTATCAGCTTGAAATTGGTGGACACGTAAAAAGGAACTGAGAGAGTAGACATGGGTTGAACTTTGGAAGAAGTTCAAGAAGAAGTTTATACCTTGTAGGGTAGTAGAAAGGAAAGAGAATGAATATCAAATTTTCAAACATGAAGGAACAACTTTCAGAAAGTAGATAGCTAAATTTACGTGACTCTCTAAGTATGGTCCTCTCTCAATTCAAGCTAAATCTAACAGGACACGATGTTTTGTGAAAGGTTTGTATCCTAAACATAGAAAAGTTTAGCTTAATATGGCCCTATCTAGCTATAGTGTAGTAGTGGAACTAGCCTCGAGTGTTGAAGAGGAAGATTTAGAGCAAGTTAGACAAAGAAATAATGAAGGATTTTTACCTACAAACCATAAAAGATTTGGAGGAACAAACTGGCAAACAAAAGGGAAATTTCCAAAGAAAAAATGAACTAATATAGGGAAGCTATTTATGCACTGTTATCAATGTGGTGAAGAGGGACGAAATAATGAATTGTCCACATCTCAGGCGACCCATAAGATGGGTAAACCCAAAACGAAATTACATAGAGCACAGACCAGGACCGATAAAGGAATCACAAGTTAAGATGGTAGGAATCGCCCCAGGCATAAAGGCCACTCAAAAGAAGATAAAGAGAAATCCAAGCCACAACTCATGGCACCTTGGGTAAGATCCATTTTCAAGAGGTATCAACAGGAGTTTAAGGCCAACCAAGGGCCAAGAGATTGATGAAAAAGTAGATAAAGAAAGGAATGCTAAAAGGAGTACAAAAAAGACAACAATCTTTGTGGAAGACCAAGCAAACAAATGAACAAGAATTAAAGGGCAAACGGGCAAATGAAGGAATGCAACCCAAGACAGCTTCAAATGAAAACAATCTTGGCTTTAAAACTATTTAGAATATCAAGAGAACACATGGAAAAGGAATAAAAGGAATGGAGGTAAAATGAGCAGGAATTAGAGTACCCAGAGCTGACCCGGCGCTAGCCCAGATCGACCGGCCAAGCACCGGTTGTGAACTATAAAATTCCTCAATTCTTGGTGCATGCACTGTTCCAGCAAATTGGGCTCTACACTGGCCCTAACAGCCTGACCCGACACCAGCTGTGGACTGGCTAAGTCCCAATTTTTGTTGCGACATTTTGTTAACGGGTACTGTTCATCTAGATTGGACCTGGCACCATCCCCAGGAGACCTACTCGGTGCCAGCTCTATTATGAAATGTAAATCCCTGATATTTTTCAGTTATTTTGAGATCAATTGTAAAATTTACAAAGTAGTTAGAGTAAGACATCTATATATATGCTCTTATAACCATTATAAATGAGAACCTTTGGGAGGCATATGAAACTGTGAGAGTTCAAGAACTCTTTGAGAGCTTTAGAAAGGGTGATCCTCTTAGGTGATGTCCTGATGAGACTCCGCATCATCATGGAGGTCAAGATCAAGGAGGGGGAAGCGTGACCATGCAAGGACAAGGACCAATGACAAGATCTAGGTCCAAAAAGCTTCAAGATGAGTTTGAATTGCTGATAAAACCATGCTTGATGATGGAAGAAGGTTGGGAGGTTGAGGAAGCTAGCAAAAAGTTTATTTTGAAGACTATCCAAGAAGAACCCCAACAAGAACTCAAGCCAGCAACAAAGACAGACGAAACTTGACCAAAAAGGAGGCCTCCAGCGGATGGCTGGCGCCGGCCCTAAGCAGCCGAACTTGCGCCAGTTTCAACCTACACAAGACAGCCCGAAGCAGTGTGCAACCGGCGCCAGCTAGGGCAGCTAAAGCCTGTCGGCTGCCTCGCGTTTTTTATGTTTTCTCTGATTTTCTCCATTTTAAATATTTTTTAAAGACCTATTAAAGCTCTAAATTGTATTAGAACCTCAGGGATTACTTAGCTAAGATTAGGGTAGTATAAATACAACCTTTAGCGATTTGACAAGACAATTCACACACTTTATTCAAATTTAAAGAGAAAGTCTTGAAAGGCCCTAGCCTTCTTATTCATCTTGTTTAAGACAATGCTTAAGGGTTAGTCCTTCTTATAAATGAGTCTATGAATCTTTTGGATAATCCAATGTGGTTCCTTTGAATGGGTCTTAGTTGCTTTATTCTTCTAATGTTTATTTGAATTCCATTATTTGGGTGCCTATTTTCTCTATTCTTTTGTTCTTATTTGCCTCTGTTGCTTCAAGAATATTGGAGTGAGATTATAGTAGAACTTTCTACTATTCTTGAGGGTCTTTGAAGTCTAGTTCTTCAAGGGTTTGATAGAGGATAGGTTTTAGTTTCATTTTCTCCTTTTTATCTCAAGAAAAATATCTGTTTGGGGTCCCATTGATTGAGCTAAACTCATAGCCAAATAAACCACCCACGACACCAAGAAAAAGCCCACTCAAAATCATATCATGTCCATTAAATATCAAGACTAAATCAAAGGATTTAGTCCCACATTTGATCTTGTCTATAAATCTTAAGAGATAATCTAAACTTTATCTCTATTCTTATATGCTAGGTAACCTAGGATGTTTGATAGGATTGAGTTAGGTGGCTTTAATTCCTATCCTTGGGGTTCTAATCTTTGATAGATTAGGGTGTTAATGTGTCTTTGAAGTTGACTAATCTACAATATCATAAGAGTGTTATTTTTCTAGCATTTTAGTGTTCTTGTGTGTGGGTTTGGTAGATTTCTTATTCTTGAGTTTAATCCACAAGTTTAGTGCTTTCCATGATTATATCAAGTGGTATCAGAGCTTGTATTGTGTTGATTTTAATCAACCAACTTTCTTTGGGCTAAGGTACAATCTTCTTCAAGATTTGTTAAGCATTTTCAATTTTCGTCACTTTTTCTCTTACCATTTTGGAATGCTTGAAACTCGAGATTATGCCATAAACTTAATGCTAAATTGATCATATATATTGGTATAATGTTTAAGGAATATTTTAGCATGAAAATTTGTTGATTTGAAGCTCATATTGCTGCAAACATTCTTATTCCTATAACTATATTCCTTATAATTTTTAGGGGTTGAAAACTTGAATTTATGCCATGAAAATGTTGTTATTGGACCCTATATGGTATATTAATGTTTGAGAAGTCATTTGATGTTAAAGTTTGTTGATTTAGGGCTAAAACCAAACTAAAATTTGCTATACTATATTGAGCTATAAGAATGCACACAATATGTTCGATATACTGTCTCAATGAATTGTAATTGCTTATACTTAACTACCAAAGCTTCCATTCATGAAGTATGATGAATAATTTATTTATTAAAGAGTATTTAAGTGATTGTTAATTGCTAATTTATGATTGAGGTTGTGATAGCATAACCTAGTGTAGCAACTCTTTGAATTCTATGCATCTTCCTTGTTGCACACCAAGTGTTTGATAAATTACCTTTAAGACACCTTTCTTTCTTATCCCTTGGAATTTAGTTAACTTGATTAGTAAAATTAAATCCTTTGAAGTGGAAAAGAGCTAGGAAGAATTTGAGTGTGGGATTAAAAGTTTGAAAAAGGTAAGAGGGTGAGTTCATTGTGACAAAAGCCAAGAAGAGTGCAAACACGAGTGAAGAGTGACCACTAAAAATTGAGTGTAAACACGTAAGGAAGTGAAGTAAGAATTCTCTTGCGTTTTTCTACATAAATTTTTGTGGGTACTTCTTTTAAAAGAAAATTCCCAATGGCTAGTTGGAGTGAAAGTAAAAGGTACGACAATAATGAGAAGCCTTACTATAGTGAGAGTAGTTATGGGGAATATAATAAACATGAGCAAGAATATGAGGTTGATGACTATGAAAACATGGGATATTTGGATGAATATGATGAGGAAACAAGTACAAGTGAAAGAAAGTATGATAGCCATGAAGGAGACCTAGGGGAAAGTGATCAAGAATGTGAAAACTTGAGTCCTATGAAAGATTAGAGTAAGGGGAGTAAAAATAATACAGAATCCTATTTGAATGGGGAAAGATATGGTAGTTTTGAGAAACAAAATTGGGAATATGAAAGAGAAGGACATAAGAGTGAGGAATATTGGAATGAGAAAATTTATGTGGAAGAAATGCAAAAAACAACTAAGCATGGGGTACAAAAGAACTTAAGAGGGCGTGAATGCAAAATGTGTTAGAGTTTTTAGCACACTTCCTAATATGATCTTGGGTGGGCTTTTTCTTGGTGTTGTGGGTGATTTATTTGGCTATGAGTTTAGCTCAATCAAAGGGACCCAAAACAAAGAATTTTCTTGAGACAAAAAGGAGAAAATAAAACTAACCTACCCTCTATCAAACCCTTGAAGAACTAGGCTTCAAAGACCCTCAAGAATAGTAGAAAGTTCTACTATAATCTCACCCCAATATCCTTGAAGCAACAAAGGCAAACAAGAACAAAAGAATAGAGAAAATAGGCACCCAAATAATGAAATTCAAACAAACCTTAGTAGAACAAAGCAACTAAGACCCATTCAAAAAAATCACATTGGATTATCCAAAAGATTTATAGACTCATTCATAAGGAGAACTAACCCTTAAGTATGGTCTTGAACAAGATGAACAAGGAGGCTAGGGCCTCTCAAGACTCTCTCTTCAAATTTGAATAAAGTGTGTGAATTGTCTTGTCAAATCACTAAATGTTGTATTTATACTACCCTAACCCTAACAAAGTAATCCCTGAGATTCTAATACAATTTAGAGCCTTAATAGGTCTTTACAAAACATTTAAAATGGAGAAAATCGGAGAAAACATAAAAAACGTAATGCAGCCGTTGACTGCTCAGGCTTCAGCCGGCGCTGGCTAGGGCTCTACAGCCAACGCCGGTTGCACACTGCTTCGGACCGTCTTGTGCAGGTTAAAGCCGGTGCAGGATCGGCTGCTTGGGGCCAATGTCGGTCGTCCTCTGGAGGCCTCCTTTTTTATCGAGTTTCGTCTGTTTTTGTTGTCGACTTGAGTTCTTGTTGGGGTCCTTCTTGGATAGTCATCAAAATAAACTCTTGACCAGCTTCCTCAACCTCCCAACCCTCTTTCATCCTCAAGCATGATTTTATGAGCAATTGAAATTCATTTTGAAGCTTCTTGGACCTAGATCTTGTCATTGGTCCTTGTCCTTGCATGGTCACACCTCTCCTTCCTTGATCTTGATCTCCATGATGTAGCGGAGTCTCATCACTTTCTATGATTGTCCAAAAAGAGTTAAACAAATGAGTAGTGGAAGATTGACTTGTGAGATTTATTGTAGTAGAAGGCACACAAAGGTTGATTGCCCAAATAAATTGGAATATGGAAGATTTTATGGGGTGCACAATTGCAAATGAGAGAGACAAATTGAGAAGCAAAAAGCGAGACTTGAGACCAAAGTAGCCAAGAAAAATTTTGTAAATGTTGAGGAGCCAAGAAGGGTAAAAATGAAGAAAAGATTGAGATCCATTTTCAAGAGGTTTCAACAAGAGTTTAAGGCCAACCAAACCAACAAACCAAGGGCCAATTAATTGATGAAAGAGTGGATAAAGAAAGGAAGGCCAAAAGTAGTACAAAGAAAGCAACAATCCTTGTGGAAGGTTAAGCGAACAAATGAACAACGATTAAAGGGTAAACGGGCAAATGAAGGAATGCGACCTAAGGGAGCTTCAAATAGAAACAATCTTAGCTTCAAACTATTTAGAAGATCGAGGGAATGCATGGAAAAGGAATAGAAGGAATGGAGGTCAAATGAGCAGGAATTAGAGCGCCCAAAGCTGACTCGGCGCCGACTAGATCGACTGACCAGGCACCGGCTGTGATTTGCAAAATTCCTCAATTTTTGGCACATGCACTATTCTAGCATATTGGACCCGGCGTCGGCCCTAATAGCCTGACCCAGTGTCAGTTGTGGACTAGCTAAGTCCCGATTTTTGTTCTGACTTTTTGTGAACTAGTATTATTCATCCAGATTAGACCCGACACCATCCCCAAGAGACCTACCTGGCACCAGCTCTATTCTAGAACCCGAACCCCTGATGTTTTTCAACTATTTTGGGATCATTTTGTAATATTTACAAAGTAGTTAGGATAAGATATCTATATATGTGCTCTTATAACCATTGTAAATGAGAACCTTTGGGAGGCATATGAAATTATGAGAGTTCAAGAACTCTTTAAGAGCTTTGGAGAGGGTGATCCTCTTAGGTGATGTTCATTAAACATCAAGACTAAATCAAAGGATTTAGTCCCACATTTAATCCTGTCTCTAAATCTTAAGGGATAATCTAAACTTCATCTCTATTCTTATGTGCTAGGTTACTAGTGGGTTTGATAAGATTGAGTTAGGTGCCTTCAATTCCTATCTTTGGTATTCTAATCTTTGATAGATTAGAGTGTTAGGGTGTCTTTGAAGTTGGCTAGATCTACAATATCACGAGTGTGTTATTTTCCTAACATTTTAGTGTTCTTGTGTGTGGGTTTGGTAGGTTTCTTGTTCTTAAGTTTAATCCACAAGCTTGGTGCTTTCCAAGATCATATCACCAGGCTTCTAAAAGGATAGTGATAATAAATCAAAGTGAAAATACATAGCAGAAGACTTTAAAATTTTACCTTTTCTCTTTGGTTTAATTGTGAAAATCTTAGGTTGTGCCTGAACAGCGGATTGTTGAACCTCTGGTGTTCTCCTTAAAGATTCCAACTCCTATCCAGCTAATCTTCTGCTACAACGCATAAGCTCCAACTTTTGATCTTTTGAGGTAAGACCTTACCTATTACTGGCCGATAAAAGCCTGGGGTTAGGATTAATGGCCTTTTCTTAACTTACTACTATGAAGCAAAATCAAAAACACCTTTCTCTAGGATTTCTATTAACTATAAATCAAGAGAAGACTACCTATAGAGACAGAGACAGACGAAACAGAGAGGATATGGAGGGGGCCAAGAGGAAGAACGGAAGACTTAGGGTTTTTTTTATTCCTAAAACAACGTCTATTAACTTCAGAAACCCTGAATGATATAAATAATACACACACACACACACTATGTTCTTGAGTTAGTTTTGAATTATTTATTTAATCTTGGACCAGAATGAGCCCTAAATAAATAATTAAATACCTAAATATACTAGATCTTTATCTAAAATCGTTTTTTGATTTAGGCTTAGGCTAACTTTAATTATCCAATCTGGGCTTGAACCCTGAATAATTAATTAACGTATAACCAGGCTTTCAATTAATTCTCTCTTTGGATCTTTTATTTTATTTCAACCTAATAATAAATTAGGCTTACTAAATAAAATAAAACCCATTCATTTAAGACCAAATCCTTAGCCCAAAAATAACTAGACTTTACAGGCTATCCCGAGGACCAAAAGACACATCGTTCTTGGCTACTAAAATAACCAAAATACCCCTACTATGTAAATAGTTGTACTTTATATTTTAAATATTTTCTAATATCACCATAAAAAAATATTAACCCCCAAGGACAATGCTACACTTAGTATATCTTCAACCTACATGTGTTATGACTAAAATACCCTTTTACATGGCATCCATTATTGAGATGGGAGAAATGTACTAACACCTCTCTCAATAACATATACCATCCTTAAACATATAGTCCGATAATCCATGACTTCCAACATATACTCGCTTATTTCTCGGAGCTACCCAAAAATATACAATACTAAGTCATGTTCCTGGAGCCCTGAATTATTCAAATTATCCTGAACAATCATAAGGGCATGGTTTCTCCAACTAGGAGTATAGAAGTTATCTTGCATCAGTCTATCCTAACTAACTAATCACACGTACCTAACATACAAGTATGTTGATCCTATAATAGGACCTCACTTATACTATATCAAAGTATATGCTTCATGCGTTGTTAAACCACCAACTCATACCCAAGCCATAGGGTATTAGTCTATATTATAACAGTAGTAGTATGGGTTTCTCCTATTTTAGTACTTTTAGAAATCACTACTACAAGTGCAGTTCTGCATATTCTAGATACGCTTATATCATAAACTGAGAGGACTACTTATTGACTAAAGATAAGTTATTTTCTATTTGTAATTCATAGTATAATAATCTTTGTCCTAATAAGATTCTCATTCTTATCAACTGGTTAAGAACTATTATTTACGTGTTAAATAACCCATGATTCATCTCTTACTGCAAAAAACTTTCATTCACATAGATCATTTACTTAGATATAATGGGTCTTTTCTAACAAATATTGTGCATGTCAAATTAAAGGTAAGAATACAAACACTTTGAGAATAAAACTTTATTCATTATATTAATTTTTTTTTAAATACATAGTCTGGAGGGTATATATTCCAACAATCTCCCATTTGCACTCTAAGACTATGTAAACTCATTGGTGCCACCCCTATGGCATTTAAGTTTTTCCTAAAGGCTCTTTCTGCCAAAGCTTAGTGAATAGATCAGTTAGACTATTCTCTGAGGTAATCTGTTCTATCATGATTTTTCATCTTTGAATAAATTCTCAGATTAATTGGTACTTCCTCTTGATGTGCTTCCCCTTCTTGTGATTTCTTAATTTTTTTAGACTATGAGACAGCTCTTGAGTTATCATAGTATAGTACAATTGGCTTATCCATCTATGGCACAATTCTAATTTTTGAAAGAAACTTTAAGAGCCATACTACTTCCTTAGATGCCTCTGAAGCTACCACATACTTAGCTTCTATGGTCAAATCAGTAACATAAAATTACTTGATGCTCTTTTATGAAATAGCTCCACCAAATAATGTGAAAACATATCCACATATAGATTTTCTTTCATCCTTATCTGCCTAAAAGTCTGAGTCTGTGTATCCTATTGGAACTAAGTCATCGGCTTTGTAAACTAGCATATAATTTTTTGTTCCTTTAAGATACTTAAATATATTCTTTACAGCTTACCAATAGACCTCCCCTAGGTTTGACTAATATCTACTAACTAAACCTACAATAAAGTAAATATCTAGTATAGTACAGAGTATTGCGTACATGAGACTTCTCATAGTCAAAGTATAGAAAATCCTACTCATCTTGTCTTTTTCCTCCTGCGTCTTAGGAACTCTTTTTAGGAAAGAGGCAACCCATGCCAATAAGGGATTTGACTTCATTTACATGAGTCCATACTAAATCTAACTAACATTTTGTCAATATATATGGCTTGGGATAATCTTACATTCTCTACTTCCTTTTTCTAAGATGCTTTATTTCGAGAATGTAGCCGGCTTCTGCCAAGTCCTTCATACTAAATGGACTAGAAAGTCAAACCTTTGTAGATAATAATATCCCTACATCATTGTCAATGAGTAGAATGTCATCCATATGTAATACAAGAAAGATAATATTCATGCCTTCTTGTTTCCTGTACATGAATGGTTCATCTATATTTTAAATGAAATTATATGACTTCACAATCTTATCAAAGCTAATGTTTTATACTCTTGATGCTTGCTTAAGTCCATAAATGGACTTCTTAAGCTTGCAAACCTTGTGCTTCTGGCCTTTTGTAACAAAATATTCTAGTTGGAACATATAGATGTCTTTAATAAGATAACCACTTAGAAAGGCTGTCTTAACATCTATTTGTCATATCTTGTAGTCAAATAACATGCGATCGCAAAGAAAATGCAAATGGATTTTAGCATGGCTACTAGGGAAAAGTTTTCTCATAATCGATTCCCTCTTTTTGAATACAACCTTTTGCCATAAGCCTAATTTTGAAGGTGTCCACCTTCCCATCTACACCTCTCTTCCTCTTGTATACACATTTACACCCAATAGGTTTTAACCCTTTAGGTGAAGTAACATGATATCAAACTTGATTGAAATACATGGACTCAATCTTAACTTTCATTGCTTCATGCCAAATGTCTACATCAGCATCAACATGACTTTCTCGTACCTTATGGGATCTTATTCTTGATAGTAAGAGACTAGTTCAAAAACCTTTCCAATCATTCTTTCTGAAACTCTAGATACCCTCCCACTACGATGAGACTCCCTTTGCATAGGATCCTTGGGTTGTGCCTCTTATTCTTTTACAATTGGGTCAGTGGACATTGACTCAAAATATAACTTTTCCATTAGTTCGATTCTACTTGAATCTTAGGTGGATGTATTTTGTTCATCCTCTAAGTATCTAATATTAGTACTTACCAGTACTTTTTACTCATTCCGATGATAAAAGTGCCTATTTTTTGTTCCCTTTGGATACTCAACGAAGTAGCATAATTCTAATATTTGTCCTAACTTATCTCCCTTGATCAGTACATAAGCTGAACATTCCCATATCTTGAGATAATTTAGACTAGACTTCCATCCAGTCCATATTTCATAGATTATCCTAGATATTATCTTGGAAGGTACCAAATTCAGAATATATGCTACTATTTCTAGGGCATATCTCCCTAAGGAAATAGGAAGAGTCGCATGAGATATCATGCATTAGACCATTTCTGTCAATGTCATGTTCCTTCTCTCAGTTGCTCTATTCTGATAGTTTGTCCTAGTAGCACTTAGTTGAGATACTATCGCATGATGTACTATGTAGTCTTTGAACTCACCTAGGAGATACTCTTCACTACGATCCGATCGAAGGGTTTTGATTAGTTTTTCTATTCGATGCTCCACTTTAGCCTTAAACTCTTTGAACATATAAAAAGTCAGACTTTTGCCTTATTAGGTAAACGTAACCATATCTTGTATAATCATCCATGAACGTGATAAAGTACTCAAAACCTTCTCTTGCTGGTGTAGACAAAGGACCGCACACATCAATATAAACTAAAATCAATATCTCTTGGGCTCTACCCATCTTTTGAGTAAACGACTTTTTGGTCATGTTTCTCATAAGCTACGATTCACATTGACTCTAAATTTCCAATCACAATGACCCTAAAAGCCCATCATGGAATAACCTCTAAATCCTGGTTGAGTTAATATGATCTAACCTTAGATGCCATAAGTATGAGTCATTAACATTAGTTTTTCTCTTCTTAATTAATAGGGTTTATGAAGAAAATATTACCATATATGTGCCCAGTTACTCCATCTTTACTAATAGAAATACCAGACTGGAAAGAAACAAAATATTCATAATTTATTAGTTTTACAATTGAAACCAAATTTAGTTCAGAACTAGGTACATTAAAATATTATTTAATAAAATTACTCTATTACAATCAAGAAGTAATTCCAAGTCTCCTTTTGCTTATGCCCATACTCGTGCTTCATTTCTCACTCAGAGACCATACTTACTTTTCTTCACCTTGTCATCCCAAACCCCTACAAAGAGTTACAGATATGATCAGTGGCTCCAGAATCAACAATCCATGTGAAAAATTATCCAACTATCATAATTGACTCCAGATATAAAGCATTACCTATAGAATTTTTTTTGGCTAAAAAATCTAGACCCTGCTTTTTCTAGTGTCCCTTCCTACCACATTTGAAGCATTTTTCCTTAGGCTTGGCATTGGGCTAGTGCTTAGGTTAGGTTGCTGTATTACCCTTCTTTTTGAATTAGGAATTGGCAATTAAGGTCGTGGACTGTGGCCTCATGACGTTATCCATTATTTGTTCTCCTTCATCAATTCCATTATAGTCATCTCTAACTTGTTCATGATATAATTTAACTTGAATTGTAAGAAAGAGTCTGGCAAAGTCTCAAGGACCATATCCATTTGACTCTCAGGATTAATAGTGGCCCATAGGACTTCTATTTCTTTGAAAAAAGAAATCATTTTGAGTATATGCTCCCTAACTAATGCTCCCTCAGTTATCCTGATGTTTATAATTACTCTAAAAGCCTTCTACCTCGTGGGCCAGCTCTTGTCAGCAAACATAGTGACCAATGATGCACTGATGCCATAGCCATAGGCAGTGGCCATGTGCCCATATTTGGATTGGAGCACATTAGATATAGAGGCCAACATATAGCAGCGTGCTATCTCATTGGCCTTCTTCTACGCCTTCTCAACCGCACACTCCTCTTCAGTGGAACTTTCCCTATTCACAGGATAGGGAGCGTATAGACATACTTATACTCCTCAATAGTGAGTATTATGTGTAGATTCCTTTTTTAGTCCATATAGTTTAGACCTGTTAACTTATTCTCACAGAAAATAACAACCAAATGACTAAAAGAACCACCACCGATCATTTCTGGAATTCAAAAAATAAAAATTCTTAGTTTATAAAAAATAAACAAATAATTTGTGTACTTTTTGCTCATATTAAATATAATAATAGTTAACCACATACTATTATCTATAATATTAGCAATTTTCTCTTACAGAAACTAACATAACTTCTTAGTAAGGTTAACAATTTTTCTAAGCTAAGTGTACTGACCACTACTAATTGATTACCATTCTAGGTAATAATCTAGAAGATAACTCTATCAATGAAATGGCTATTTTTTTTCTCATTTCCTATATATAAGCTTCACACTATGACATCTAACGGGGGTTGGCCGATCACAATACATATCCTGGACATCAATTATATCTATCTGTTACTTCTACATCCTTGTGGAATCTCCATCCTATACAGATTCACTCCCAAGGTGAAATGAGGAGACGCATGATCTCTAACATGGGTTGTGGTAGAAGTTATAGGAGATATTGCCCCTCTCTCATTTAGTCTTTTGAAGTAAAGGTCTTTTCCAAGAAAAATATTTCTTTGAAAAATCTTCATTAAGTACCATAGTAACTTATGTAAAATATCTAAACCTATAAAATTTCCATACCAAGGAGGATAGTCTTTGATAGGTTTGCCATGGATCAATTTTACTTATGTTAGAACTTAATGATTTCAAATATATTTACTTCAAAACATCTAGAGACTTTGGTATTTTGTCTTATAACAAAAAATGTTTTTAGAAAACTTAATTAAATAGGTTTCCTATCAACTTTATACAAAATCTCTAAATCCAAATATTCTCTATGTCAAGGATAAACCCATTGAAAGAATAGTCATGGATTAATTTTATTCCAAGTTAATAAACCTCTTAATTAAAAAAATATTTTCCCTTGTTAATTTTCTCAAGACTTTGGTCCTAAGAAAAAAACGTGCACCTTGGTGTGCTCATAAAAGAAAAAAAGCATAATTGAAAACAATAGACTGTTTTCATGTTATTACTGTCCTTTAACCTAGATGTCCATATAATTGAATAAACACATTAATTTAATTTAATTAATGGTCTTGTTTAATCCTATTCCCTTTACTACTTTTTACTTGCAAAATATTCTCAGAATATAACAATTGAATAAAGTAATCTCGTGTGATATGGGACCCGAATAAGAAAAATAAAAATTAAAAATAAAAACTGCAATTCCAGAATCCATTTGACACCAGTCTGTCCTCAACCTCCCGATGCCAGTTCTTCCCCATAAATAACATGCCGCTGCACCATAACACATCAGGCGCTGGCTCGATGCTATGGACCGGCGTCAGTTCACCTCTACTGCACAGACCCTTCCATGCCTGATAACATCTGGCGCCAGCTTCTTGGTACTGCCTGACGCTAGTTCACTTCTGCTACGTATTTTTCTCCATTCTTCTTGGTTTGTAGATTGATCAGATATTCCAGTGCTTACAAAATTACAAAATTGAATTTTAATCGCAAAACAAAAATGCCTATGCCTTAAAACTCAGGCATACATGAGATCTATAAAAGAGGATAATTAGGTACAAATGCTAATGCCTTCACTCGTAAGGTGCACATATATAGAATCTACCCATAAAAATAACCATGAGGGGTCATAAAGAATAATTTAAAAATTAACTCTTTTTACTTTTATTAACCTTAGCATGCACCTAGGTTTTTCAAAAACAAAGTCTCTGATACCACTTGAAAAGATCGTGGTAATAACTTAGAGCGAAAATACTGAGCGAAAAACTTTAAAATTAGCAAAACAACATAGCGGAAAACTTTAAACTTTTAGGTTTTCTTTCTGGTTTAACCTTGGAGAGCTTAGGTTGTGTTTGAACAATAGATTGTGAACCTTTGGTGTTCTTCTTGGAGATTCTAGCTCCTATCTAGCCAATTGTCGGCTACGTCGTATAAGCTCCAACCTTTGATCTTTTGAGGCATGATCTTACCTAGTACTGGTCGGTGAAAGCCTAAGGTTAGGATCAATGGCCTTTTCTTGACTTACTGCTATGAAGCAAAATCAAGAACAACTTTGTCTTGGATTTCTATTAACTAGAAATCAAGAGAAGACTACCTACACTAGAAAGCTTGAACATTTCCTTTGGTAGAAAGAAAGAGAGAAGAAATAGAAAAGAGAGCAAGGTGGCCATGAGGAAGAACAAAGACTTAGGGTTTTTCTGATATTCCAGAAACAACGTCTGTCAACTTTGCAAACCTAAATGATATAAACAATATATATATCAAACAAAATTGGCCAACTATAGTTTAATCAAAAGCCCTAGTTAACCAACTTTCTCTAGGCCAGCTAGCCCTAACCAAGGGCTTATTCTCTTGTGTTTGAAAGTATGCCCAAAATGTACGATGTATATCTGTATTTTAGAAATTAATAAAATATTTCATTCATTTATTATTATTTTTTTATATATATTTACATATTAAAAGTCTAAGTGTATCGGTAAGTAATCTACGTGATTGAGTCGTACTTTCACAGTAAGGCATATATTATGGCCTACTAACACATAAGTAAAAAATTGTTCTTGATTAATTGATGAAGTTGGGTACTTTATTAAGGTTTAAATCCTTGCACTATAATTTCTAAATAGGAATAGTTTACCTTTAACTAGTAAGTAGTCCTCTCACACCAATAGTGTAAGCATATTTTGGAATACGTAGAACTGGACCACACAATAGTAATCTTTAATAAAGTATTATAATAAATAAAGATTGGTCTATCGTTGCTACTATATGGACAAGTACCCTAAGACTTGAGTATAAGTTGGTGGTATGGTGAAGATGAACTTGTGCACTTTAATGTATGATGAGTGAGGTCTTATCATAAGGCCAATAACCTTGTACATTGGGTGTATGACTCTAGTTAATTAATATAAACTTATACAATAGAGTTTCTATACTTCACTTTGTGAAGGTATCACCCCCTTGTGATTGTTCGGGAAAATCTAAATTATCCAGGGCCTTGGGAAACTTGATTAAGTATGTTTACTTTTAGGTAACTCCCTGAGATTAGTGAGTGCATACTTGAAGTAATGGATTATCAAACTAATTTTCAAAGGCTGGTAGATATAATTGAGAAAGATGTTAGTACAATTATCCTATCTAAATGATGGGTGTTACGTAGAGGGGTATTTTCGTCATTACACCTGTAGGTCAAAGATACTGCACTTGTAATATTATTCTTGGGTCAATATTTCTATATAATGATAAATAAAATATTTGAAATGATAAAATATGGCTATTTTATTAATAGGGGTATTTTAATAATTTTAGTAGCCAAGAATAATATGTCCTTTGGTCCCTAGAGCATCTCAAGTAATCATAGTAAATTTATTTTACTATATAGGCATATTGGATGAAATTAATATTGAAAAAATTATTTTAGGAGTCTAATTAATTATTTACTTCAACTCGAATAATTAATTGGCCAATTTAATTAAATTAGTTTATTAATTAATTATATTTGTTTATTTTATATTAGGTCTAAGTAGATCAATCAATTAATAAAAGAACTATTTAATTATTCTTGGACTAATTAAGAAAAATCCTGGCCCACTAGGGTTTTGAGTGAGGCGGCAAAGGAATTGGAAACTTGGGTGCTACCATACATAAATGAAAAGAATATAAAGGAAAAGAAAAGAAAATAGAGGTAACTGTGTATCGGTGTGAGCAAAACAAAAGAGGCAGTTGACTTTTAGTAAAAGCCACGGTTCTTGGTTGTTCACTGGGACGAGAAAATTAATGTTTTCATTTTTCTTAATAGGGTTTTCTTTCGGTTTTCCTTTAGTTAGCTTTCCCAATAAATTATTCCAACTATTATTCTTCACCCTAGTTCTACTTTCACCAGTTGAAAGTACAAACGAGGTTCGAGAATACCCTAGAAGGCCAAGAGCTAGCAAACGTAGTATATGTTAAATACGAAGGAGCCGATGGTTAGCTGGAATTCTCGTAGAAAAAGTGAACATTCCAATACAAGAGGCTTCATTGAACCCGAATCCGACACCAGTTATTCGACCTAAGTGTCCCAAATGTAAGTATTCCTAAACTCTGGCTCAGAAAAAATTTAAATTGTAATCTTCCACTGCGTTTTTAATTTCCCGCAGTCCCTCAAGTGGTTTCAGAGTCATAGTTATAATCTAGGAGTATACTTAGGGTTAATAACCAGAAAAGGTGGTTCATTTACTGATAAAAATATAATTTTTGTGATTGTATGGATCCCTTATGATTTTTTATATGTGAGATGTTGTGTACACCTTGCACGTGTAGGCTTAGGTGCCTATAATGTATTATTAATCACTTTCAATAGAATTCATGTACACCTCATTTTAAAAAACATAGGTGATTGGGATTGTATTTAAATTCAATTTACTAAATTTTTGTAATAATATTAGTGCGGATCAACACTGAAAAACCCTGATGAAAAGCTTAGAGGAAATTTGAAGAAAAAAATTGCAAAAATTCAGAATAGAAGCAAGCCACAACCGGTTCTTTTCCAAGTCATGGCTGGATTGGTTGAAGGAAGCCTAAGCTGCAGCCAATTTTCACCAAGCTACAGCTGGCTTTGGGAATTTTTCTTTCATAAGCCACAGTCGGAAGAAGTTAAACTTTGTTTGGATTGAGGTCCACAAGCCGCGCGCTGGTTTTTATTGTTTTTGGTCCCCAAAGCTACACCCAGATTCTTCTAAATCTGTGACTAGCTTTAGCTTGTAATGCAGTGGTTCGAGTCCAGAAAATTGTGCAGTTTGGTCTAGATGTCGAGTTTTCTTCTGAAGAACTTGCAATTTTGTTTTTTCAATTACCTTGTAATTTGTTTTTCCTTTTAGGGTCCCATATCATACGAGATTTTTTTTTTTTGCAATGATTTATTTATGGTGATAAATAATTCTGCGTGAAAATGGTTAGTAACGGAGAAACCACCTTATGATTAAACAAGATTGTTTCAATTATGTTATTATGATGTTTAATCCATTATTTTGTTACAAAAGAATTAAATGATAGAAATATCATGTAAAAAGTTTATTTTTGTGCATGGCTATTTTATTTAATTTTGCGATCAAATGCAAAAGGTTTTTGAGAAATTAATTTTTTCTCTAGATAAATGAATTAAAAATGTTTTTAAAAAGGAACTTAGGAATTTAAAATAAAATTCATGATTTATTTTTTCAAAGGATTTTATTCTTAACATGGAGAATAATTTAAATTTGAGTATTTTAAATTTAGTTCCTATAAATGGTTTTAATTTAAATAATGAAAATCAAAATTCATGATTTATTCACTTAAAGAGGATTATCCTTGACATAGAGAATAATATTGAATTTTTAGATTTTCACTAAAAATTTAATTAAAACCAAATATATTTTTAAAGAATGTTTTTCTCAAAAATATATTTTTCTCAAAAGATTAAGTGGGAGAGGGGTTCCAATGGCCCTATGGCTTTCATCACGGATTCCTATTAGAGATTGTGATAATCCTCATGTCATTCTGAGCATTATCCCTTATATTGTTGGAATGTATGCCCAAAATGGTCTATGTACTTCTGTATTTTGGAAATTAATAAAAGTATTTCATTCATAATTGGTTGTTTACATATATTCGTACATTAAAAAGGTCTAAATGTATTAGTAAATAATCTACGTGATTGGGTTGTGCTTTCACACTAAGATGTAGATTATGGGCCACTAACACAAAAGCAAAAAATTGTTCTTGATCAATTGATGGAGTTGGACATTTCGTCAAAGTTTAGATCATTACACTATGGTCTCTAAACGGGGAATAGTTTACCTTTAACCAGTGAGTAGTCTACTCACACCAATAGGGTAAGCGTATTTAGAATACGTTAAACTAAACCGTGTAATAGTAATCTTTATCAAAATACTAAAATAAATAAAGATTAGTTTATAGTAGCTATTGAGTGGACGACTACCTTAGGACTTGAGTATAAGTTGGTAATTGATGCGTAAATTTTGAGTGTATAAAAATTATTAAATTTAAATACATCTCTTAGTCAAATTTCAATTAAAATATTAATCCCAAAATATACATACTAGCAAGTATACTCATCACAAGTATAGCATACGGAATTAATGAGTATCGATCCTCAAAGGAACAAGTACACACTAATCACTTTTCATTCATTGTTTAACCAACCAAATAAAGTGAGAAAATAAAAAAATAAAGAAATATATACTACTGAAGGATGTGAAAATATGCAATTTAGACAAAAGTTTTTGCAAACATGATAATGAATCACTTAGCCAATATAATAATCAACTATTATCTTAGTCTTATGAAGGACTTAATATAAACCCACTTCGTTTGTAATCTATGGAATCACTACCTTTTAGTTAAATTAGTGACATACTATGTCTCAACTAATTTACCCAATAGATGCATTAAAACCAATTCTCATATAAACCCCTATATTCTAGGTGATTTAAAATATGAAATTAGTCAATGAATCCATATTCTACCAATCATCAACTAACCTTTGATTACCTAAGTTCTCAACAATTAACCCATTTTTCAAGCAAGTTAAAAGATAACAATTATGAAATTAAATAATTGAAGTCATTACCAACCCCTTTTTTCTAGCAAGTTAATAATAAAAACCAATCAACCAACTCCATAAGCAAAACAAGTAATCAAATACTAAGAACAATAATCAATTGATCAAAAGACTAAACTACTTAATAAATCATGAACTCCAAAAACAATGTCAAATTACAATGGAAATATTAAATACATAATTGTTTAAGAAAAAGAAAATAAAGGTAAAAGAAAGAACTCATAGAAAAGCCTCTTTTTTCTCCTTTGAAGACTCTCTTGAACAATTCTCATTGATTTAATGAATTCCTCTTTCAATGAGTGATTTTCTTATTTGAACCTTAAATTCCCACCTTTTGTCTTGTGTTTTTCTTGTTTAAATAGGCTTCCAAGATGCTAAAATTTGTCTCCTAAGAGTTCTGAGCCGAGTAGAGATTAGAAAATACCAAAACTCTTGAAAATTACCAAATTCGTGTAAAAATTAGAAAACTTACCGACATGGTCCAGAGTAGAGCCAGTGCCAGTGCCAGCTTGGAGGGTTACGGCAGGTGCCGGTCGTACTCTGTCAGCCTGGTCGTCCTTTTTTTCATGCAAAAATTCTCCTATTTCTCCACAATGGGGCCGGCGCCGGTTCTGTAGGTCACTGCCAGCGCCGGCCATGCTCTGATAGCGACGATTCTGTCATTTTTTAGTCGTTTTCTGCAATAAAATTCCAAAATGCATTTCTAAGGGTAAAATATCAAATATGAAGGAATATGAATAGTTATTACAACAAATTTATCACAAAATACCCTCAAATAACTAGAAAAATGGTGATGATTTTAGCTCTATCAGTGGTCTAGTGAAGCTGGACTTGTACACTTTGATGTATGTTGGGTAAGGTCTTATGACTCCTATCGCAAGGCCAATAACCTTATACATTTGGTGTATAACTCTAATTAATTAAGTTAGACTTATACAATAGAGTTTCTACATTTCATTATGTGAAAAAATCACCCCTTCGTGATTGTCCGGGATAATCTAATAGTCTAGGACCCTGGGAAACATGACTAAGTATTTATACTTTATAGGTAGCTCCTTGAGATAAGTTGGTACATATTGGAAGTCATGGATTATCGTACTAGCTATCAAAGGATGGTAGATATCATTGAGAAGTATGTCAATACTATTTTCCTATCTCAATTATGGGTGTTACGTAGAGAGTATTTTCGTCATTACACCTTTAGGTTGGAGACACTACACTTGCAATATTATTCTTATGGTCAATATTTCCATATAGTGATAAATAAAATATTTAAAATGATTAAAATATAACTATTTGTTAGTATGGATATTTTAGTCATTTTAGTAGCCAAGAATAATATGTCTTTTAGTCCTCAGAGTAGCTCAAATAACCTTAGTAAATTTATTTACTATGTGGGCTTATTGGGCGAATTTATTATTGGAAGGATTATTCTAGAAATCCAATTAATTATATATTTGGATTAGAATAATTAATTGGACCAATTTAATTAATTGATTTATTACTTAATTATCTTGAGTAATTTTATATTGGGCCCAATTGGATTAATTAATTAATAAGAGATTTATTTAATTAGTCATTGGACTAATTAATATTGCATGGCCCGTTAGGGTTTGATGAAGCTGCCATGTGCAAGAGAAAAAAAAGGAAAATAAAAAAGAAAAGGAAACGGTAGCTGTTGGTTTTGAAAAAGGGAAAGGAAAGCTTAATTGATAAAAAGTCATCTCATGTGCCTTGGTGAAGGGTTGACCGAATTTTTCACAAGAAAATACGTTTCAGTACTTTTCCTTAGATAAAAACAGAAGCCGCCGTTTCTTTTGTTTTTTTTTTTTCTTTTTCTTCGTTTCTTTAACCGTTTTTTAGCTCTTCCGTTTTTTTCCAATTTTTCTTCACCCTAATTCTACTTTCACCGGTAGAGGTCCACAGTGGTTAGATAATACTCTGAAAGGTCAAGAGCTAACAAACATGGTAAGTGTTTGACACTAAAAAGTCGACGATTAGCTGGTGTTCCTGCAGAACAAGTAGACATTCTGTTCAACAAGCGCCATCGAACCCGAATCTGACTCTGATTATTAAAGTTAATCACCCTAAAAGTAAGTATTCCTAAACTTTGGCTCAGAAAAAATTTTAATTTACTGTCTTCCGCTGCGTATTTAATTTTTCCACGATCCTTTAAATGGTATCAGAGCCATGATTAAATCTAGGAGCATGCTTAGGGTTAATAACTGAAAAATTGTGATTCCTTTACTAATAAAAATATAATCTTTACGATTGTGTAGATCCCTCTTGATTTTTTATATGGGTAAATTTTGTGTACACCTCACGCGTGGAGGCATAAGCACACGTAATTTAACTTTAATCACTTTCGTAGAATTGTGTACTCCTTGTTTTGAAAGGTATAGGCGTTTGAAATTGTATTTCAATTTATTTATGAATTCTTGTAACGAAATGGAGCCCAGAACAATGCTGCAAAATCCCTAAAGAGAAATGAAGATCAGACAAAAAAAAAACCCAGATATGGCATGGTGCACGTGAGCTGTGCGTAGCTTGGGAATTTTTTCCATCCCAACCCGATGGAGGCCTACGAGCATCCATGGGAGGATCAAGGCTTTTATACCTTGATCCAAAGCCTCCCAAGGCTGTGCATTAGACCAAAGCATGGTTCAGCGGTCATGGGCATCGGTCCAACGATTCGGGCAATCGGGTCTCGAGTTTTGTCTTGAAGCTATTTTTTATTTTTCTTGTAATTTATTTTCTTTTGGGGCCCATATCACATGTGGTTATTTTTCTTGTAATGGTTTATTTATTATGATAAATAATTTTGCATGAAAAATAGTTAGTAAAAAGGAACCACCATAGGATTAAACAAGATCATTTTAATTTTATTATTATTATGATGTTTAATCCATTATTTGATCATATAAGAATTAAAGGTTAGAAATAGCATGTTAAAAATTTTTAATTTTGAAGTATGTCTATTATATTTAATTTTGTGATCAAATGCATAAAGGTTTTTGAGAAATTAATTTTTTCTCTAGATAAAACAATTAAAAAATATTTTAAATTGAAAATAAGTAATTTAAAAATAAATTCATGATTTAATCATCCAAAGGCTTTTATCCTTGACATGGAGAATAATTTTAAATTTAAGTATTTTAAAGTTAGTTCCTATAAATGGTTTTAACTTAAATAGTGAAAATAAAAAATTCATAATTTATTCTCTTAAAGGCTTTTATCTTTGACGTAGAGAATAATGTTGAATTTTTAGATTTTTACTAAAGTTAATGAAACCAAAATATTTTTTAAAGAAACATTTTTTTCTAAAAAAAACCTATTTTTCTCAATAGATTAAGTGGGAGAGGGGTTCCAACGGCTTCATGGCTTCCATCACAAGTTCCTGTTCGAGATTGTGGTTATCCTCATGCCATTCTAAGCATGACCCCCTATAGAATGGATTTTCACGAGAATCTAGAACTAACGGAGAAATTATAATTAAAGCCTAAGATAAGAATTAGAATTAGCTAGCCTATCGTTTGAGGCATTAATGTTGGATTATCCATAGTTGGTAAGAGTAGTAGCCATCCTATTGATGGAACTATTTCTAGATTATTACCTATTAAGGAAGTTTAATTTATGATAGTTACACCCCTAACTTAGAAAATTGTTAACCTTCCTACAAAGCTCTATCAATTTTTCTAAGAGCCAAATTATTCATATTTTTTGATAATGCTTTTAATAGTTTAACCATATCATGGAAATAATATGATGTTTTAAATGTGCATTTTATATATGTTTTTCTTTTAAACAAACATTTTTCTAAATGAAATTTTTTTTCAATCAACAGAAATGTCTAGTTTCAGTCTTTTGTCCATTATTTTCAATGAAAATAAATTAACTGGACCAAATTATATGGATTGGAAAAGGAATCTGAACATAGTACTCACTGCTAAGGAGTACAAGTATATTCTGACCAACTCCTATCCCAAAATTGGAGAAAATTCCATAGACCAGGATCGTGAGGCGGAGAAGGCATGAAAGAAAGCTGATGAAATGACTCGATGCTATATATTGGCTTCCATGTCCAATGTTCTCCAGTCTAAGCACGAGAACATAGCTACTGCATACAACATCAATGTTTCATAGCGCACTATGTTTGCTGACAAAGGCCGACTTGCAAAATAGGAAGCTCTTAGAGCAATTATGAACACTAGGATGGTTGTAGGGGCATTGGTTCGTGAGCATATAATCAAGATGATTGCTCACTTCGAGGAAGTCAAGGTCCAAGGGGCACTGATTGACACTAAGAGCCAAATCAACATGGTTCTTGAGACTTTACCAAATTTATATTCTCAGTTCAAGCTAAATTATAGTATGAACAAGTTGAATATATCTTTAACTGAGTTGATGGAAAAACTCCAAGCTACTGAAAAAATCATGAAGCCTGTGTCAAAGGTTTTGGTTACTCACTATGGACCATCTTCTAGGACTAGGGCCCACCCCAAGAAATTCAAGAAGAAGAAGGCTCAAAATCATGCAGGGGCCCAGCCCAAGGCATCCAAGCCCAAAGACAAGTGTTTCAAGTTTGGTAAGAAAGGGCACTTCAAAAAACATTGTCCGGACTTCTTGGTCAAATCCTCCTTAGGTATTACTCTTTATTTAGAATCTATTTTGATGGTTGGATCGTCATCCACTTGGATTGTTGACTCCAGAGCCACTGACTATCTTTGTAACACTTTGCAGGGGTTCAGCAAGATAAGGTAACTTAGTAGAGGAGGGCATAGACTTAGAGTGGGAAATAGAGCACAAGTGTTGGCCGAAGTGGTGGGAGACTTGGAGATTTTATTTTATTGTAATAAGATTTTAATTCTAAAGGATATTTTATATGTTTCTAGTTTTAAATAGAGTTTGATTTCTGTTTCAAGATTGATTAATCAAGGATATTATGTTTCTTTCCATTCTGGTATTTCAATCAGTAGAAATGGAAATATTATTTGTTCTGGAAACATGTATGGGAATCTTTTCTATATTAATCCTATTAATTATCAAATAAATAATACTTAGACGGAACATAATAATAACAAAAGAAAGGACACATCAAATAACTCTTATTTATAGAACTTGAGATTAGGACATGTAAATCCTAATCGGATTCAGATGTTAATCCAAAATAGGTCTTTGGACTCATTGGAATTGGAGGAATGGCCTCAGTGTGTCTTAAGGGTAAAATGACCAAAAGGTCATTTATTCAAAAGGCGAAAAGGGCCAAGAAAATATTAGAGTTAGTTCATACTGATATTTGTAGTCCTATGTCTTCACCAACTAGAGGAGGTTATAATTACTTTATCACGTTCACAGATGATTACTCGCATTTTGGTTATGTTTACTTGATAAGGTACAAGTTTAATTCCTTTGATATATTCAAGGAGTTTAAGGTTGAAGTAGAGCGTTAAATAGGTAAACTAATTAAAAAGTTAAGATCAGATCATGGTGGAAAATATCTCCTTAGTAAATTCAAGGACAACTTGGCACATTAGGGCATAGTATCTTAGCTAACTGCACCTAAGACTCCCCAACAGAATGGAGTAGCTGAGAGAAGAAATAGAAAGTTGATGGAAATGGTCTGAAGCATGATGAGTCATGCAACTCTTCCTATTTTTTTTTTTTTTTTTTGGGATATGTTTTGAAAACAACAACATATATTCTGAACTCTGTACCTTCCGAGTCATTGCCTAGAATACCTTATGAGATGTGGACTGGACGAAATCCCAGTATGAATCATCTCAAAGTATAGGATTGTCCAACTTATGTACTGACTAAAGGAACTAAACTAGACCCAATATCAGAATTGTGCTACTTTGTAAGGTATCCAAAAGGAACAAGGGATGGATGTTTTTATCATCCCTAAGAGTAAAAGGTACTTATTAGTACTCATGCTAAGTACTTGGAAGATAAACAAGGTGTATCCAGTAAGGTTTCGAGTAATGTGAAATTGGAAGAGAAGTTGATTGACGCCTCAACTTCTAGCAACCCAATTAAGGAACCAAAAGAGACACAACCAAATGTTTCCATACAGACTGAGCCGCATCGTTGTGGGAGGATATCTAAGGTTCCTAAGAGAAGGACTAGAGTGGCCTTTGAGGTCATCTCCGACTATCAAGAACAAAATACCGCTAGATACAATAAGGCCATTATTGATATTGATATGGATAAGTGACAAACTGCAATGGATGCTGAGATTGAATCTATGTACTTCAATCAAGTCTGAGATCTTATCACTTCCATAGGGTGCAAGTGGGTATACACAAGAAAAAGAGGTGCCGATGGAAAGGTTGAAACCTTTAAAGTAAGGTTGGTTGTAAATGGTTATACTCAGAAAGAAGAAATCGATTATGATGATATATTTTCACATGTTGCCATGCTTAAGTCCATACGCATTCTCTTAACCATCGCATGTCACTATGACCATGAGATATGGCAAATGGATGTCAAGACAACCTTTCTTAATGGCCATCTTAACGAAGACATCTATATGTCCCAGCCTAAAGGCTTTATTGCGAAAGGCCAAGAACATATGGTATGCAAACTTAAAAAGTCCATTTATGGACTTAAGCAAGCATCACGAGTATGGAACATGCGCTTTGATGAAACTATAAAGTCTTATGGTATCATACAAAATATGGATGAACCATGTGTATATAGAAAATCATATAAGAATAATGTGTCATTTGCGGTACTTTAAGTAGATGACATTCTGCTCATTGGAAATGATGTAGGGACATTGTCATCTATAAAGGTTTGGCTATCAAGTCAATTTAGCATAAAGAATATGGGAGAAGCTAGCAACATTCTTGGTATTAAGCTTCTTAGAAATAGGAAGCAAAGAATGATAGGGTTATCCCAATCTACATATATTAACAAGATATTGTTTAGGTTTATCAGGATCAATGCAAAAGGGCAATCATACCCTTTAGGCATAGATTGACCTTATCTTCCAAGTAGTGTCCTAAGACACAGGAAGAAAATGAGAGGATGAGTAGAATTCTTTATGCCTCAACAGTAGAAAGTCTCATGTATGCCATGCTTTGTCCTAGGCCGGATATTGTCTTTGTAGTAGGCATGGTTAGCAAGTATTATTCAAATCTTGGGGAAGAACATTGACAAGCTGTAAAGTATATACTCAAGTACCTAAAAGGAATGAGGGATTATATGCTTGTTTACAAAGTCGATGACTTAGCTCTTACCGGTTACACGAACTCAGACTTTCAGGTGAATAAAGATGAAAGGAAATCCACTAGTGGATATGTTTTCGTTTTATCTGGAGGGGTTATTTCATAGAGGAGTATAAGTAATTTTGCATTGTTGATTCTACCATGGAAGCTGAGTATGTGATAGCTTTAGAAGCTTCTAAGGAAGCGGTATGGCTCTGAAAGTTCCTCACAGAACTTGTAGTTGTAGCACACATGGATAGGTCCATTACAATATATTATGACAATTCTGGAGCTATGTTACATTGTAAGGAGCCAAGAAACCATAGGAAGGGCAAGCACATTCAAATGAAGTATCACTTGATCCGGGAGTTCACCCAAAAATAAGAGATAATGGTTGATCAAATTTTCTCAACAAATAATCTAGCAGACCCATTTACCAAGCCTTTAATAGAGAAGGTGTTCAAAAGACACTTGCACGTCATAGGAGTAGGTGCATATGGACTATTGTAACACCCCACTACTACATACCCATAAAGGGCGGGAATGTTACCCCGTCCCAAGGACAAAGGGTCTTTAAAATGAGGTTCATAAAATAAAGTCGAACCAAGATGTCAAAACTTGGATAAATAAAGGGGAACTCTTATTACATTAGAATCAAACTCGAGCAAGACTAAACATATGCAAATATCAGTTTTAAAAACATAAATAAACATCCATCTCTCAAACATAAATAAAGTAACAAAAACTCCAACCACTAGACGTCCCGCTTGCACAGCAGCATCAGTCTCCTGAAAACATGATATAGAAATAGTGTGAGATTAATATCTCAGAAAGTCCTGTGTGTGCACATGGTACTTTGAACAGATCGTGTATGCATAGCTGAAAATATTTGCAGAAATATTTAGCAAGTCATAAATGATTTCTCTTTGCAAGGAGTGGAGTTATCTCATTGTCACATTTTGTATAAAATAAACCATCCACTCGAATAAACAGTCATGGCGCCACACTTTGGGCCCCATGGTAAGAGAACGGTCAAGGTACCACAGTTTGTGCACCTTGACAGAATCAGATTACAACACTTTGGGCATTCAGATCAAGGATGGGTGTACGGCCTACCGGGTGAGATACTCCTCCATCTCTACACCAAACAAAACCATCCGGGTGTCCATGCCGGGAAATAATACCTTACCAGGTATAAATGCTAGCTCGGACCGGCCTGACCAATCAATACTATCGCCTTTTCGAGCAGAGCTTATCTTCTGGAGGTGGCCTCCTGCCAAAAGACTCACTCAAGCCCTCCAAGACTAGTATTATTAGCCTACCCTTTTTTGAGTACTCAATGAACATATCTGTCAATTCCTGATTCACAGTGTTTCCATAGCTTAGCTTGGTAAAACGTGATTTTCTTTAAAAAGAGTTTTCTAAAACGTTTAAGAGAAAGACAGTTCTTGATAAAGGCGTTAGTTGACAAAATCATTTAGAGAATAAACATCCACGTTTACAACCCAAGTAATCATAGTTCAACAATAACTTCACAAAGCTTTACAACATTTGACTTGCTACCACAAGCATTTAACAAAAAGAGTTTATGCAAGAACTTACGTGATACGCCTCAGATAAATAAGATAAAAATCAACTGCTTACTTCCTTCAACTAACCTTTTGATCTAGAATCACATAATATCATGATCAGGATCTCAATCATCTCAAGCATGCATATAAACTCACTTATTCCCATAAACAAATCATGTACAGTACCTAACCCGAATAAATTACAAACCACGTCCCTAATTCCTCATAACATGCTCAACATCGTGACTCATCATCTAACTTCAAATAAATCACCCATTCCATAAAATAAATATACCATGAACATATACCCATCAAAGACATGCACAATATATCAAAAAAGTCTCGACTTAACCATCAAAATTCACATCCATCATTATCACAACAAAACATAACATCGCTATCCATTGAACTTGCTTAACACATACTCATCTCAAGATATACATCTATCCCAACTAAACACATTCATCATGCTATTATACTCCCATAGACATCATCAATCACATTAAACCTTAATTACGACACCAAGGATAAGAACTCTTTTACCTTACAACAACCGGATTAACAAGATCAAGATGCCCCTATGATGTTCGCCACGAGTTCACTTGAGAAGAAGGGAAAGATGCTTTCTTTAATTCCTCTTGATCGAAAGTTATGAAAGAAAGATGAAATCAGTCCCTATATAGCACGGTTCAAAGGAAGAAGAAGAGGAGAATCAATAGAAGGAAAGGAATCAAGAGGTTGAGAGGACTTTCGCTTACCTTAGGGAGCGTTTTTTTTTTTTTTTCCAAAAATTGCAGAGGAGAGTTTGCTAGAAATTTTTGTGCAGCAAGGATGGAATAGACGGCTATTTTGGTTTAGGGTTAGGAGGGTTTGATTTAGGGTTTAGAAGATGATGCTATAAAGGACTCCTAATGGTTCTAAACCTCTTTGGGCAGTAATGGCGGAAAAAAGATAGCTTTCTGTACCTTTTGTCGGCTGATATTGAGAGTGGTTACAGGAAGAAAAGCAGTCTGAAATTGCACTCTCATGTTATCCGAAAACGGTGCACAAAGAGAGATTGCATGTGTGTTCAGTTTTTTACCAAGACAAGAAGGAGTTTGTACGGGCTTGACAACCAAAATTCTGTGCAAGGTGGATGTGTTTGTGCTGTGCGAAAACTATAAGCAAAAGAAAAAAATTCTGGACTGTTTTGGCTGTTGTTCTAACGCAAATCAGAGAGGGAAAAGTGGGAGTTTTAGGAGTTGTAATTTGGCTAAATTAATGAAGAGTTTTGGTATGTTTTGGAGTGTTGATTTTCGTGTAGTATTTGTGTGTGTAATGCAGGCCAAAATCCTAGAAAAAGAGGAAACAAAAATCTGGTTTGTTTAGCTAAAATAAATCTGAATTGGTGAGAGGTGTTTTAGGTGATTTAAGTTAGTTTTAGAAGAGTTTGGGTACACCTAGGAGTGCAACATTTCGCGTGGCATATGTATGCACAAGGCTGACCGAAAATCTATTGGAAAAGAGGAACAAAACCTGATTTGTTTGGAAATAGAATAAAATTTGATTTGCTAGAGAATTTAGGATAAGCTTCCCTAGCTTGGAAGAATTCGGGTTGAGCTAGGATTGCTCCCAAAAGTGACAGCAACAAGGCTGGAAATTTTCTAGATTTTTATCTAGGGTTTTGTTCTCAAAATCAACAAAATATTTCTCTAGGAAAAATAAAATAGATTTAATTCAAACTAACTAAATTCCCATCAAGGCTTTAAACATAAAATCTGATTGATTAAATAAAAGCTGGAATTTAATTGCTCTTAGCTAAGACTTTCGAACATTAAAAGAATAAAAGCTAGAATAAAATTAGTCTCTATCTTTATCAAAAAATTTTAAGTTTGGAAGATAAATATGGAGATTTATCTCCTAAGAAAATGGCGGCTGAAATTCAAAGGAGTAGCTAGGGTTTTAGCTAAAATATTTCTCTAAGAATAATTAAATAAATAAAAGGGTTTAATCAGAATATATTTTTTTCCCTTGAGAAATAAAATAAGATCTTTACCCAATATATTATCTATCTCTAATACTTATCAAGGAGAGTCTTATACCACTTAAAACTCACCAAAGTGGCGGCTAGCTAGGGTTCTCGACCAAAAGCATGAAGAAACCCTAGAAGAAGAATTCAAAAAGGAAGCTAAGATTCGAAAGAGGTAAGATTCAAACTCAAGTCACCAAGGGATAATTACCATACCTAACCATTAATCCAAATCAACTCCGGTGTTAATATATCTTTAAGAAATTTCTTTCACTCTAATTCTCATCCCTCTATCCCCTCTACTAAATTTCACTTAGAACGATTCTCAAATAATGCAAACAACACAACTATTTCTCATTAAATAAATTAATGTAAGAACAACTATGCAAATCACATGCACCCTTGCAAAAATAATTTTAAAATATCACATGAAATGCAAAATGCTATGCAATGCATGACTTTCCCCCAAAGATCAAAGGTGGTTTTGGGCAGGGTATTACATCCCCTCCCCCTTAAGAGAATTTCATCCCGAAATTCAGATTCCATACCCCTAGAGCATATCTGGATACTTCCATCTTAACCATTCTTCAGATTCCCACGTTGCATCCTGCATTCCATGATGATCCCAAAGTATTTTCACCATGGGTATCTGCTTGCTTCGAAGAGTCTTGATACTCCACTCCAAAATCCTGACTGGTTTCTCCACATAACTCAGATTCGGATACAATTCCAAAGGTTCCTCATTAAGTACATGGCTTGGATCGGGGTTGTACTTCTTTATTTGAGACACATGGAAAACATCATGTATCCCAGATTAATCCGCTAGGTAGATCCAATCTATAGGCGACTGGCCCAACCTTTTCTATTATCGAAAATGGTCTTAAATACCTAGGACTTAACTTTCCTCCTTTCGGTTGCCTCAGTTTTCCTCTACTAGGAGTCAACTTTAAGAACACGCAATCACCCACATGGAACTCCAGTTCCCTCCTTCTAGTATCTGCGTAACTCTTTTGTCGGCTTTGCGCTGCCCTTAGTCTTTCTCTAATAACCCTTACCTTGTCCATCATTTCTTGTATACATACCTCACCAGTCTTCCTAATATGCCCCTCTTCTGTCCATCCCCAATATATCAGTTCTTGACATTTTCATCCATATAATGCTTCATAAGGAGCCATCCCAATCGATGCTTGATGACTGTTGTTATATGCCAATTCTGCATGCGGCAAACACTCAATCCACTTGTCTCCAAAGTCCAAAATACACGCTCGGAGCATATCCTCCAATATCTGGATGGCTCTTTCAGATTGACCGTCAGTCTACGGATGTGCAGAGGTGCTGAATTTCAACGTAGTACCCAAAGACTCTTAAAACTTATTCCAGAATCTTGAAGCAAACCTGGGGTCCCTATCTGATACGATACTTGACGGTACACCATGCAACCTTACAATTTCCCGGGTATAAGTCTGAGCTAACTTTTCCATAGAGTCTCTTACGTTCACGGGTATAAAATGTGCTATATTGGTTAATCTATCCACTACCACCCAAACCACATCCTTGCGCATCTTGGTCATAGGGAGGCCAGTGACAAAATCCATAGTCACCTCTTGCCATTTCCACTCGGGAATCAGTAACGATTACAATAGACCCGTAGACTTCTTGTGCTCCACCTTAACTTTCTAGCACATCAAGCACATTGATACATACTGAACCACATCTCTTTTTATTCCAACCCACCAATATTTCTTCTTCAAGTCATGATACATCTTTACTTCCCCAGGGTGTATGGTATACTTGCTCCTGTGAGCTTTGTCTAATATCCTCTTTCTTAAGTCTTGGGTGTCAAGTACACATATCCGATCTCAAAAATATAGTATCCCTTCCTCGTCGATCCGAAAATCTTTACCTCCTCTCCCAATCTCTTTTTCTTTGAAAACCTGAAACTCCACACTGTCCTGCTAGGCTGCAACAATTTCTTGCTCCAGATCGAGCTTCATGGTCAAGCTACTTATACAGATATTCCTCTCTTGAACTTCTGCTTCATGCTCTAGGATTTCCTACACTGCCAACACTTCCCGTATTCTCAAGTGTGCTATCTTCATTTTACGACTCAAAGCGTCAGCTACCACATTTGCTTTGTCAGGATGATAGTTAATAGGACACCTATACTCTTCTAAGAACTCCATCCATCTATGCTATTGAAGATTCAAGTCCTTCTGTGTGAAAATGTACTTCAAACTCTTATAGTCGGTGAAGACTTCATATTGTGTTCCATACAGATAATGTCGCCACTTCTTCAAGGTAAATACTATGGCTACCAGCTCCAAATCATGAGTCGGATAATTGACTTAATGCAGTTTTAGCTTCCTAGACACATAAGCGATGACCTTCCCATCCTGCATCAGCACAGCTCCCAAACCTTCCTTGGATGCGTCCGTGTAAAGTGCATAGGGCTTGTCGGCCTCAGGTAAGCTCAACACTGGCGCTGTAACCAATCTCCTTTTAAGCTCTTGGAAACTCTTCTCGCACTTCTCGCTCCAAGCAAAAGCAACATCCTTCTTTAATAGTCACGTTATCGATGAAGCCAAAGTGGAGAAAACGTCGGTAGTACCTAGCCAATCCAAGAAAACTTCGTATCTCAGTAGTATTCTCCAGTTGCTTCCAATTTGCTACGGTGTCCACCTTGGCAGGGTCCACCTTAATTCCATCCTTAGATATCACATGGCCGAGAAAGGATACCGAGCCTAACCAAAACTCACATTTACTGAACTTAGCAAAGAGTTTGTATTCCCTCGGCTTTTCCAAAACCAACCTTAAATGCCTCGCATGATCCTCTGGATTCTTGGAATAGATTAATATATCGGCAATGAAAACGACTACAAACTTGTTCAAATATGGCTGGAAAACTCGATGCATCAAGTCTATGAAAACTGCTGGTGCGTTAGTTACACCGAACGGCATTATCACAAATTTATAAAGGCCATACCGCGTGTTGAAAGCAGTCTTGGGAATATCTTCCTCAATCCTCACCTGGTGGTATCCTTGTCGCAAGTCCAATTTTGAAAGCAAGCTAAGCCTTGAAGTTGATCAAACAACTCATCGATCAAGGGTAAAGGGTACTTGTTCTTGATCGTTAAGTTGTTCAATCCCCGGTAATCGATGTATAATTTCAAAGTACCATCTTTCTTCTTAACAAACAACATCGGTGCTTCCCACGGTGACGTACTCAGTCGAATATAGCCTTGCCTCACCAACTCTTCCAGTTGCTCCTTTAATTCTTTCAGTTCTGTCGGTGCCATCCGGTATGGGGTTCTTGACACAGGTTCTGCTTCAGGAATCAGATCTACGGTAAACTCAACGTCCCGTTCAAGGGATAGAGAAGTGAGCTCATTGGGGAAAACGTCTGGAAAGTCTTTTACCACCTCCATACTCTCCAAGGTACATTGATCCTTGGGTTTGTTCAGAAAATACGCCAGATATCCTGTACATCCTCTCTTAAGCAATTTTCGAGCTTTAGTACCAGCAATCAAGAATTTCAGTTCTTTGCCCGCTTACCGTCAAATTCAATCACATCTCGTCCGAGTCTTACAAATTGCACCGTCTTGACCTTGTAGTCAACACGAGCTTCGTACTTTGACAACCAATCCATACCCAGATCAAATCATAATCACCTATGGGCAAAATTATAAGATCCGCTTCCAGAATCTCTTTCCCTACCTTAACTTCAGAGCTTTCCATTAATTTACCCGCCTCTACTACTTTTCCCAAGGGTGAGCTTACTATTAAGGTATAGGGCAATTCCTTTCCTTCCCAACCCAAATGTGATGCACATACTTTACTCACATAAGAGTGTGTAGATCCTGAATCTATCAAAACATTAACAAGACGTCTTTGGATAGAAAGGTTACCTTCAATCACTGTTGCATCTGCTCCAACTTCTACTCGATTCAGGGCAAAGACCTTAGCCTTCACTTGGGGTTTTTGACCTCCCACTCTAGTTATTCCAGTAGCAGCACCTCAGTTGACTCCAATCGGCTGAGTCGGGGCCATCTAGCCAATCCTCAAAGGTTTAGGGCAGACGTTTTCTTAGATGGCCCAGGTCTCCACAGTTGAAGCACCTCCTTACTCCCCCATTGGTCCAACAATTCCTCTCGGTGTGGCCACATTTTCCACAGAGTCGACAATTGAGGTTACTTTGCATCGGTCCTGTCGCAGGCACTCAAGGTTGCTTTCCCCGATTTCCCCACTGTATAAGGCCAGCAAGTCTCTTGTTACTCGAAGGCCTCATTGGTGGATGAGTCGGTTGGAAAGGCCTGCTCACCGGTCGATACCGATCTTCATTCTCCGTCCCGGATGCTGCGTCAACGGCGGCAGTGTATGACATTGGCGGCGATGGAGCCAATGCCTTCCTTAGATCTGGCCTCAGCCCCGTCACAAACTATCGAGTTCTCTTCTGTTCCATGTCGACCAAGCATTTGCAGTACTTGGACAATTGCGTAAATCAGGCTGCATACTGAGCAACTGTCATGCTTCCTTACTTAAGAGTTTGGAAGTCATCCTCCCTCTTCTCAGCTACCCACCGGAGAATATACTCAACACAAAAAGCTTTGGTAAAGTTATCCCATGTCCATTCCTACTCTTCTATCTCCCAATCACTCTGTATTCGTTGCCACCATACTCGCAATGGTCTCCTCAGTCGAAAAGCAACAAACTTTACCATCCTCTCTTCCGTGTATTGCTGAGTAGCAAAGATATCCTCCATCTATTCGATCCACTGTTCTACCTTCTCATCTTGCTCCACCCCCCCCCTGAAATATGGGTGGTTGGAATTTCAAAAAACGCTCCAGGGTCTCATCCTTTCCCCACGGTGATCTCTTGTCCACCCTCTCAATTAAATTCTGAAGGATCAAAACCAAAAGCCTGCCCAATAGTCACGTCCCAAGGTCTCTCAGAAGCTAATTCTTGCTCCTGCTGCAAGTGTTCCTCCACGTCGAGTGTGGAAAATGCATCTGCTCAAATTCTGAGGTTGAAGACTCACTTTCCTAGACGGCTCTGCTATGGACGACAGTCCTGCGTCTTGGTGCCATCTTTGATCACATTCACTCAAAGTTAGATAGTTACAAAGGGGAAAAATATGCTCATGTACATAATCAGATAATAATAATGATATCTACTTATTTCAAAAGAAAATTTGATGATATTATTTAGGAAAAGAACCATGTAATAAATAAAACTCATGCTTTTCATAAAAATCATACTTTCATAAAGAAGGGGTTATAGCATGTGATACCCCTTTTATTCAATAAAATAACTAAACCCTACAAGAAACATACTTCTTCGAAAAGAATAAATGAACAAAAGAATATAAATCCTAAAAGAGAGAGAGTAAATGCTGCTAGTCTTCTATACTCTACTCATCTCTAGAGTCAGTAGAGACATCTGGATCGTCAGAGGCTAGTTCCACGAGCCACCCCGCAGAGCTATCGGGTTTCCCCACATAATCCCTAGCAAAACCAATCAAATCAGCACTCTCACTTGGCTAACCTAAATCAACCTCATTGTCCCTCTTAGTTCTCATAGCTGTCTCATAAAGCTCATCTAAAGCTAATTTAATCGCACCCTTAGGTGCAGGCCTCCCATCCTTCGGGTCATATAAGTCAAACAATCCCTCTCTCCTCAACTTAGCATCTATCCCCAGTCCATATCGAAGTCTGCTCCTCTCAGGGCCCTCTCCTAACTTCCCTTTTCCCTTATCTTCTATCTCTAAAGCGGGCTGCCTAAGTTCCCTCACCACCGGGGTAACTCCATCCCTCAGCCTATGCCCCTCATCACTAGACTCCTTGAGGTCATAGTAAGTAGGAGTGTTATCAAACTCACCTATCTATGGGGTCTAAGGAGCCTCCATCGTATCCTCATCCTCCTCCTCTATCCCATCCATCTCTCCATCACTCACATCATCACCCTCATCCCCAAACTCATCTGCCTCTCCTTCACCCAGCTCAGCTATCTCTTCATCTTCCTCACCCTCACTAACAAGCTAATATGTCTCATCCTCATCATCCCCATCGTACTCACCTATGCCTCCATCAACCTCAGGCTTAGGTGACTCTGGTACGAGATCCTCCATCTCTGCCTCAACAACCGGGTCATCTACCATAGGCGGCTCATGCTCCATCTCACCCTCACTCAAAAACCAACCTCCCTCAGGCTCTGTCTCTGAATCAGAAGAGTGTGGATTGCTACAGGTTAATGGGGCAGGTGGATTTTCGCAACCCGCGGGCCAGACTCTGACAGCCGATGCAACTCTCTTGACCATTCTATAGACAAAACGCAGAGATTAGTACCAGATCAAAATACTTAAGGAATAAAAATCCAGCAAGTCAAGTAATTGCCTAGACCTAGGCACTAATACCACTTGTAACACCCTACTGCTACATACCTATAAAGGGAGGGGATATCGCCCCGTTCTAAGGACAATGGGTCTTTAAAACGAGGTTCATAATATAAAGTCGAACCAAAGATGTCAAAACTTAGGTAAATAAAGGGGAACTCTTATTACATCAGAATCAAACTCGAGCTAGACTAAACATATGCAAACATCGGTTCTAAAAACATAAATAAACATCTGTCTCTCAAACATAAATAAAGTAACAAAAGCTCCAACTACTAGCTATCCCGCTTGCTCAGCAGCATCAGTCTCCTGAAAACATGATATAGAAATAGTGTGAGATTAACATCTCAGTAAGTCCTGTGTGTGCACATGGTACTTTGAACAGTTCGTGTATGCATAGCAGAAAATATTTGCAGAAATATTTGGCAAGTCATAAATACTTTCTCTTTACAAAGAGTGGATTTATCTCATTGTCACACTTTGTATAAAATAAACCATCCACTCGAATAAACAGTTATGGCGCCACACTTTGGGCCCCATGCTAAGAGAACGGTCAAAGTACCACACTTTGTGCACCTTGACAAGATCAGATTACCACACTTTGAGCGTTCTGATCAAGGATGGGTGTACGGCCCATCGGGTGAGATACTCCTCCATCTCTACACCAAACAAAACCATCCGGGTGTCCATACCAGGAAATAATACCTTACCAGGTATAAATGCTAGCTCGAACCGGCCTGACCAATCAATACTGTCGCCTTTTCAAGCAGAGCTTATCTTCTGGAAGTGGCCTCCTACCAAAAGACTCACTCAAGCCCTCCAAGACTAGTATTATTAGCCTACATTTATTGAATACTCAACGAACATATCCGTCAATTCCTAGTTCATAGTGTTTCCATAGCTTGGCTTGGTAAAACGTGGTTTTCTTTAAAAAGAGTTTTCTAAAACGTTTAAGAGAAAGACAGTTCTTGATAAAGGTGTAAGTTGACAAAATCATTTAGAAAATAAACATCCACGTTTACAACCTAAGTAATCATAGTTCAACAATAGCTTCACAAAGCTTTACAACATTTGACTTGCCACCATAAGCATTTAACAAAAAGAGTTTATACAAGGACTTACGTGGTACGCCTCAGATAAACAAGATAAAAATCAACTGCTTGCTTCCTTCAAATAACCTCCTGATCTAGAATCACATAATATCATAATCAGGATCTCAATCATCTCAAGCATGCATATAAACTCACTTATTCCCATAAACAAATCATGTACAATACCTAACCCGAATAAATTACAAACCACATCCCTAATTCCTCATAACATGCTGAACATCTTGACTCATCATCTAACTTCAAATAAATCACCCATTCCATAAAATAAATATACCATGAACATATACCCATCAAAGACATACGCAATATATCAAAAAGGTCTCGACTTAACCATCAAAATTCACATCCATCATTATCACAACAAAACATAACATCGCTATCCATTGAACTTGCTTAACACATACTCATCTCAAGATATACATCTATCCCAACTAAACACATTCATCATGCTATTATACTCCCATAGACATCATCAATCACATTAAACCTTAATTACGACACCAAGGATAAGAACTCTTTTACCTTACAACAACCGGATTAACAAGATCAAGATGCCCCTATGATGTTCGCCACGAGTTCACTTGAGAAGAAGGGAAAGATGCCTTCTTTAATTCCTCTTGATCGAGAGTTAAGAAAGAAAGATGAAATCAGTCCCTATATGGCACGGTTCAAAGGAAGAAGAAGAGGAGAATCAATAGAAGGAAAGGAATCAAGAGGTTGAGAGGACTTTCGCTTACCTTAGGGAGCGTTTTTTTTTTTTTTTTCCAAAAATTGCAGAGGAGAGTTTGCTATAAATTTTTGTGCAGCAAGGATGGAATAGACGGCTATTTTGGTTTAGGGTTAGGAGGGTTTGATTTAGGGTTTAGAAGATGATGCTATAAAGGACTCCTAATGGTTCTAAACCTCTTTGGGCAGTAATGGCGGAAAAAAGGTAGCTTTCTATACCTTTTGTTGGCTGAAATTGAGAGTTGTTACAGGAAGAAAAGCAGTCTGAAATTGCACTCTCAAGTTAGCCAAAAACGGTGCACAAAGAGAGATTGCATGTGTGTTCAGTTTTTGACCAAGACAAGAAGGAGTTTGTGCGGGCTTGACAACCAAAATTCTGTGCAAGGTGGATGTGTTTGTGCTGTGCGAAAACTATAAGCAAAAGAAAAAAATTCTGGACTATTTTGGATGCTGTTCTAACGCAAATCAGAGAGGGAAAAGTGGGAGTTTTAGGAGTTGTAATTTGGCTAAATTAATGAAGAGTTTTGGTATGTTTTGGAGTGTTGATTTTCGTGTAGTATTTGTGTGTGTAATGCAGGCCAAAATCCTGGAAAAAGAGGGAACAAAAATCTGGTTTGTTTAGCTAAAATAAATCTGAATTGGTGAGAGGTGTTTTAGGTGATTTAAGTTAGTTTTAGAAGAGTTTGGGTACACCTAGGAGTGCAACATTTCGCGTGGCATATGTATGCACAAGGCTGACCGAAAATCTATAGGAAAAGAGGAACAAAACCTGATTTGTTTGGAAATAGAATAAAATTTGATTTGCTAGAGAATTTAGGATAAGCTTCCCTAGCTTGGAAGAATTCGGGTTGAGCTAGGATTGCTCCCAAAGGTGGCGGCAACAAGGCTGGAAATTTTCTAGATTTTTAGCTAGGGTTTTATTCTCAAAATCAAAAAAATATTTCGCTAGGAAAAATAAAATAGATTTAATTCAAACTAACTAAATTCCCATCAAGGCTTTAAACAGAAAATCTGATTGATTAAATAAAAGCTGGAACTTAATTGCTCTTAGCTAAGACTTTCGAAAATTAAAAGAATAAAAGCTATAATAAAATTAGTCTCTATCTTTATCAAAAAATTTTGAGTTTGGAAGATAAATATGGAGACTTATCTCCTAAGAAAATGGTAGCTGAAATTCAAAGGAGTAGCTAGGGTTTTAGCTAAAATATTTCTCTAAGAATAATTAAATAAATAAAAGGATTAAATTAGATTTTTTTTCCCCCTTGAGAAATAAAATAAGATCTTTACCCAATATATTATCTATCTCTAAAACTTATCAAGGAGAGTCTTATACCACTTAAAACTCACCAAAGTGGCGGCTAGCTAGGGTTCTCGGCCAAAAGCATGAAGAAACCCTAGAAGAAGAATTCAAAAAGGAAGCTAAGATTCACAAGAGGTAAGATTCAAACTCAAGTCACCAAGGGATAATTACCAAACCTATCCAAATCAACTCCGGTGTTAATATATCTCTAAGAAATTCCTTTCACTCTAATTCTCATCCCTCTATCCCACTACTAAATTTCACTTAAAACGATTCTCAAATAATGCAAACAACACAACTATTTCTCATTAAATAAATTAATGCAAGAACAACCTTGCAAAAATAATTTTAAAATATCCTATGAAATGCAAAATGCTATGCAATGCATGACTTTTCCCCCAAAAATCAACGGTGGTTTTAGGCAAGGTATTACAACTATCATAGTCCATTTAGTGCAAGTGGAAGATTGTTGAAACGTATGCCCAAAATGGCCTATGTACTTTTGTATTTTGAAAATTAATAAAAGTATATCATTCATGATTGTTTGTTTACATATATTTGCACATTAAAAAGGTCAAGTGTGTTAATAAGTAATTTACGTGATTGGGTCATGCTTTTCACTGTAAGGTGTAGATTATGGGCTACTAGTACATAAGTGAAAAATTATTCTTGATTGATTGATGGAGTTGGACACTTCATCAAGATTTAGATCATTACATTATGATCTCTAAATGGGGAATGGTTTACTTTTAACCAGTAAGCAGTCCACTTGTAAGCGTATTTAGAATATGTTAAACTGGACCGCGATAGTAATCTTTATTAAAATCCTAAAATAAATAACTATTAGTTTATCGCAACTACTGTGTGGATAAATACCCTAAGACTTGAGATAAGTTGGTGGTCTAGTGAAGCTGGACTTGTACACTTTGATGTATGTTGGGTGAGGTCTTGTCGCAAGGCCAATAACCTTACACGTTGGGTGTATAACTCTAGTTAATTAAGATAGACTTATACAATAGAGTTTCTATACTTCATTACATGAAGAAATCACCCCCCTGTGATTGTCCAGGATAATCTAATAGTTTGGGACCCTGGGAAACGTGACTAAATATGTATGCTTTATGGGTAGCTCCCTAAGATAAGTTGGAATATACTGGAAGTCATGTATTATCGGACTAGCTATCAAAGGATGGTAGATGTCATTGAGAAATATGTTAGTACTATTTTTCTATCTCATTGACAGGTGTTACGTAGAGAGGTATTTTTGTCATTACAACTTTAGATTAAAGACACTGCAATTGCAATATTATTCTCAAGATCGATATTTTTATATGGTGATAAATGGAATATTTAAAATGATTAAAATACCGCTATTTGTTAGCATGGATATTTTGATAAATTTAGGAGCAAAATAATGTCTTTTGGTCCCCCAAAGTAGCTCAAATAACTTTAGTAAATTTATTTACTATGTGGGCTTATTATGTGAATTTATTATTGGAATAATTATTCTAGAAGTCTAATTAATTATATATTTGGATTAAATAAATTAATTGAGCCAATTTAATTAATTGATTTATTAATTAATTCCTTCAGTAATTTTATATTGGTTCTAAGTAGTTTAATGAATTAATAAAATAAGTAATTTAATTAATTAGTTTATTAATCAATTATCTTAAGTAATTTTATATTTGGCCCAAGTAGATTAATTAATTAATAAGAGAGTTATTCAATTAGTCATTGAACTAATTAATATTACATGGCCATCAAGGTTTGATGAAGCTGCCATGTGGAAAGAGGAAAAAAAAGGAAATGAAAAAAGAAAAGGAAATTAAAAAGAAATGGCAGTTGTTGGTTTTGAAAAAAGAAATGGAAAGATAAATTGATAAATAAAAAATAAAAAAAAGGCATCTCGTGTGCCTTGGTGAAGGGTTGACCGAATTTTTCACAAGAAAATACCTTTCGGTACTTTTCCTTAGATAAAAACAGAAGCCGCCGTTTCTTTTGTTTTTTTTTTTTTTTCTTCGTTTATTTAACCATTTTTTATCTCTTCCATTTTGTTCCAATTTTTCTTCACCCTAATTTTATTTTCATCATTAGAGGTCCATAATAATTAGAGAATACTCTAGAAGGTCAAGAGTTAGCAAACGTAGTAAGTGTTTGATGTGAAGGAGCCGACGATTAGCTGGTGTTCCTGAGGAACAAGTAGGCGTTCCTATTCAACAAACGCCGTCGACCCTGAACCTGAATCTGACTCCGGTTATTAAAGTTAATATCCCTAAAAGTAAGTATTCCTAGATTTTGGTGCAAGAAAAATTTTAATTTGTTGTCTTCCACTGCGTATTTAATTTTTCCATGATCCTTCATATAAGATGAATTTTCACAAGAATCTAGAACTAACGAAAGAATTATAATTGAAGTCATAGATATATGTTAGTATCGGACAGCCTACATTAGAGGTATTAACATTAGATTAACCGTATGTAATGTGATTAGTGTCCATCCTATCGATAGAACTATCTCTAGATCATTAATTATCAAAGAAGTTTAATTTGTGATGGTTATACACTTAACTTAGAAAATTATTAATCTTCCTACGAAACTCTATTAATATTTCTAAGAGCCGAATTTTTCATAATTTTTATAGTGTTTTTAATAGGTTAACCATATTATGGATGTAATATGATGTTTAAATGTGCATTTCTTATATATTTTTGAAAAAAAAAACATTTTTCTGAATGAAACAAAATTTGATAAGAGAATTAAAATTTTAAGATCAAACGATGGTCTTGAATTTCAGCTTATTGATTTCTATCATGCTAAAGGTATCATTCATCAAACCTCTTGTCCTTATACCCCTGAATAGAATGGCATTGTTGAAAGAAAACATCAACACATTCTCAATGTAGCTAGAGCTCTTAGATTTCAGTCTCAAATACCATTAGCTTATTGGGGTTATTGTGTTCAACATGTTGTTTATCTCATAAATATTACTTCTACTCCTATTCTAAATCAACAAACTCCTTATGAAAAACTGTATAACAAGCAACCAAATTACAGTGCTTTAAAGGTCTTTGGCAGTCTAGCATATGCTTGTATTCAGCAGCCTCACAAACATAAATTTTCTCCTAGAAGCAGACCTTGTGCATTTCTTGGCTATTCACAATCTACAAAAGGTTTTCTTCTTCTAGACTATTTTTCCAGAGAGATTTTCATGTCTAGAAATGTTTCTTTCATGGAAACTCTTTTTCCTTTCATTCACAAGCCACCCTCTTTTAATTCTGACTTGAACTTACCTACGTTAGCAATGCCTTATACTTCATCTTACACTTCATCTCATCTTCCTTCTGATCAACCTCCTACATCTAATTTTCATCAATCTTCTGCATCTAACTCTTCTCAGCCACATTTGTCTTCTTTACACCTTCCTACCAGACGATCAACTAGGCATATCATTCCTCCATCTTATCTTTCGAACTATGTTTGTTCCAAGGTTAATAACATCTTTACACCTTATCTTCTACCTTCCTCTACTACTAGCTTCCCTTTTTTATGCAATGTCAGTTTACATTCAGAGCCTAAACATTATTTTGAGACTGTGCAATCCCAGGAATGGTGTGCAGCTATACAGGCTAAAATTTCAGCTTTAGAAGCTAATCATACCTGGCATTTAGTTCACTTACCTTCTGGTAAACAGACCATTAGCTGTAAATGGGTTTATTGTATCAAATACAAGTCTGATGGTTCCATAGATAGATACAAAGCCAGACTTGTGGCAAAGGGGTACACACAGCAGGAAGGCATAGATTTTCTAGATACTTTTGCTCCTATAGTTAAAATCACTACCATTAGACTAATGTTGGCCTTAGTAGCTAAATCCAATTGGCATATTCATCAATTGGATATCAACAATGCTTTCTTACATGGGGATTTATCTAAAGAAGTCTATATGAATTTACCACCTAGTTTTGATACTCCAGATAAGACTTTGGTGTGCAAATTGGATAAGTCTTTATATGGCCTTAAGCAAGCCAGTAGACAATGGAATGCCAAACTTACCAGTTACTTAGTTTCTCTTGGTTTCCAGCAGTCTAAATGTGATTACAGTTTATTTTTCAAAAGGACTAAAGATGTCTTTCTTGCATTGCTTGTTTATGTGGATGATATCCTTGTTTTAAGTAATCAATTGGCTGCTATTGCTAATATCAAAGCTCAGTTGCATTCTCAATTTCAAATCAAGGATTTAGGGGACTTGCATTATTTTCTTGGGTTTGAGATTCACATAAATACAACAAGTATTACTCTATCTCAGAAGAAGTATGTGCTTGACTTGCTTCAAACTTATGGCTACATTAGATGCAAATCAGTATCCACTCCTCTTGATAGTAAAACTAAGCTCGCTACTGGAGATTTAGATTTATTTTATGACAGTTCTCTTTATAGAAGGCTTGTTGGCAAACTATTGTATTTGACACATAGTAGGCCTGACATTACTTTTGCTGTGAAGTAGCTTAGTCAGTTCCTAACTGCACCTACTGCTTCTCAAATGCAAGCAGCATATCGAGTTCTTAGATATCTCAAAGGTTCTATAGATTTTGGTCTAAACTTTCCAGCTGAATCCAATTTCAATCTTCAAGTATATTCAGATTCTGATTGGGCAAAATGTCTTGAATCTAGGAGATCTATTACTGGTTTTTGCATTTATTTTGGTTCTGCACTTATGTCGTGGAAATCTAAGAAGCAATCTGTTGTTGCTCGAAGCTCTGCAGAGGCAGAATATAGGGCCCTGGCACAATCTGTATGTGTACTCCAATGGATTCTTCATTTGTTCAAGGAACTTCAATTTCCTTATCATTTTCCAGTTCCTGTTTTTTGCGATAACAAGAGTGCTGTTTACCTTATTGAGAATCCTGTTTTCCATGAGCGAACTAAACATATAGAACTTGAGCGAACTAAACATATAGAACTTGATTGTCACTGCATTCGTGATCTATATCAAGCTGGAATCATTAAGCCACTTCCTATTCTTCTACTCAGCAACTTGCAGACATTTTTACCAAGGCACTTCCACCAGCTTCCTTCCCTCTTTTATTGTCTCATTTTGGAGTCTTATCTGCTTCCAGCTTGCAAGGGGTTGTTGAAATTGCCAACACAGATGCAAATGCTATAGATGCAGATGTTACTTCAGTTGCCACGTTGCTGTCCAACTCAGCTAGTTTAGCCAACGTGGCTGCCAGATCATTTAATGGCAGTTATCACAAGAACAAGACATCAGCTTCCTCTTTTGCTATTTCTTTTTATCCCGGTTGATGCCGCCATTTCCTTCAGAGAAGATCCAAAAGCTGCCAGCTGTTAATTATAGTTTCTTTTGTAATTCATTTCTTTTTCTTCTATAATTAATTTTCTTTTGAGTTTCGAGTGTATATAAACTAGATTGGTGATTAATATTCAGTGAATGAAGAAAGTTTTCCTCTTCAGCAACTTTCATTCTTTCATCTTTTGTGATAGTTCTTCATTTTTCAATTCTTCTATTTTCTCTTGATCAAATTCTACAGTTCTAACTATAAAAACCTTATCATAACTTTTTTCGCCGACTACCCGTGGACAAGAAAAAGGAAAAAAAATATTGAGTATAAAAATATTCCCTCCATCCTAAAAAAGATGTCAATCTAGCAAATAATACACAAATTAAAGAATTGCTAAAACTTATACAATTATAATAGAAAAAGACTATTATATCCCTAAATAAAAGTACACTTTCATTAATTAGATTAGGAATACACATATTTAATGAGTCAAATATTTATTGAATAGTTGAAGGAAAGGTAAATTAGGAATATACGTAATAAATATATTCTTGATTTGTAAAATTGACAAATATTTTGATATAATAAAAATATAAATTTTTGACATGCTTTTTAGGACAGAAGGAGTATCAAATTTTATGGATTTACATAATTAACAAAGAAACTTTCTAATTTCTATCCTCAATATTTTGAAAGGTTAAAATTGTCCAAAATGTTACTAATATGCCCCTTCTTTAAGCTGAGAAACGTCTTTTAACTGTCATCATTTAGAAGGAGGGACAGCTAGTAATGAACTAATATTAAACAGTGTATGAACATATCATATGGTAAATGTTTAAAAGAATAATATAATTTTGCTATGATTTCATAATTTTTTATATATAGCATTGCCATGATTTCATAATTTTTTATATGTAACATTAAGAATGTGAATAATTGTTACATAATTTGAACCCTCGAATTTCATAGACTCAAATCCCATTCTCCCATAGATTTGTAAAAGCGCATAGCACGTTTTGCACCCTGCCGACTCACTAGCTTGATGATAGAATTGGATAAAAATATTCCCTTGAAATTATCAAGAATGTTACAATATGCTACTACAGATTTCAGGCTGCTACCGTAGGATGCTCGTTCTCAAGAACAATTAGCTGCATGTGACAATTATCTCTGTATCATTTATGCGCTGAAACGGAGTTTTCCTCGTTGTCCTGATAATTTCCAATAAAATTCTTGCCAAGTGCTTGTTTGTCTCAAACTTCTGGATTTGTTGCTAAAATGGATCAGGTCTGCCAACCTGAAAATTGGAGACAAATGGGTAATGGTGATATTGACCTGGTTCTATGTCTGTATTTGCATTCCTGAAAAGGACTAAGTGAAACAAGAAAAAGGAGATGAAAATATTTGTCCAGCATTTGCTAGCGTCCATAAAATGGGAGTGACAGTAACATCTATGCGTATCAGTGTATGCATATACACATACGCATAGGCCATTGTTGTTTTAAAATATATAGGAAGTTTGTCTACCTGACTTTGTAGTTTAAACTTGACAAAGGTGAGATCAGTGCAAAAATGATAGAGCTTGCGGACAGAAAGGAGAAAAATGAAGAGGAACAGAGAGGAGATTCAAGACCTCAACAGCCGCGAGGAGCACTGTGGCTTGTTTTGAGGTATGCAGATGCCGTGGATGTGTTGTTGATGGCTCTGGGGACAATTGGATGTGTTGCAGATGGATCCGCCTTGGCTGCAAATATGATGGTGCTTGGCAACTTAATGAATAGTTATGGATCTACTTCGACATTCACCCTTAAGGATGCAAACAAGGTCAGTCAATTAGAATTCTTCAATCAACCACGATTTCTCTGTTGAATTCCTCTGCCAAGCACGACAATACATTGGAGGAAAATTTTGTTGTTGCCCTGGTCCTCCATAGACCTTGTGGTCTTGAATCAGCCATGCATATCACTAGAATTATCCTAAATCGGTATGTGGGATTTCTTATGCCTAATGATATGGTTGATTCAAGATTATGAGGTTCATATGCAGGGACATGCATCAAGTCCACAACAGAATATTCCTACTTTAGACAATTTACTTCAAATGTATTCTGTGAAGCAAAGAAAGCTATTTGTAAGTAATTCAAAGCATTAAACAATTGTCAATCTGTCGGTTTTGCAGTTTGCACTGCTCATGTTCTATGTTGGTACTGGGGCTGGTGTAGGAGCATTCTTTGGTATGTTCTTTCTTCCATTATATATTTTTTTGTCTGAGCAACTGAAGAAGAATCTACCATGTTACCGAGACCTCATGCTCTATAATCCCTCACCATCTGGTTATCCTTCTAAGAAATCAATATTCATTGATTCAACTCTTTTCGGGGGCGCAGCGAGGAAACGTGAACAAAAACAAGAAAATGAAAGGCCTGCCTGTTTTCTGATCTTTCAAGATTGCATGCTTGATCATCTTCACTAACTTTTATAGAATACAAAAATAAAGAAGACACTAGAAGGGATCCTTGTCCTATTGCTTTTTCTTCTACCTTGTTTATATAAATGAAAATCTTTTGTTTGGTATAACCGTGTGATCTGCAGATTGATAAGATATTATGTTTTTTCGATATATGATGATGGCGTTCTTTGTCCTGCAAATGCTACTCCCTCCATTCCATTTCAATTGAAATTGAACGGAGAAAGTACTCACTGTCACATTGTGTGTTCAATGTTGCAGAAGGATTCTGTTGGGCACGCACCGCAGAAAGACAAGCAAGTCGACTACGATCCAGATATCTACAAGCTGTCCTAAGGCAAGACGTAGGATTCTTTGATCAAAATGAAGGAAGATCCATAACATCTCAAGTGGTCTTAAGTATTTCCACTGACACGCTAATCATACAAGAAGTCCTAAGTGAGAAGGTTTCACACACTGCAGATTACCTCAAGATACTTTCACACTTATCAAAACTCCTTAACTTGAACGCATATGTTTTTATTGATTTACCATGCAGGTTCCAAACTTCATTACCAATGTTACAGCATTTTTTGCTGGTCAAGTAGCAGCATTCTATCTCTCCTGGAGATTGACAGTAATTGCTGTCCCGACTCTGTTGCTCTTGGTTATTCCCATGCTAGTCTTTGGGAAGCTATTAGCTGTCAATCAAAAAAGGATACAAGAAGCTTATGCAGAAGCCGGTGGAATAGTGGAGCAGGCATTATCATCAATCAGGACTGTGTACTCATATGTTGGTGAGCACTACACAGTTAAGAGGTTTAAGGATGCACTTAGACCAACTTTGGAGCTTGGGATTAAAGAAGGACTATTGAAAGGAATGGCAATTGGTAGCAGTGGTTCAATATATGCAATCTGGGGACTATTGGGCTGGTATGGGAGCATCTTAGTGACTGAAAAGGGTGCCAAAGGTGGGAATGTTTTCAGTGCAACGACATGTGTCCTAAATGGTGGAGTGTAAGTTTCAAGACATTATGGCAAACACATGGCAAATTACAGAGTTTCTATTATTAATAACTAATACACTTGCATGTTTTATCTTCCTGTTTTTGCAGTGCACTGGGGACTTCCCTAATGAATTTGAAGTACATTGCTGAAGCAAATATTGCAGCAGCACGTATTTTTAAAATGATCAAACAAGTCCCAAATATAGACTCAACGGATCAGAAAGGCAAAATTATTACAGATTTTAAAGGTGGACTGGTGTTTATAGACATTAATTTTGCTTATCCATCTAGACCAGAAAGCATGGTATTGAGAAACTTCAACCTGAAGGTGGCACCATGCAAAACTGTTGGTTTAGTGGGTGGCAGTGGATCGGGGAAATCAACAGTGATTAATTTGCTTGAAAGATTCTATGATCCCCTTGGAGGAGAAGTATTACTGGATGGAATAAACATAAAGACCCTTCAATTAAAATGGTTGCGGAAGCAAATGGCATTAGTTAGCCAAGAACCTATACTCTTTGGTACATCAATCAAAGAAAATATCTTATTTGGAAGAGATGAAGCTTCAGAAGAAGAAATTATCCAAGCAGCTAAGGCAGCAAATGCACATGAGTTTATAACAAAACTACCCAATGGCTATGACACCCAAGTACGACTTAAATTCATGTTTGTTTTACCATGTTGTGCTCTGTTAATTCCAGATGAATATCTAACTAAATAGAAAGAGTTGATGTTTACCAGGTGGGGCAGCTTGGAACCCAGATGTCTGGAGGGCAAAAACAGAGAATTTCAATTGCAAGAGCATTGCTTAGAGATCCCAGAATTTTGCTGCTGGATGAAGCCACAAGCTCACTAGACTCCCATTCTGAGAAAGCTGTACAGGAAGCATTGGATCAAGCTTCAGAGGGACGCACCACTCTAATAGTTGCACATCGTCTTTCTCCTCTTCGTGATGCTGATTCAATTGCTGTCATTCAGTCAGGACAAGTAGTAGAGTTTGGCCCCCATGATGAACTTATCCAGAATAAGCAAGGACCATACGCGACAATGCTGCAACTCCACAAGACACTCATGAATGATGACATTATTTCTACACCAAACAAAGTTAAGCAAGAAACCTGCCAGTCATTGGAAAAAGATGCTCCCACTGAAAATACAATGAATAGTTCAGCTTCTTCACTTTTCCATCATGAGAAAAAGACAGAAGGCATAGAAGAAGAAGCCTACCAACCAACTTTCTGGCAACTGCTGCATATGACTGCATCAGAGTGGAGGTCAACTCTGCTTGGCAGTATTGGCGCCTTTTGCTATGGATTAATTCTGCCAGTTCACTCATTTTTCCTAGGTTCCTTGCTATCTGTTTATTTTATTCAAGATAACAGCAAAATCAAGTCACAAACAAGGACATATTGCTTTGTTTTCCTAGCCCTTGGCATCTGTACTTTCATTACCTGCGTGATTCAGCACTATAACTTCGGAGTTATGGGAGAGAATCTGACAAAGAAAGTTAGAGAGGCAATTGTTGAGAAGATTCTTACTTTTGAGATTGAATGGTTTGACCAGGAAGACAACAGTACTGGTGCACTTTGCTCAAGATTATCCAAAGATGCAGCCATGGCAAGAAGTCTTGTTGCAGATCGTTTGGCATTTCTTGTTCAAGCAATTTCAGCAACAACATTAGCAGCCATTTGGTCTCTGGCATTGGGTTGGAAAGTTTCTCTTGTAGTTATTGCATTGCAGCCACTCATAATTGCATCATTCTATTTGAGAGCAATAATGATGAAGAGAATGTCTAAGAAAATCTTGCAGTCACAGAACAAGAGCAGTGACATAGCAAATGAGGCTGTTGGTAATCATAGAGTTATTACTGCATTTTGCTCTCAGGATAAGGTCATGTCCCTATTTGAAAATGCACAAATAGGCCCCAAGAAGGAGAGTCGTAAGCAATCTTGGTATGCTGGTATTGGACTTTTCACTGCACAGTTCATTGGCTCCACAAATACTGCTCTTATTCTCTGGTATGGAGGTCGACTTCTTTCCAATGGAGAGATCTCATACGAGCACCTCTTTGAGACATTTTTCATAATCCTGTCAACAGGAAGAGTAACAGCAATGACTGGAAGCATGACTGCAGATTTGTCAAAAGGGACTGATGCATTGAAATCAATCTTCAAGGTTTTGAAAAGAAACAGCAAGATGTCACCAGATGATCAAGAAGCCATTATCCCTGAAAAATTAAATGGACAAATAGAACTGAACGAGGTGGATTTTTTCTATCCAACAAGACCAAAACAAATGATCTTGAATAATTTCAGCTTAAAGATTCAAGCTGGAGAATTTGTTGCCTTAGTTGGCCAAAGTGGCTGTGGAAAATCAACAGTCATCAGAATGATTGAGAGATTCTACGACCCTTCCAAGGGGACAGTTCAAATTGATGGAATTGATATCAGATTGTATAACCTTAGAGCTTTGAGGTCATTTATTGCATGGGTTGGTCAGGAGCCAAGTCTCTTTGCAGGTACTATCTATGAAAACATTACATATGGAACAGAGAATACTACAGAAGCAGAGGTCATTGAGGCTGCAACTCTTGCAAATGCCCATGGATTCATAAGGTATCTCTGCCTCGGATTCTTGATGTTTTTTTGCTTCTTTTGGTGTTAATCATGTTTGAGTTGTAATTATGTATAACTATTAATTTCAATCAACAGCTCAATGTCAGATGGTTATGGAACTTACTGCGGAGAAAGAGGTGTACAGCTATCAGGAGGCCAAAAGCAAAGGATAGCTCTTGCACGTGCAATGTTGAAAAATCCTCCCATATTACTGCTGGATGAGGCAACAAGTGCTCTAGACATTAAAACAGAAAACTTTGTACAAGATGCACTTGAAAAAACCATGACCGGTAGGACATGCCTTCTTGTAGCTCATCGTCTATCTACCATTCAAAAGTCAAATAAAATTTCAGTAATTGAGAGTGGTAGGATAATAGAAGAGGGCTCTCATGATGAATTGCTTGCTAAAGGAGAAAAGGGTGCCTACTACACACTAGTAAAACTCCAACTCCAAGCTGCTGTCAAGTAGAGAGCACCAAAGGACTTCTTGTTATAAGGAATCATGTTTAGTTAACAAGAAAAGAAGGAAGTTGGTGATTTTCCTGAATTTGTCAACCACAATTTTAAATTTTATATGTATTAAAAATCTAGCACTCTACAATGCAATTACACATGACAGATTTTTGAAAAATTAGATAATTATTCAAACTTTTTTATGCAATAAATTTATTTCTCTTTGTCAAAGGTAAAAAGTCCCCCAGACAAAATTATGGAAGTCAGATAATCCATTTTGGCAAATAATCATTTTTGGGTCCCACTTAATGATCTAACCTGATTGTCTCCAACCTAATTTGGTTGATCCCAAGATGCATATGAATTTCTCCAAACAATAGCCGGAGCAATTCAGAGGTATGCAGATGTTTTAGTGAAGTTAATATGGCAGACGAACCAAAGATGGAAACTCTTGCAAAGATTACTAGTTTTTGCAAGGTGTTCAAAGAAACACTTACCAAACCTGAGAACATTCTAATACACAAGAAGTTAGATATGTACAAGTCCCCTAAGATTGAAAAGCAAAGAGTAGTCAAAATTCCATAATCACTGGCATATCTATTCAACCTAATTCTAGTTATACAGAATATCTAATCAGCATAATTACAGGGAAATAGAATATTCTTAAAATATTCTTAGTCGTACAATACAACTAAGTACAGTGAATTTCTCACACTCCCCCTCCAGCAAGCGAATAGGTACTATTCATTCCCAATTTGCATATAATACTCTCAAACACTGAATTATTCAATCCCTTGATAAGTATATCTACAAGTTCGATCTGTGTAGCTAGGTATACAAATAAAACCACTCTCCAATATCTCTTTGATGAAGTGTCTTCAATTTCAATGTACTTTGTTTGATCATGTTGCATCAGGTCATGAGCTATGCTAATCGCTGACTTATTATCACAATAAAGTCTCCTTGGACCATCCCACTTAATCTTCACTTAGCATATATAGCTGCACATATTTAGGAATTATAATTGTAATTATTTCCTGTAATTGTTTCTATATTTGTAATGTATAGTTGGCTTACCTTAAATAGGTCTAGGTATCTTGTATAAATACCTTGAGATATATGGAATAAACACAAGAGTGTTTTTCAGCCAATTATTAATTTGGTATCAGAGACAAAGAAAAGACTTCCGCTGCCTCTTTTTCCCAAACCCTAGCCGTCATTGTCTCTTCCAAAACCAGTGCGGCACTGTGGTGATACTGTAGCGGCGGCGACACTGTAGTGCACTGTAGCAGCGGCGATACTGTAGCGCGCGGGTACTGTAGCGAATCGCGCTGGTTATCATCTATCATGGCTACCAAAACTGACAATGAAGCGATCCCCGATAGCAAGAAACTCTCAACGGTGACCATTCATGAAACCTCTTCTCCAATCCATATTAAATTGGATGGTACTAGTTATCGTGTTTGGTCAAAGATTTTAGAGATGCACATTGTTGGCAGAAAGAAGAAGGGTTATATTACTGGACGAAAGGTTGCACCTACATAAGATGATCCGGGTTATGATGAATGGGAAGTTGAAGATGCTCTTGTCAAGTCTTGGCTTATTAATTCCATGACTGATAATCTGATGTCACACTTTGTTCAGTGTGGAACATCTAAAGAAGTTTGGGATGCGGTTAAGAGGAGCTATCTTGATGTGTCTGACTCTTCCCAAGTCTATGAACTGATGAAGAGGTCATTCCAATTGTGCCAGGGTGGTCGACCTCTGCCAGAAAAATTGAAACTTGATTATCGTAGGCCCAATGACATGACATGTGCGGCTGATATCGAGAAACAAAGGAAGCGTATTGCAGAGGATCGCATCTATATGTTTCTTGCAGGTCTTGATCACCATTTGGATCAAGTTAGTAGTCGTGTTTTGGCTACTTCCCCTCTACCAAGCTTGGAAGAAGCCTATTCTTTAGTTCGTCGTGAAGTGCAGAGACAGGTCACTATGGGAACAGAAAATCATTATGAAGCTTCAACTCTAACGATTCAAAAGAGCACCTCTCAGTTGACTCCTTCTGTTCCTGTGAATTCTGTCGCTTCCAATTCTCGCTTCTGCACTCATTGCAATAGTACCAGGCATACCATAGAGGTTTGTTGGAAGAAGCATGGATATCCGGAGTGGTATAAACTTAAACAAGCTGAGAAGAAAAATAAGAAATCTGCTCAGATTGCTGTTATTGATACTTCTCCACCTTCTGCTTCTCATGTCTCTCAAGTGTTTACTCACCAAGGTAATTCTAACACTTGGGTTATTGATTCAGGGGCCACTGACCATATGACTAGTAATTCTTCTATCCTTGCTTCTCTAATGTCTTCACCTGTCAAGTCTGTACAGGTTGCTAATGGGACCTCTATGCCAATTACAGGAGTCGGGAGTGTCAATTTCTCCTACATTCTCCATGTCATCTATCTTACTTGCACCTGCTCTTTCTAATAGTCTTCTTTCCATTAGTAAGATTACCAAAAGTCTTAATTGTTCTGCAGTATTTGATTCCACTCATTGTATCTTTCAGGACAAACATACGAAGAGGACGATTGGCATTGGTAGGGAAAGAGGCGATCTTTATTACTTAGAGGGGGCTACGCAGTTTCAATCTGAACCTAGCCATGGCCTTCAAGTAGAGAGCAAGTCATTTGATAGAGAGAAGATTCTTTTATGGCATTGTCGTCTAGGGCATCCATCTTTTCCTTATTTAGAGCGTTTATTTCCAAAATTGTTTCGCAGTGTTGCTATCTCTAGTTTAAGATGTGAACAATGCATTTATGCTAAAAACCATCGTGTTCCTTTCAAAACTAGTTTCAATAAGAGTTCTATTCCTTTTTCGTGTGTTTACACTGATGTATGGGGTCCTTTTTCTACTCCATTTGCTTCTGGCCACAAATACTTTGTGTCTTTTTTTGATGACTGCACTAGAGTGAGCTGGGTATATTTGATGAAATCTAAAAGTGATGTTATACAAGTGATTCCTCAATTTTACAAAATGATTGTGACACAGTTTCATACTCAGGTCCAAGTTTTTCATTCTGATAATGGTTGTGAGTTTGTAAATCAATCTCTTACCCAGTTCTTCCTATAACATGGCATCCTCCACCAAACAACTTGTGCCTACACACCACAATAAAATGGGGTAGCAGAGCGTAAAAATCGTCATATCCCTGACGTTGCTCGGGCTTTGAGCTTTACTATGCATGTTCCTAAACGTTTTTGGGCTGAGGCTGTCATGACTGCTGTCTTTCTTATTAATCGCATGCCCGCTCGTATCCTTAATTTTCAAACCCCTTTACGGATGTTGTTACAATTTCACTCTATCCCTTCTGCTCTAAATATTTGTCCTAAGGTCTTTGGTTGTGTATGCTATGTTCATGTCCACTCTATATATCGGGATAAGCTTGATCCACGTGCTCTCAAATGTGTTTTTCTTGGTTACTCTAATTCTCAAAAAGGCTATAAATGTTTTCATCCTCCTATAGGTAAATATTATGTTTCCATGGATGTTCAGTTTTGTGAACAAGAGTCGTATTTTTCTGGAGATGTCTATGATTCCTCTTCAGGGGGAGATTAGTAGTAAGGAAGAGGAACGGTTATGATTAGAAGAGAAGAAGTTGTGGATGTCGAGTAAGGGGGAGAACTCAGCTATTGTGGAGAATAAGGAATCTTTAGATGATACTCGTTTAGCTAAAGTTGAGTCTGAATTTAAAGAGGGAAAGGATGAAAGACCAACTAGGTTATTTCAAAAAAGCTATACAAGAAGAAAACAGAATACCACTGTTATGCCTCCTCTTGATTCTAGTGCCCCTCTTGATGATGCTACCATACCATCGGATGACTCTTCTACTATTAACCCTGAGGTATGTGTTCCTTCTCTTCCCACTTCAACTTCAGTGATAAATTCTACTACTTTGACTCTACCAGTTATGGATCACGATCATGGTAGAAGATATCCCCTTCGTGAACGTAGAGAACCTGATAGGTTGGGTTTTTCCAAGTCATCTTTTAATGTCACTTATCCTATTTCTGATTTTATCTCTTATCACCGTTTGTCTAAGGCTCATCTAGCTTTTGCTCTTCAGTTGTCTTCTGTGTCTATTCCTAGTCATTTTCAGGAAGCCCTTGAAGACCCTAAGTGGAAGATTGCTATGGAAGAGGAGATGAAGGCCCTTCAAAAAAATTCTACTTGGGAGATGGTTGAGTTGCCACGAGAGAAGAGGACAGTAGGATGCAAGTGGGTGTTTACAGTGAAATACAAGTTAGATGGGACAGTTGAAAGGTATAAGGCTAGACTGGTGGCCAAGGGTTACACTCAAACCCATGGGATTGACTATCATGAGACTTTTGCTCCTGTGGCTAAGATGAACACCGTTCGAGTCATTCTATCTCTTGCAGTCAATCTAAACTGGCCATTACGCCAATTTGATGTAAAAAATGCTTTTCTCCAAGGTGATTTGACCGAGGAGGTGTATATGGATCCTCCTCCAGGATTTACACTAGGGAAAGGTAAGGTGTGTAAGCTGAAAAAGGCATTGTATGGGTTGAAACAATCGCCAAGGGCATGTTTTGGCAAGTTGAGCTACTCGATGAAGGCGTATGGTTTTAAGCAAGCTTTAGCGGATCATACTTTGTTTTATAAGCGGGAGCATGATGATATTACCTTGCCTATTGTTTATGTTGATGATATGATTGTTACAGGTAGTAATGCTGGTGAGATAGAGAAACTTCGAAGCTATTTGGCCAAGGAATTTGAGATGAAGGACTTGGGGGTTCTAAAATACTTCTTGGGTGTTGAGGTATCTCAGTCAAAGCAAGGACTTTTCCTCTCTCAACGGAAGTATATTTTAGATCTCTTAGCTGAAACTGGTAATTCTACCTGTGAACCTATAAATACTCCTATTGAGATGAATCATGGCCTGACTATCTATCCTGATCAGGTTCCAACTAATAAGGAGAGATATCAGAGACTAGTGGGAAAGTTGATTTATCTGACTCATACTAGGCCTGATCTATCATATGCAGTTAGTGTTGTCAGTCAGTTTATGCACAATCCAAGTGATAGACACATGAATGCAGTGAATCGTATTTTAGCTTATCTGAAGTCCTCTCCAAGTAAAGGTATTATGTTCTCCAAACATGGGCACTTGGATATTGTTGGTTACACAGACTCTGACTTTGCTGGCTCTAAGTTAGATAGAAAGTCTACTTCAGGCTATGTGTCATTTGTTGGAGGTAATTTGGTGACTTGGAGGAGTAAGAAACAGAATGTAGTGTCATTGTCTAGTGCAGAAGCTGAATACAGGGCTCTTCATCATGCAACCACAGAGCTTGCTTGGTTAAAAATTCTCTTGACAGAACTCGGGTTTGGTCCAAAGAAACCTATGGTACTGTATTGTAATAACACAGCAGCTATTAAGATCGCTAACAATCCAGTTCAACATGATCGAACTAAGCACATTGAACTTGACAGGAATTATATCAAGGATAGTCTTGATTCTGGTATGATAGAGGTTCCGTACATTAAGAGTGCAGAGCAACTGGCTGACATAATGACTCATGTTGTTACTAGTGGACCATTTTATGCATCACTGTCCAAGTTGGGCATGTGTGATATCTATGCACCAACTTGAGGGGGAGACTTAGCATATATAGTTGCACATATTTAGGAATTATAGCAGTAATTATTTCCTGTAATTGTTTCTATATTTGTAATGTATAGTTGGCTTACCTTAAATAGGTCTAGGTATCTTGTATAAATACCTTGAGATATATGGAATAAACACGAGTGTTTTTCAGCCAATTATTAATTTCTTCTAGTCTACTAAAGTAGTTTGCAACCACACTAGTTCAGAATCACACCGAACCATTGTTTGGAATTCTGCTTCTACACTAGATCACGCTATTACATTCTATTTCTTACTCCATGTCACAAGATTCCCACCAACTAAGGTGCAATAACCAAACGTTGATTTCCTGTCAACAATAGATCCTTCATAATCAGCATTTGTGTATGCTTCAAGTGCTAGACCTTTATTTTGTTTAAACAAATTACCTTTTCCTAGTGTCCCTGTAAGATATTGTAATACTCGATGTGCTACTTGTAATGAATTTCTTCTAGATTATGCATGAATTGACTAGATACATTTCCTTGTCTACTACAACATTCTCCTCTGCCTTTCCAAGTTTAAGATTTAGGTCTATCAGAGTACTCCTGGTTTGTATGTTGTGCTGCCAGTTTCTTTGAGGAGATCAAAAACACACTTCTGTTGAGAGGTGAATATACCCTACCTAGAATGAGCTATTTCTATTCCCAAGAAAATGTTTCCAACTCTCCTTACGCCTTGATCTTGAACTCCTTAGCGAAAATTTGACTTAGATACTGTCTATGTTTATCATCATTCCTTGCAATGATTATGTCATCAACATACACTAGGAGCACCGTGAATCTCCTTGAAACTGAGTGCTTGATGAATAAAGTATGATCCCCCTGGGCTTTGCTTATACCCTATGGCCATCATAACTCTAGAAAATCTCCTAAACCATGCCCGTGGGGATTGTTTAAGGCCTATAAGGCCTTTTTCAACTTAAACATGGTTTGAACGGCCAAATTGTTCCCATAACCTAGTGGTATTTCCATGTAAACTTCTTCCTTGAGTTCTCCATCTAGATATGCATTCTTGACATCAAACTATTGCAACTCCCAACTATGGTTAGCTACCAAAAATATGAGAATCTTAGCAGTATTCATATTTGTAATGAGAACAAAAGTCTCTAGATAGGCAATTCCACAAGTCTAGGTATAGCCTTTCGTCACCAACCTTCCCTTATATCTTTAAATTGACCCATCTGCCGTATACTTCACCATATAAATCCATTTACAACCCACAGGTTTCATTCCTACTGGTAGCCTCACCAACTCCCATGTTTTGTTTTTGTTTTTGTTTTTTTTTTTTTTCTTCCAATGCTATCATTTCATCATTCATAGCATGTTTCCAACTCTCATTGGTCAAAACCTCAGGTAGGGTTCTAAGTATGGCAATGGTATTTAGGCTGACTAGAAAATCTCCGTGAGACAATGAAAATTTTTTGAAAGAAAGAAATTGTGCAAGAGGGTATAGTGGTTGCTTGGAACATTCCCTAGTCCCTTTCCTAATAGCAATTGGAAGGTCCTAATGACATTCAATTTCATCATGCAATGAATATTTAGAAAGTGTTACCTCATTCGCAAGATCCAGATTTGAAGCTTGAATCTGCGTAGATTCCAGAATGGCCATCTTCTTCATTGAATATACCTTACCTAATCTCTCATTCTCAAGGACAGTAATTATCTTTTCAAACTCAGGCATATAATTAGATTTAGACACAGGATTGGACTCAAGTATTAAATTACAATTAGACTCGAGCATATAATTAAACACGAGGTTGGACTCAAGTACAGGATTAAGATTAGACTTAGACAAGGGTGTAGAAGATGGCAGATCAGGTAAGAAGAAATCTTGGAAATCTCCCCTATCCTTATCTTCTAAAGTCTCCCCCTAAGATAAGGAGTTGAGAAATAAGTTATCATGTTCACTGAATGTAACATTTACCAAGACACAGAACTTTCTTGATAGAGGATGGTTACACTTGTACCATTTTTTAGTTGATGAGTAACCTGCAAAGATACATTTTAAAGCTCTTGAGTCCATTTTGACTATGAAGATGAAAAAATGACACGCCCAAAAAACCTTAGGGACAAGATTATTTGAAAAAAGAGATGGTTTCTGAAGTACACTCTCTTATATTTTTGGGTAATAATACATGGGAGTATATAATTCCCGTTTGTTACAAAAAAGGAAGATAATCTCCTAAATAAAGGCTAATAAATTGCTCTCCTAATTGACAGCTAATAACAAATGTTGACAGCTATTATTTACAAGAGAATCATAATACTTACACAAGAGAATCACTAAATAATTGGAAACTTCCAACACTCCCCCTCAAGCTGGCAAGAAGATGTATTCCATTACTAGCTTGCTAACCATATGGTCGAACTTTGTCTTAGAAAGGCCCTTAGTTAAGATGTCCGCAACTTGATTAGTTGTTGGTATGTACGGCATACATATCACCCCGCTATCCAGCTTCTCCTGATGAAGTGTTTGTCCCCTTCTACATGCTTTGTTCTGTCATGTAGAACTAGATCATGAGCAATTGAAACCGCTGCTTTATTATCACAATAGACTTTGATAGGTAATAACACGGGGACCTTTAACTCCATCAGAAGTCTTTTCATCCATAACACTTCACAAAAACCATGTGCCACTGAACGAAATTCAGCCTCTGCACTACTTCTTGCTACCACACTCTGCTTCTTACTTCTCCAAGTGACTAGGTTCCCTCCAACATAAGTGCAATACCCAGAGGTAGACCTTCTGTCATTTACACTTCCTGCCCAATCTGCATCGGTGAATGCTTCTATCTCTAAATGGTCGTTGTTTTTTAAAAGAAGCCCTTTCCCAGGTGTCCCTTTTAGGTATCTCAAGATTTTGAACATAGCTTCAAAGTGAGCAGGCCCTGGTGAGTGCATAAATTGACTTACCACACTAACAACGAAAGCTATGTTAGGTCGGGTGTGAGCTAAATAAATAAGTCTTCCGACTAGCCGCTAATAGCGTTCTCGGTCAACCACTTTATTACTAGCTGCTGCTACTAACTTCAGGTTTGGCTCAAAAGGAGTATCTATTTTCCTACAACCGGTCATCCCTGTTTCTTTGAGTAAATCAAGAATATATTTTTGCTGGTTGATAAAGATACCCTCATTGGATCTGGCAAACTCCATACCAAGAAAGTATTTTAGCTTGCCCAAGTCTTTAACTTCAAATTCAGCTTCTGGTTTCTCCTTTAAATTGTTAATTCCGAGAGCATCATCCCCTGTCATGATGATGTCATCTACGTACACAATCAAGATGGCCATTTTACCTTCAGTAGAATGCTTGAAGAACAAAGTATGATCAGCTTGACTCTGAGAGAATCCTAGTCCTTTTACCACCTTTCCAAATAGCTCAAACTAGGCTTTTCCCAAACGTTCTTCAAAACTAGGTGGCAGATCCATAATACCTCTTTCTTTTAAGTCCCCATTTAGGAATGCATTCTTAACATCAAACTGATGAAGGGGCTAGATGGGAGTGACTACAAGAGAAAGAGGTATTCTGATGGAATTAATCTTCGCAATAGGGGCAAAGGTCTCTTAGTAGTCTATACCTTGAGTTTGAGTAAATCCTTTTGACACTAGACTGGCTTTGTATTTCAGCACACTTCCATCTGCATTATACTTCACTGTGAATACCCATTTACATCCTACTGTCTTCTTATCCTTAGGTAGATCTTCAATGCTCCATGTGTCATTCTTTTTTAGAGCATTCATTTCTTCCACCACTGCTAATCTCCATTTCGGATCACCCAATGCGTCCTGAACAGTTCTTGGCACAACCAAGTCAGAAACTCTCGACACAAATGTTCTATGACCGTGCGACAATCTCTCATAGAACAGGTATTTAGTAATAGGGTGTTTGGTGCATGTTCTGGTTCCTTTTCTCAAGGCAATAGGGAGGTCAAGGTCAGGGGTGGACATATTGGGTGATTTCAAAGAAGTTGTGATTGAAGAAGGATTATTCTGGATAGTAATAGGAGGATCATTACTCGGAAAATCTGACTGAACGTCTGCCGGAGAGAGAACTGGTGCCGTAGAACTATTGTGAAACTTTTTTCGGGTGTAAACCTTAAGTTCAGGTAGTGCCATATTTTCCCCTTTTGAAAGTATTTCTCCCCCTGTCTCTGATGGAATAATATTAGGAAAAGTTGAACTAGGTGAAACATTGGTTTCCATATCATTAACAACTAGCCATATCATTAACAACTGGTTCCTGTTTTCGTTTATCAGACAAGTTGTCAAAAACAGTTGGAAGAGGAAGAGTTTCCCAAAAATTATCTTCTTTCATGACAAGGTTTTCCCCCTAAATAAATTTTTTGGGAAAAAAGGTGTGAGTTTCAACAAATGATACATCCATGCTTTCAAAGAACCATTTTGTGATGGGATTGAAGCACTTATATCCTCTTTTATTGGATGCATAGCATAGCCAAGGAAAACACACTTTTCAGCTTTGGGGTCTAGTTTTGAATGAAAGGTATTTGGTATGTGGGCATAACAGGTACAACCAAAAACCTTGAGTGGTAAATCAGTGCTTAACTGAATATTGGGAAAGCAATTTTTTAGACTATTTAAAGGTGTTTCAAAGTTTAAAACTCGAGATGGCATTCTATTAATCAAGCAACAAGCAGTTAAAAGAGCATTACCCCATAGATATTTAGGAACATTCATTGAAAACATGATAGTACGAGCTACTTCAAGTAAATGTCGATTCTTTCTTTCAACAAGTTCGTTTTTCTATGGGGTATCTCGGCAAGTTGATTGGTGAATAACACCGTTTTCGACAAAAAATGTTCCCAAATATTTATTGAAGTATTCCATTCTATTATCCGATCTTAAAATGCCAATCTTGGTTTGGAACTGGTTTTCAATCATTTGAAAAAATTCTTTAAAGCGATGTGCCTAGCATTAGCCAGTGGGCCGGCGTGTCGGGCCGGGCCGAAGGCTGAACCGGCCACTGTTCACCGGGCCGGTCCTAAGTCCCAGTCCGGTTCGGGCCAAGGGTAGAAATGCAACGGCTCTCTCATTTTTTTTTTTTTACATTTCAGCCCCTAAAATGGCTGAAAACATTTTAATCCCTAACGGTTATATTCTCCATTCTAACCCCCAAACCTCTATAAATACCCCCAATTCAATCCAAAACTCATCAAACACTCCCCAATTCTCTCAAACTCTCTTATTTTCATTCATCTTTCTCACATAATCCTCAAATCTCTTCATTTCCTCCACAAAAAGTATTATAATAGAATTTATTTTTGTATTATACTTTTTCAATTCTTCAAGAAAGTCTTCATATTTTGGAAGATTATCGAGTGGTGGAATAGTGGATACAAGAAGTAAAGCTCCACAAAGTATTATTATTCTTAGTCATCAACTAGTTAGTATTTCTTAATCTTACATTCTTATTTTTTAGCTTTATTAATTGTTTATTTGTTTTAGTTATTTATTTAATTTTTAAGTTAATTTGTTATTTATTTATATTTTTCAATTCTCTTATTTCATTATTTGTTAATATTTTATTTTATTTTTTTGAACTTTTATTTAAATTTTGATTGCTTTTTTTTTTATATAAATAATGAATCCAAATCAATAATATCATTTTTCTTCATCACAATCATCTACACATTTTGATTTTAATATAGATCCAGCCTTAAATTTAATAAATAATAAAATAGGTAATGAAGATAAAGGCCCTAGTAGACCTATGTCTAGCGTAAGTGTTTCACAATCACAACCAACTCCAACTATTAATCCTAACGAATCTAATATAGGTGAGGATGATGTTAAAACAGCGGATGTTAGAACTAAAGCAAAAACATCTATGGTTTGGAATCTTTTTGAAAAGGATAATGATAATAATAAGGTAACATGTAAAATTTGTAGGGTGGTATATGCACATAAGAAGGAAAGAGGGACGGAAACATTAGTTAGACATATGAAAATGTCACATAATGATTGGTTAAAAACCTACTTAAACAACAACAAATACGTATTACAAGAGGTCAAATTATTGGCAATTTTCAATATGATCATAGAAAAAATAGACGTGGATTTGCAAAAATGATTGTTCAAACTAAATTACCTTTTAATTTTGCAGAAATCCACATTATGAACAATATATGCAAAATAATTGTCAACCAGCATGGAAAATGATTCCTATAACAACGTTAAAAAATGATATAATAAAGATATATAAAGAAATGAAAGAGTATCTAATTGCTATGTTTGATTCTTGTAAATGAAAATTTGCTCTTACTTGTGATGGTTGGACTGCAATTACTAATGAGTCTTATTTGTGCATTACATGTCATTGGATAGATCATGATTGGTTAGAACAAAAAATAACTATTTGTTTTAAATTATTTGAATATCCTCATGTAGGTAGTAGTATAGCTAGAATGATTATTCAAACATATCATGAATATAGAATTTTAAATAAAATTATTTCTATTTCTTTAGATAATACTTCAAATAATGATTTCGCCATAGCAATTTGGAAAAATACTATGAATCCTATGTTAGATGGTATTTTATTTCATACTAGGTGTGCTTATCATATACTTAATTTGTGTGTTAAAGAAATATATAAATATATTGATGATATTGTTAATATAATTAGAAATGTTGTTTTATTTATTAAAACCTCCCCAACTAGGCAACAAAATTTTAAGGCATTATGCGGAGAACAAGGTATATATTTTAAAAAATTTAGATTAAATTGTAAAACTAGATGGAACTCAACTTTAGATATGTTTAAAAGTGTTATACTTTTTCAAAACCAACTTATTGAATTTTGTAATAGTAACAATTTTCAACCTCCACTAACTGAAACTCATTTTGAAAATTGTACTACACTTTCAACATTTTTATTTACTTTCAAAGAAGCCACTGAACTTTTATCGGGATCTTATTATCCCACTACTTATCATATTCTTCCAACACTTGCTAAGGTAGCACATATTTTTTGTGAGTATATGGATCATGCCCAATATAGTTATTTTATGAGGAGTATGTTTGAAAAATATAAAAAATAGTATGAAGATATTCCTATTTTATATTGTATGGCATTGTGTATGGATCATCGAGTAAAAACGGCTGGATTTCATAGTATTATTGAATATTTATATGAACATTAGATTTTGATAAATCTCAAACACTTAGACAATGTATGATAAAAGATATAAAAGATAAAACGGCTAAAACTCTATCTGACATGTATAATTTGTATGATTTTGAGTCTTCTTGTTTTAGTTCTCCTAGTTTAAGTAGGCAAGCTTCATCATTATCTAGCAGTCACTTTCAACCACCACGAAAATCTACCTCTTCAATTTCATCAGTATTTAATCCATGGGGTATTATGAAACGATAAAAAAGATCATCTACCACCAACAACAAGATGGCAATTTACGAGATGCAACCCTTAGTAGAAAATGAGAATTAACACTTTGATATTTATGGTTGGTGGAAGGCTTATGTAAGTCAATATCCCATTTTATCTAAAATAACACGTGATCTTTTGACACCACCAATCTTCACAGTGCCATCGGAAAGCGTCTTCAGTGAGAACGCTCGAACAATCAATGAAAGAAGATCTCGATTGGCTTCTCAAACTTTGGTGATGTTAATGTGTTGTAGTAGTTGGTTCGCAGTCGAAGATAGGACGACTAATTCATGGATTATTAATGATGACTCATATGATGAATGGGGTGAGCCTAGTAATTAGTTTAGTATTCTCGTAATTAGGAACTTAGGATAAGTAATATTATGTATTTACTTTTATTTGTAAGATATTTATTCTATTTTTAAATTTTGATCATTGTAATGTTTTTAAGAGGTTTAGGCATCAAGTCCCTCTCTTATGTAATATTTATTTTATTAATTAATAAAACAAGTAGGGGTTCAAGCCAAATCCCCCACCACTTCAAGGTGGCTTTTTATAATTTTAAAAAAATCGTGTTATTTAAGTAATAATACAAAAATTACAAAACAGTTGAATATCAAAATTTTTAATCAAATTAAATAGGGAAAAAAAAGAAGAGAATAAGCCCACGGGCTGGCCTGCCCGGCCCGCGGGACTCACGGGCCCAAGGCTTCTGGCCCAGGGACCGGCCCACCCTCCTTGGGACTGGCCTGCACACCCTGCGAGCCGATCCTCGAGCCCAGCCCAAAACCGTGCGGGTCGGCCCAGGTGTCAATGCCAAATGTGTCACTTCAGATTTCTTTTCTACAAAATAAACCCAACATACCCTAGTATGATCATCAATAAAAGTGACAAACCATCTTTTTCCAAAAAGTGTGTTAATTTTGGGAGGGCCCCCACCATCACTATGAATCAAATAAAATGGTTTGAATGCACACTATGGTTTTGGAAGAAAGGAAACATGGTGTTCTTTTGCCAAATAACAAGCCTCACAATGAAATTTTGAACAATCAATTCCTTTAAACAAATTTGGAAATAGATGTTTAAGATATGAAAAGCTAGAATGTCCTAATCTCCTATGCCACAATATTATTTTCTCATAAACAGAGGTCGAACTGAAACTACCTAGTCCTTGAGCTTTATTCCCAAAAGCCATTTCATCAAAATAGTATAGCCCGTTTATCTCTCTAGCAGTTCCAATCGTCTTCCCCGAGTTCCGATCTTGAAAGACACAGAGAGAAGGGAAAAATAGGATGGAACAATTAGAATTTTTAGACAATTTACTGACAAAAAGGAGATTACAGGCAAGTTTTGGGACGTGTAGTACCGAAGTGAGAGTAATTTCTTTGAAAATATTAACGTTTCCTTTGCCTACAATAGGAGAGAAACTACCATCTGCTATTCTAACTTTTTGTAAACCAGAACAAGGAATATAAATTTGAAACACATGTGAGCAGCTTGTCATGTGGTTGAGGCCCCTGAATCGATGATCGAAGGACCAGATTTTGCAAGAACAGAAAGTGCAAAGGAACTCCTACCTGACTGTGCCATAGAACCGACAGAGACATTAGGTGATGAATAGGATTTTAACAGCTTAAGAAGATGATCTAATTGCTCCTTACTGAAGGGAGAATTCTCAGCTTCATTTGCAGCAGGGATAGGTTGCTCTCTGGACCTGCTCCCTTTACCCGTGGATGGCTTCCCATGCAGCTTGTAACAAGTCTCCCTAGTATGTCGCAGTTTGCCACAGAAATCACACCACAAGTTACTCTTGTTCCCTCGCTGGTTTTGGTTCACCCTTCGACTAGTGTGGGCCTCTGCAATGGCTAACGCTGAACCTTCTACAGACCTCGTTGTAGTGAAGCCTTTCTTTCCCAACATCACTTGCCTTCGGCTCTCCTCACGGCATACTTCAACAAAGGCTTCGCTGATTGAGGGCAGAGGGTTCCTTCCAATAATTCTACCCCGCACTTCATCAAACTCAATATTCAATCCAGCAAGAAACTTGAAAATCCAGCTTGCATCGACCATTTTCTTGTAGTGATTATAGTCCTCTGATGATTCCCACTCGTAATCATTAAATAAGTCAAGGTCTTGCCAAATTCTCTTAAGGGAATTAAAATATTTTGTCACAGAGTCCTCACCTTGGCAGATTTCTCCAAGTCGCAAAGTCAGTTAATAAACTTGGGACTGGTTTCCAAGGTCCGAGTACATCTGTGAGACATTGTCCCAGAGGTCTTTGGCGGTGGAGTAGCACATGCAGTTAGCCCCTATTTCTTCGGTCATCGAATTCACCATCCAGGCCATGACCATTGAGTTTTCGGCATCCCAATTGGCATAGGCTAGATCCTTCTCGTCTAGTTTCTTCGTTACTCCCGTAAGATAGCTGATTTTCCCCCTCCCCCTTGTGTACATCCGGACTGATTAAGACCACCGGAGAAAATTGTCCCCATTTAGCCGGATTGTGGTTATTTGAATGGGATGATTTTCAGATGGGTTTCGGAGGATTTGTGGCTCGATTTGGGATGACTTAGGTTGAGAAGAATCAGACATTACCTCAGACAGTTTTTGGGGACAAACAAACCAAATACTAGAATTTTTAGAGTTTGTGCAGTAGGCTCTAATACCAAAAAGAAGAGATGGTTTCTGAAGTACACTCTCTCTTTTATTTTTGTGTAATAATACATGGGAATATATAGTTCCCATTTGTTACAAAAAAGGAAGATAATCTCCTAAATAAAGTCTAATAAATTGCTCTCCTAATTGACAGCTAATGACAGATGTTGAAAGCTATAATTTACAAGAGAATCACTAAATAATTGGAAACTTCCAACAATTTCTAATTCGTAAACTTGGATAAAATGTTGCTAGAACTTCTATTGGACTTTTGAACCCCAAGACTCTTTAAGGAAAATGGTTTATGATACAAGTTGTAAGAGCTGACACCCACCAAAAGGATTTAGGTCTTTTTTCTAAAAAATGAAGGCTGAAGCTGATTCAAGGAGGTGACCTTTTTTCCTTTCCCCTACTCCCTTTTATTGTGGAGTAATAACACAAGATGACTCATATATGATCCCTTCTTTTTTAAAGTATGGAGTTACAACTTGATTAAAATATTTCCCTGGAATTGTCTGGCCTAACCCTTTAGATGTTAACCCTAAATTGATTATTTTTTAACCATGGAACATAAATTTAGAAGAACAATACTGACATCAGATTTGTGTTTGAGTAAAAATATCTAAGTAATACAAGTACAATCATCAATAAAAGAAATAAACCATTTTGCCCCAGTAACTTTAGGAATAATAGAAGGACCCTAAATATCACTATGAATAAAATAAACGAAACAAAACGTATGGTTTTTTTTCTTTTTAGAGAACTTATGATATTACTAACTAGAAAAGATCTTCATTTGTGTTGGGCAAGTTCACACACATCATAATGAAAATCTTTAACATTTAGACCATTAAACAAAGAAGGAAACAAAATTTTGACAATTGTAAAAGATGGATGTCCAAGTCAACAATGGTAGCGCTAGACTTTTTTTTCTTTTATTAGATGAAAGAGACTAAAAGAAAGGAGTGAGAGAAACTACCTTTAATCTCGTTTGATAGTCTTGGTGCATCAAGAAAGTAGAAACAATCCTATTCTCTAGCATGTCCAACCCCTTATCTGAAGTTCACAATATCCATGCAAAAAATCACATGACAATTTAAATCTTAAGTGAGTTTTTGGATAGAGATTATTAAAGTCAAAGATGGGCTGATTATGATGGCCTTACACCTGCTACAATGGTCAAGGAGCCATCAACAGTGGTTATTTTCTTACTACTTAGAAATGGTGTGTATATGAAAAAAAATATTTGGTGAGTGGGTCATATGATCAACAGCTCCTATATCTATGATCCAGAAGTTGCCAAAAATTGTTCATGAGACATTTAAACTAATAGAGAGCGGAAACCTACCTGAATATGTTGAGAAACAAGCACCTAATGGTTGGTCTAGGTTGCTAATAAGGCACCTTATTCTCTTGATTCTTCTTGGTTGAGACCATCTAATGGCTTAGATTGGAGCATCTCTGCTAATTTTGTTGTAATGGTTGCCTTTACAATCCCCAACATGTTCTTGAAGAAAGAAACAATCTTTGGGCCATTAAATCCGAACACTAAACCACCGGCAATGAAGGCTAGTTAACTGATGAGACTCCGCTTCATCATGGAAGTCAAGATCAAGGAGAGGGAGGCGTGACCATGCAAGGACAAGGAACGATGACAAGATCTGGGTCCAAGAAGCTTCAAGTTAATTTTCAATTGCTCATAAAACCATGCTTAAAGAAGGAAGAGGGTTGGAAGGTTGAGGAAGCTAGCCAAAAACTCATTTTTTATGAGAGTAAGGACCCCAACAAGAACTCAAGCCGGCAACAAATACAGACAAAATTTGACCAAAAGGAGGCCTTACAGTGGACAGCTGGTGCCGGCCCAAGCATCCAAACCGGCGCCGGCCTCAATCTGCAACACAACTGGCCCAAAGGCAGTGCACAACCGGCGCCGGCTTCAAGGGCCCTAGCCGGCGCCGGCCTCGGCCTGGGCAGCCGACGGTTGCCCCGCGTTTTTTATATTTTCTCCGGTTTTCTCCAATTTTAAGTGTTTGTAAAAACTTATTAAGACCCTAAACTGTAATAGAACCTCAGGGATTATTTAGCTAGGGTTAGGGTAGTATAAATAGAACCTTTAGTGATTTGACAATTTAATTCACACACTTTATTCTAAATTTGAGAGAGAATCTTGAGAGGCCCTAGCCTCCTTATTCATCTTGTTCAAAACCATGCTTAAGGGTTAGTCCTCCTTATGAATGAGTCTATAAATCTTTTGAATAATCTAATGTGGTTTCTTTGAATGGGTCTTAATTGCTTTGCTCTTCTAAGGTTTGTTTGAATTCCATTACTTGGGTGCCTATTTTCTCTATTCTATTTGTTCTTGTTTGCCTTTGTTGTTTCAAGGATATTAGAGTGAGATTATAGTAGAACTTTCTACTGCTCTTGAGGGTCTTTGAAGCTTAGTTCTTCAAGGGTTTGATAGAGAGTAAGTTGTTATTTCTTTTTCTCCTTTTATCTCAAGAAGAATCTCTGTTTATGATCCCATTGGTTGAGCTGAACTCCTTACCAATTAAACCACCCACAACACCAAGAAAAAGCCCACTCAAGATCATATCAATAACTCTGCTTAAAGAAACGATCTTTGGCGATTAAGGCTGAGCTCTAAACAACCAGCAGTGAAGGCTGGTTAAAATCACAAGGTTGGTGATAAAGACGATGAATTCAATTTGATTTGCTTATAGGAATTTAAGGCCTTAAACTCTGATACCATGAAAATAATTGAGAGAGAAGAATTAAGAGAAATATGATAAGAGTTGGGAGAAATGATGCCTATGGAAGACTTTCTTATATATTGAATAATACACAAGAATTTAGACATATACAAGTCTCCAAGCATAAAAAGGAAAGAGTAATCAAAATCACATGATCATGAGGATATTTAATCCGCCTAATTCTAAGGATACCAAATATCTAATCAGCCTAATTATAGAGATTCAGAATATTCTTAAAATAATCCTAATCTTACACATAATTATACAACTAATTACATGTGTTTCTTATAGTTATTATCTAACAGCTCCAATTAGGCTATAGAATGAGTAGTATAGCCAAATGAAAAAGTATGATTTCTCAAGCAGTAAAACCGCATAAAAGATAAAATAAAATCATTTCATGTTTTATGTTGTTCTGTTGGTTGTTCAAGTTTCTAATATTGATTGCATCATCATTTAGGAGCTTTATGTTCAGTGTTTTCTCTGCGTGTGTGTGCACACGCATGTGTATAGACACACACACACACATAGAGAGAGAGAGAGAGAGAGAGAGAGAGAGAGAGAGAGAGAGAGGCGACAATGTGTAACATTGTATTCTTGGAGCCCAAGATTCTTTGTTATTTATATAGATAATGTGCATGTAAGATCATGTAACACATTTCCTCAAAATCTCTCTCTATATTCAACAAGAAGCAAAGGAGGAAAAATACAAGAACAAAATAGAAATCAACAACTTCATATCACTTACCTTGAAATATAGACATCAGCATTAGGCTGGGGAATTTTTCAACTATAGCAATACAAGATTCTCTGCAATTATCGAGTCAAAACTGGGATTTCCGCCAGTTAGATCAATTGGAAAAGGTATAAGATGTTTAGCTATGGACCATCAGTTGTCAGTTGTGAAGATATTGATAATATTGTAATAAGAAGCAACCTCATGTCATGATCTTATTGCAAAGCAACAAAAGTAGACCGGTAAAATTCATCGAATGCCAAAAGTAAAATGAATTTTAGCTAGTTGCATATTTTGAAAGACTCCATGCATGCTATTCTGCTCACCTAGTTGGGGGTGTGGTTTGTAAATAAAAAGAAATAAAAATAAAAAAGACGTTATTGTCTCAAAATAAGTATACCTGTACATCTTGGTAACTCATGTACCTTATATTCCCTTTCAGCACTCATGTTGGATGGCTGCACTAGTCAAGGCATCAAACATTTGCAGCTGACAATAGCACTTAGTTTTCTTCAGTGTGGTGGCACGTTCTAGTGCGGAAGCAGAATATAGGTCTATGGCCCTTGGAACTTGTGAGGATAAGAGTCAAGGCAGGCGTTGTGCAAATCAATTCAGTTCAATGTTAAACGCCAGTCAGGATTGCTTATAAAAATCAAGCAAGTAAACATGTCTGCATGAAAAACAGTTATTTGAAAACATCAGTATTCTGAGGTGGTTCTTAATCCATATCATTTCCACAGATGTGTCATGACTTTACCAGTTTAAACTTTACAATCTTTGTGAAGTTCAAATCATGATTTAAATGATCTCCAGACTTTTCCTTCAAGACAGGATTCTAAGCCAATAACAGTCTCTCTTGTATAGGAAAGCAATGCTCTTTCATGTGCAAATACTGGGTACTGGATCTTTCACTCCTAATGTAACTCTTTAGTATAAGTCTTTCAAGTAGACTGAAGTCAATCTGTTGCAACTGACCAGCCAAGCGGCACAATCTCAGATGTCTCATCTGATATTCGAAGCACAGACATGTTGAACTGGTCTTCATTTACCAGATAGCCTCACTTCCATTGAATGTTCGTTCTGGTTTTTCTTCAAATCCATTCATCCTGCAACACAACCATAAAAGGCAAGAATGAAATATGATATTTGTATAGTTAATGCTTTCGAAGAATCAAGAATACTGATGAAAAAGAATAATGAAGTTGCAAGACCCAGTTCAACTGTTAAAACAAGATTTTTTTTTTTTTCTTTTTTTTTCCCTCTGAATCAGAGAAACAAGATGGTCCAAGTCTAAGAGCGAACATATGCATCTGAGGGGTAAAACTAATTGAAATAAAGACCTCAGCTTCTATTATTCTCAGCCAAGTTTGTCATTCAAATACTTCATCCAGACTTCAGCAGTTAGAAATCAAAAATGTCATTACTTGCCTCTTTAATTATTGCCAGAGAGCAGGCAGTGTGGTGGCAGCACAGAGAATGCTGTAACATTATCAGAAAGAAATACAACAAGTAAGCCTTATTCCCAAAGAAACTTGAAGTCAAATACATGAACCAATACAAGATTAGGCCAACCAAAAACAAAATTTTAAAATTGTTGAACAAAATTGCGTACATTATGTCCTTACCTTCTCGTCCTTTGTCCTCTTTTTTTTTTAATAAATAATTAGTCTAGCAACTGGGTAGTATAATGTTGTATCTTGAAACCTAACAGCATGAGAAATGGTGTTCTGTACAGTAGTTGCAGTCTACTTGATGGGAGCTGTCTGCCACAACTTTGAGCTCTAAACATTCCTATAGCCATATGAAGCTGCTACACCATAACCAAACAGTAGTAAAATGCCAAGTTGGAAAGAAACAGTTCACAGCAAGTCAAAACATAAAACTATTGAAGAAGAATAATGTATTAATCAGCTATTACATTACCCTAGCAACAACATCAGCTAGAATGTTTCTCAGCTGTCCCATTTCTATAAAAAAGCTTAAGAATTTAACTAATCAAGTCCTTCAGATTCAGCACATGTACACAAGAAAACAGCCCTAACAAGTCATAATTTCCTGCTGACTAGTTGAGCAATTCACTTAAGAACACGTCAGTAAAATATGAATAATTGAAAACTGTAGGAACATACAAGACACTCTAGAACATTAAAAGGATGACTTCACAAAGAAGAGAGAAAAGATTTAGTTGCAAGGGCTTGAAACGTTGAAAAGATAGAGACCTTAACTTGAGTTTCTAGGTCGAAGAATCCATATAGGAGCCTTGCCCTGTATGCTTAACATATATTAAGAACATATCCACAGGCTAAATTTCAAAGATATTCTTCATAAGCACAACGATCTTATGAAGGAAATTTAAGACTAAAAGTTCTAAATCAAAATTTATTAGAACAGGCATCTTTTTTCATTCTAACATTCCTACAATGACATTCCTCTCACTATTCACAACATATTATGGAACATACATATAGCAGCATGCAAACTCAAGGTGTAAAGATTTCTTCATGACTAAATTCTCCCAGCTATCATCTGCAGAAGGTAGATTATTAACTATAAATATTGTTTCAAGTGTTAAAGTGTACAAATCATACCCCTCTTTACTATCTAAGTTCTTTTACATACTCTTGCCATTTTATATCACAGTTTTTGGGATGATCATAGCAAGTGTATAAAAAGAACCAGATCCTGAATAACGTATCATCAAGCACTCAGAACTTTTTAAATAACTCAAAGAAGACAAGCAAATATTGCTGAAGAAACAAGTCAATGGAAGTCCAATCTAGCAGCACCGAGGTCATTACTACAGGAAGTTTCCAATTACTGCATTCAGTTAGACTAAAAGCCATACATGCTTCAGCACTCATTTATAAGTTACAAGAAAAATCATAAATGCTTATTTATGAGTTACAAGATAAATCATAAATGGCCTAAAAGAAATACACAATTTTTTCTGAAATCAAAGTACAGGTTATTCCACAAAGCAAGCACAAAAGCACTGTATACACATTCCCAAGTAAGGATGAGAAATCAATGACAAATAGAAGAGAGAAAAAAAGACTTGACAAAAGTGCAACAAAGAACGGCCCAACCGAAGCAGTTCTCAGATAGCTAAATTAAATGGCAACATTTGACATACAAGAGGGTGAGTTACAGTGAAGGTAAAGACAAAACAAGAATGTGAATCTGCTGAATCTATGCAGATGAACCAAAAAGAATTACTTCAAACAGCTGTTCTTTTCTATCCAGATCATAAATATCTGCACTTGTTCAATGCAGTCATAAACTTTCTAAATTTATTAGTCTACACCCAAAAAAATCCCAAATTTATCACCATCATTATATGTTTATAAGAAACTTTTGTTTTATTTCTTAGACCATTACATAGTTTTTGATCCAACTTGTTCAATTCCTGTATAAAACTAAATTCACTAGCATCAACACATACCATACTCAATTTGCTTATGCAACCATATTTATATAGCATATATTTGTATCCCAAGTAAGCATGTTCCATCATTGCATTAAATGCATTCCATTCACCTGTGATATGGTACCATTTCCAATCACAAACCATATCAACCAGAAACTCACAAAACCACAGACAGAGTGAAAAATCAACTTCTTTAATTGTTAAATATCTTCCAAAGAGAACTGCAACTTGCAGTAATGTCTTTTATTGGAATAGAGGTAGAGAGCCATAAAGCAACAGAACGCTGAGAAATTGGCCCCAGCCCCCACCCGAAACCCCAACAACAACATAAAGAAAGGAGGTGAAAACTTTGTTAACACAGCAAAATTCATCAAATTCATGTTCATTGTTTTAATTTTTCAACTGCTCTACAAAGAACCAAACAAGCAATTTTACAATGCAATATTTGAGCAGGCAATAGATACATCATGGAACTCTAGCTTTTCTGACTTTGTTTTCCACTTCAGATCCAAAAAAGTTCAAAAAGCTTCCGGAAAGGCTTCATAAAAAAAACAACACATAATTGTACACTTGCACTTTATCAAAAAGAATATGCACGGTTCCAAAATAATCTAGTTTTCAGAGGGGGAAAAGCACAAAATCCATCTAACTACCATTAAAATAGTATTTTGGAAAAACAATAACCTACATATGAAAGTAGTCAAAGGGGCATTTGACAGCCACAAAACAAACTCCTCATTTCACTTGAAGCAATGGCTTAAGATAATCACACACAGAGAGAGAAGGAGTGGGAGGGAACCAAATTCTTAGGATATTCAAGTAGCATCATAATTTTTTTAAAGTTTCTATTCAAGTTTTGTATGAGATAATGAAGACAGAATGAGCAGCCAAAGCAAGGGGTTATCCACATAATTTCATCATCTCCCTTCAAGATAATACTCCCTCCGTCCCATAATATAAGTCGTTTGAAGCTACTTTTATTGTCCCAAATTATAAGTCGTTGGGGACTTTTCAAGGAGGTTTTGAAACTGCTTTTACATTTTTGTCCATATTTATTATTCTCTTTCCCTCTCTTTCTCTCTCCTCTCTCCTCTTGTTTCCAAGACATTTAAATAGGAGTATTTTAGGAAGAAAAAACATAAAGTCACATTGTTTTCAAGAATCTTAATATGTGTGAAATTAAGTCAAACGACTTATATTATGGTACGGAGGGAGTATATCAGACATACAACAACCACACAATACAGAACCAACCAAACAAAATAGATAAATAAACATTTCCTCTAAGCTTAGTAAACATGGTATGAGAGAATTAACTTCAGAAACCTACAGCATATGTCAAAACATATAACGAGCCCAATTACAGATCCTCAAACCAGAAACATGTATTAAAAGGCACCCAGCCCAATATAATTGCAAAGAAAAAGGCTAGAAAGTTCCAACACTTAGAAGGCGCAACTACTACCATATTATCCTGCCCAATCAATCTTCTTAAACAACAATTGAAGGTTGCTCTTCTCGGCAAGTTCCATCAAAAAATGCATTTGTGTTGGTGTTTAAGCGTATAAACTGCAGATAATTGACAGATATTTGAAGCTGCCTAGAAAAGCATTCCAAGAAGAAAGCTGACCAAAAGATGTGCCAGAAAAGGAGAAAAACAGATGATCACAAAAAAAAATGAAAGAAAAACTGCAGCAAATGTGAAGAAAAGTAGAGTTCAATAAACATAACACTAATTCCAAGATTAACTTACAATTTTTGTCATCATTGACTTCTCATTTCAACTCCATCAACCAAGCTACGAAAGGGCTAGCAATAGCCATTCATCACACACCTATAAGCATTCTATGTTTTCCTTCCTACAGCATAAACCCACCAAAAAAAATTTGGGAGAAAAAATCTAAAAACCTATCAGCGCCGCTTTGAAATAGCATGATTATGCAACTCCAGAAGCTGTTCAAGTGACGCCAATGACCATTTCTCATCAATTTGCGCAAAAACCTTTTGATTGAGAGAGTCAATTATAATGCTAATGTTACCAAAACCATATATCTGATGACCATCTTGCATTCTACCAGGTTTTGGCTTGAAAAGCAGGCCATTCTGCTGGGCATGAACTTCAATAACCTCTTTCAAGCTCATTTCAATCCCACTTGCCATTCCTTGCACTTGAGAACCACTACCTAAAGTGCTAGAAGCTCGCTCTTGAGCCTGTGCAGCAGCTTTCTCAAACTGTCTTTGCTCACGCACCCTCAGATAACTTATATTCTCTCTTAAGCCAGGTTGGACTACTTCCATTCCTTCAACAGCTTGGTTCATCATGTCAAGACCAAGATTAAGTCTATATCGAATGTGTTCATTCGCTAGAAGTTCAGGTGGAAGAAGATCCTTCCAGCCCAGATACCATTTGGTCACTTCTTCAAAGTTTGGATTGGAGCACAACCAATGATACAACACCTCCTGCCACTTGTTAAAAAACACATCCATCAAGTGGATCATATGATGGATGGGTATAACACTTGCCCAAGTCCTGACCCAATAAAACTGATCAAGTTTCTGATTTGCTGGGTTTACTTGAAACTCATGCATTACAGCCAGCAACTTAGGAATAATATGGCGGACCATCAGTTTTTCCCAGCTGGCAGCATCAAACACAGTCTTCCAAGGAGACAGTATGTAATATGCAGACATGTCACTAGGATGCCAAGCATGAAGTACATTTTCCAATCTATCACGAATTGTGTGATAACAAGCCTCTAATCTCTGCCCCAATAAAGGTAGCCATGGATGAACCCAAGAATGAATTGGAATCGTTTCTCTACGAGGATCCCATGAGTCCACCGCAGCAGATATCTTTGGCATAACAATGCTGTCCAAGATTGTCTGAAGAACAAGAGTCGGAAGCAACTTTTCCCAAGACTCCAGAAACCGAAGCATGGGTTCAGGATCTCTCGCCTGCCAAGTATTAGTGCCTGATATTCTCACAGCAGGAAATACAACTTCCATAATCAGCCGACTATAGGGTGATGCTGTGTCTGAAAAAAGATAATCTTCGCCTTCCAATAAATTCTTCCACTGTGATACCACTTCCCGACCATGTGTTGGATTTTGAAGAGGATCCCATCCCTGAAATACCCGAATGAACAAAGGCACTGCAAAAGCACAGGCAATGCTGGATAAGTTACAGAGCTTGTACTCCTCTGTATATAGCTTCTGCAAATCCAAGAATAACTTAGCAAGGGACTCTAAAGTCGTCGTTCCCATAGAACTCTGATCTTCCAATTGCTCCAAGACATTACTTATATGTTCCAAATTATCAAGCTGCTTCTTCTGGCAAGACGCCTCCATTTGAAGTTTTTCCTTCTCCTTTTGCAGTGTGACCACCGTCTCTCTCTCATTTCTCAAGTCCCTATCTACTTTCTGTATGTCAAGTTCAGCCAAGTCTACAATCAGTCTGATATTATGTTGAAGCTCAGGCATAGGAATATCATTCTCCCTTGCTTTCTCTTCAGCATTCAAGTTCTCTAAGTTTGTCAAGACTCGCACTTGAGGTCCCCTCATATCAAAAACTTTCTGCACAATTTCAAGACTCTGCTCTTGCTTCTTTGCTAACAACTCTTCAGCAGTTATGTAAACCTTCTTCTTAATCCGAGCTTGTTTGGCCCATGACTTCTCTTTTAAGCGAACCTCAGAAGGCAGCTTCGAAAGTGGCAGAGCCTTCTCCTCTGACTCCTGCAGTGCTGGAGGTTTGGTTTCTTTGTAATCATTGAAACCCATTCCCATGTTCTTTGGCCGCAACTTGGCCTCAATCGGAGATACTATTCCTTGCTCATTTTTACCAAGTCCACCTCCTTTATAACCCATCTTCTCCAACAGTTTCATTCCAATACCTTTTGTGTGCTTCTCAAAAGAACCTACGTCTCCTGACTCTGGCTCTCTCCTCCCCATTTGGGAAGATCTTTTGGCAAGCATAGTCTTCTCCTTTTCTCTCTCTCTCCGCAATAGTGCACCTTCCTTGATCTTCTTGCCCAAAGCAGTAGGCAGGAAATCATCATCATCCTCCTTAACACCCCCATCCTCTTCCAAATTATATTTAGAAGAAGAACTGGGAGCAAAACCAAGGCCAGAAGGCATGCCATCATCTTCCTCAACAGCTCGGTTCTCCTCTTTTGTATTATTGTCAATTTCTTGATTTGGCATTACAGTGCCAGTCGAGACAAAATTAACAGGCTTGGTAAGGTCAGGCTTCCTATAAAGATCCTTATCCTTCCTCCGCTTCTTTGAGGAGCCTAAACCTTCATAATCCGAATCACTATCCCCAGATGCAAATATACCATACAGAACATCATCCTTGGTCTGCACAGGTTTTTCTTTACGCTTCCTATAATAGAACTCTCCGCCTATCCACTGTCCATCTTCATAGTCATTCTCCATTCCAAACCTCTCCATCTCTTGATAGTCATCCATTTTGTTATTTTCCTCTGCTACCCAAAAAAATAAAATAAAATTTCCCAACTGAACAAAAATTTCAAAACTGCAGCCCAAAACACCTAGATTATCTAGAAGCAAACCAGAAGCAAAAGTCCGATTTCTCCAAAAGCTCTTTGCACAGTTACATTTACCACCGGATATAGACCCTCAACGCTTATTCAAAGCAATCCAAACCTGGAAAAAGCAAAAACACCTAAAAACTCAATGCCGAATGGTCAACAACAAAAGATTCAATTTGAAGTCCCAAATAAAACCCCTAAACCCTAAAAGAAACTAAATGAAACACAAAATGCTATCACGGACATTTCCAGTACCTCGATAGATTCCTCTGGCTCACTGGTCTGGTGCGGAAGATACGTTTCAAGCAGCCGCTACTGTTGCTGCGATTGCAACACGAAACCAGAAGGATTGATACGGTAGGGCGTTGGTTCCGAGTTTATATAGAAGAAAGAATTCAAGAAGAAGAAGAAGAAATAGTTTCGCTGCGCCCCTTTCGTGAGATATTTTGATTTTGGATTTTTCCGTTCCAAAAACACGACTGAATTCTTGTGACTGAATTCTTGTGCGGCCCAACGTACTCTATTTGTGGGGAAATTCTCAACTGAACCTGGTCCACGGCTCCTGCTGACCGAACTCATTGGCGAACGACACTTGCCCACTCCGATTATATTATTACAAAATTAATTTTTTTTTAATAATTTTCTCATTATTCTTCAATCGCTTCGAATTCTTGTAACATTTTTTGTAATATTTTTTATCATATTTTTATTATAAATTTTTTTAAACATATTTAGAACACGATCAAATGTGTATATCAAATATTTCATATACATATTAGATCGTGTTCTAAATACGTTTAAAAAAATTTTATAATAGAAATATTGGAGAAGATATTATAGGGATGTCAAAAGATTCGAAGCGCTCTTCAACTCTCGTTAAATATTGTTAACTCTCGTTGAAGAGTCATTTGAAATTTTTTATTCTCTACGAAATTTACTAGAGCAAAGCATCACATCACTCTCTCTTTACCCTTCACTCTCTCCCACCAGACCTCCTCCACCTCTCTCTCCTATCAAAGATGGCTTGAAAACTATATCGCTTTAGCAATGTAGCCCGAATTATAGGTAAAGCCAAGACTCGCTAGCATTTGGTGCACCTAACAGAGGAAAGCAAGCCTATCTTGATTTTCAAAGGCAGATTCGGGAGCAAAGCCTTGAACTTGGAAGTAGAACGCACTAAACAAGCTATAGCACAGGGAGAAGAAGAGTGTGAGTACAAAAAAAGGAATAGTCTTGGAGTAGACAGAGAAAGAAGTCATGTGGTTTTTGAGGAATTATAAAGTAATCACTAAATTGCTTCTTGGGATTTTGCTTCTTGGAATTTTTATGGGGTTTTGGGAAGGCTTTCTTGATTTTAACATATAAATTATTTTAATTGGGAGAAATCCTGGCAAATTGGTGTCAATAAATTGCACAAAATTCATAGAAAAATAGTTTAACATTAGGGATACTACTTCTTTCATGTCAATTTTATAGTAATAATATGAATTACATGAGACATCAATGATATTGATCTCAGTAGCAGGCTGCACGTGCTACTAGTTTTGCAACTAAAAAGAATTGGGATCACACTCCGAAATTATCTCTACAAATGTGTACATCACTCCCAAATGATCTCTACAAATGTGTACATTGCCAAGACTCCACCTGCACTACTTGGGATTATTTCTACAATATTGCCCCTCTCTATACATCATTGCCTGCCATGACAATTACAAAAAGGAATGACATTAATTGGTTGAATACTTTTGTCCTGAGATGATGCACCAAAAGACCAAACCAGATCTAAGCAGAATTCTGAATAAAAGGAATGCTGAAGCATTGATGAAACAACAATTAGTCATCTTCCAAGCTATACTTCCTTGGCATTGTTTTACATTGTTAAAGAAGCAATCTTTGAGTTCAAATATCTTGTAGAACTTGTTTCTCGGAGTACAATTTGAGAACCCTACATGCCAATTCTGGTACATGGAATTTATTTAAGTCCCCTGTTTGCCCTACTAGCACTTTAGACCAAGCTACAGTTTGTGTATCTACAACTATAATATAGTAAAACTTCTAAAATTGGAAACACATATTCATTAAACCAAGTTGTCTTCTGTATTTCAAAGAAAACTTGTGTTTTACTAACATATTTATCGTTATTATGGTTATTCAACACTTGTGTCGTGCAGTATTTGTAGATTTTGTTGATAATTCCACTTGAATTCCTTCCGGGTGCACTATGATATAAATTAATGGTGCTCCATTAGCTAGCTTTGTATATCTTTTAAAGTAAAGGCTTAAGTCACAAGTAAAGGCTTATATGTTTTTTAGAATTTACTTTAAAAATGGAAAGAAGTAGTTATAGGTAAATAATACTAAAAGATATACATATGTCCATTGAAATTAGTGTGCAAAAGCAAAAACCACTTGATACTTAAGTAAAATCAAAATTTTAATGGAAAGATGTTGAAGTTTTTAAGGCATGTACATATATTTTTCATATCAGTTGATTACTTCTCCTGGTCAATTTGATGTTTGAAGTCTTTAACTATTATACTTACCACTCCTTATGCCATGTGGATTGCCATTCTCATGTGAGATTTTGAGGCATGTTTTCTGTTTTCAGTTGTTTTAATATTGGAACTTGTATATTGTAATAATTTATTCACACTACTTGTTCTGTGTGCAACAATGAGTAGTACCGGTGATAGCATATATATTGATGATGGCTCAAACGAAGAGGTTTAGTTTGTACAACAAAATAACATTAAAGATGACACGGAAGAAGTTCAAGTGTTGCATGAGATAAGGAATGAATCAGAAAATCATGCTAATAGTGGTGATGCTATTATCCAAGAATTGGGGGGAAAAAAAACTTATGAACACTGTTATGGATTCACATGAGGCAGCATATGATTTCTTGTTTAAAGTCTTAAAGATGTATTTCTTTTAATGTTTTTTCTTGGATCTATATGAATGCCTATAACTTTATCCTTTTGTTCTTAATCTCTTGCTAGATTAGGAGTGTTTGGATGTTGTTGTAGAAGGCCAAATCTATATTAAAAGTTCTTGTAGCTTAGATCTACTTGAGTTCAAAATTGGTAGCCAAGGTGTTGTTTTTGTGAGTGTTGTTCTTGCTTCAATTTCATGGTTTATTGTTCTTAATTCAAGACAAGAAAATATTGAAGAAATGACTCTCCCTATCTCGTATCAAATTGGTATCAAAGCAAGGCTCAATCTTGATTCTTACCAAGGCTAGATTTACAAAAAAAGAAAGAAAAAAAAAAAAAGAGCTTGAGGAGTTGGAGAGAAAGCTACAAAATTTTCCAACACAAGATCTAACAAAGGTCATCTTTTTTTGTTATCTCTAGTATTTTTATTGCACAATATTGATCTTTATTGGTTGTATGTTCTTTGGGAAACAATCTTTTCTTCTTGTTGTAAAGAATTTGGGGTTGTGTGAGATTGAATACTTGTTGAAAATTGTTTTGAGAAAACTTGCCTACAATGTGTTTAACGAAAGTCCTTTATGACATAACAACCTTTGTTCACCATGTGTTTGATGAAATGCTTATGAAAAGTGATATGGTCTATGTGCACATGTGATTATATAAATTATTGATACATATTGAGCTAGACTTAGTTTCCTTGTTCTTGGAGTATTTACATTTGGTTTAGCTTGAAATCATTAATGTTTCTTTGCTTTTCTATCTCATATAAACTCTCTACTTGTTGTTGTGTTTGTTAGGAACTTATGCCACCAAGTATTTGACAAATTCTTTTAAAACTGTAGTTGAAGAATCCAAAGAGTTTAGATTGATCACCTTAATAAACTAAACCCTTTGAAATTGGGGAGGAATGGGATGAACCACAAAGAGAACGTGAATGATTAAAAAAGGGAAGAGGGAGAGAATGTCATAAAAGAGCCAAGAGAGAGTAAATACGAGAGTTGAGTGAAGTATAATTGAGTGAAAAATACTAAGAGAGTGAGGTGAGGACAATTTTCTTCATCTCTAACCATCTTGCAGGTGAAACTCTTCATTGGTTTCCCAAAATAGAGTAAAGAGAAGAAGCCTCTAAACTCAACCAAAAGGGTGCAAGTAGACCACAAGAGGGACCATATGATCTTAGGGAGGTTCTTGCATCTATACAAAGGACTATGGAGGAAAGTGGAGAGAAATGAATGAACTCCAGAATCCATAATGCTAATCCTCAACCGTAGCACAAAAATATGATCGAGAATCACAAGAGGGATACAACACTCCACACTTCAATGTTCAACTCGAAGAAGAAAAGGGGGAGCATTCTATTAGAGGATATCAATTTCCAAGAAGAGGGGGGAGGCATAGGTTGAGAGGGAGAAGAGGTAGAGTTTAATGAGATATGGAGGAGAAAATATGAGGGAAATTGAGAAAGAAAGAGAGAGAGAGAGAGAGAGTATGCATGGGATAAGAAATATCAAGATGAAGTGCATGGAATACAAAATAGGAGTAATGGAATAAGAGGTAGGATGGGAGAAGAAAATAAAAAAGATAGGGAGTTGAAAAATATAAAAATGAAAGTACCCATATTTAAAGGAATGAGTTATCTGGAAGTGTATTTTGAGTGGGAGCAAAAAATAAAAATTTTGTTTGGATGACATTATTATAATAAAAGGGCCAATATGAAGTCAATTGTCTTAGGTTTCAAAGAAATAGCATTAGTTTGGCAGGAACAAATTTTGTCCAATCAGAGAAGAACAGGAGAACAACGGGTGACAAATTAGGATTTATTAAAGAATTTATTAAGAACAAAATTTATGCCCCTACACTACAACAATAAACTTTATCAAAGGCTACAAGTGCATAAGAAAATACAAGTGCGGAAGATTAATACAAAGAATTTTAAGTGCTAATGATGAAGGCCAATGTGGTTGAAGTCTGAAGGGCTACAAAGGCTAGATTATTTTTTAAGTGGTTTGAATAGGGATATTTCCAATATTGTTGAGCTATGATCATATAAGACTTTAGAAGACATGATGCACATAGTAATGAAGGTAGAAAGGCAACTTAGAGGGAGATACCCAAGAGGGAGTATACACTACCATTCTATACCAAGTCCACCAACATTACCATCAAGAGAAACCAACAAGCCAAGAGAGGAGTGGAAGAGAGATAAGGGAAAGACCGCAGAAAAGCCTCAAAAGAGTTGAGACATGCAGTGTTTCAAGTGTTTAGAATATAGTCACACTTCACATGAATGTCTCATTAAGAAGGTGATGTACACTAATGCTAATGGTGAGATTTCATATGAGGAAGAGGGATGTGATAAGAAGTTAAAAGGAAAATTTGAAGATTGTGAGGGAAGTGAAGGAAGTTGAGATGGGGTTGAGATTGCACTAATGTGTATTGGCTACAATTGCCATAAGAGAAGTGGGAGTTTGCCATGAAGAGAAGGAGGAAGCCAAATAGTGCAATAACATCTTTTATACATGATGCCTTATTCAACAAAGGCCTTGTACTGAGATTGTTAATAGTGGAAGTTACATCAATGTGATTAACACTGACTTAGTAGAAGAATTGGGTATGAAGATAAATAAACATCCAAAACCTTATAGGATTCATTAGTTTAATGAAAATGGAAAGTTGAGGGTTAATAAATAAGTGGTAGTGGCTTTTGAAATGGAAGCGTATAGAGTTGGGATCTTTTGTGATGTGGTGCCAATGTAAGTCAGCTAACTACTTTTAGAGAGACTATGGTAATATGATAGAAGTGTGGTGCATGATGGGAGGAAGAATACTTACTTGATGCAAAAAGGAAGAGAGACTTACAATATTTTGCCTTTAACTCCAAGTGAGGTAAGTAAGGAACAAAAAATTATAAGAGAGAAAGAGAGAAAAAAGAAAGAGGAAAAAAAAAAAGCAAAAAGAAAAGAGTGAGAAAAATAGAGAGGAGAAAAGAAAGAGAGTCTCAAGAGAACCAAGCGAGTGAGAGAAGAACAAAAAACACAAAAAGAGGAAGATAAAGAGAAGGTTAACAGTTTAAACACAAGTGAGCCCAAAAGAGGATAGAGGAGATAAAACAAGAGTGAGTGCTTTAGTTATAAAAGAAGAAAGTCGTGAGTTAGATAAGCAATCAAGGCTTCAACTTTTATCTTCACCCACATGTTTTTGTTCTTGTTTGAAATCAGATACATGTATAAATTTGAGAACAAATCTTCTTGAAGAAAGGAAAAATGATAGGAATCTTCCCACGTTCCAAAGCACAAACAAAGAAGGGAGAAGAATGCCAAGATTTCCTATTAAAACTTAATGGGGAGGAGTAAGATTAGGACACTATCAAATGGAATTCCCAGCCAACAAATCCAATAGATAAAATTTATGAGTAGAAATGGATAGTAAAAAAAGGCAACGAAGGAGGCTAAACATACCCAAGAATTTATATGGAGAATCAAAATAGATTAAAAAAATGGAGTTTGGTGATAAAAAAGAGTTAAAGTCCACCTGGGTTGCAAGGACCCAGCACCTACCTAGTCACTCTAGCCAACACCTCTATATTGAGCAAAGGAGTCATAGTTCCACCAGAGAGGAGCCGGCGTTGACCATTGCACAATACTTAGTGCTAGTTGGTGTTGGGATGTATGCCCTCTTAGACTAGGTTTCTGATGTAAAAATCGAATGTTTTAATAAAAGAATTTATTTTCAGAAATTGTTTGTGAATTTACATTTTTATTTGTGCACAATTTCGTTTGGAAAAGACCCATTGTGTTTAAATAAGTGATTCATGTGAATGGTGGTCTTTCACAGTAAGGTATGGATCACGGGTTGTTTAACACATAAACTTTTGTTCTTAACCTATTGATGAGAATGTGAATCACATCATGTTTAGGTTATTATGTTATGAATTTCAAATGGGGAATGGCTTACCTTTAGTCAGTGAGTAGTCCACTCACTTCATAACATAAGTGTATTTCGAATACATAGAACATGACCTGTAGTAGTGGTTTCTAAAAGTACTATATGGTAGAAACTTAGACTACTACCGCTACAGCGTGGACTAGTACTTTACGACTTGAGTATGAGTTGATGGTCTGACGAAGCTGAAAGTATATACTTTGATATACTATAGTTGAGGTTTTATCGTAGAGCCAATATACTTGTATGTTGGGTATGTGTGATTAGTGCGTTAAGTCAGACTTATACGAGATAGTTTCTATACTATATCGCCCCTTTTGGTTGTCTGAATGATCTAAATATCCAGGGCCTTGGGAAACATGACTTGGATGTTTGCTTTAGGGTAGCTCCATTGGAAAGTGGAAATAATCCAGGAAGTCGTGGATCATTAGATTAGAGGCCTAAGGATGATAGATGTCATTTAGAGAGGTGTTAGTACACTTTTTCATCTCTAAATGTACGGCGATGTATAGAGGGGTATTTTAGTTATTACACTTATAAGTTAGAGACTTTGCTAATGCAGCATTGTCTTTGGGGTCAATATTTCTTTATGGTGATATTTAAAATGCAAAATACAGCTATTTATATGGCAATGGTATTTTGGTCATTTTAGTAGCTAAGGCGGAGTGTCTTTTGGTCCCCAGTATAGACCGTGAGTCCTAATTAAATATAGGCTAAGGAATTAAATTAAATTAAATTAAATAGAATTTATTTTATTTAAGTAGCCTAATTTGATTGTTGGACTAAAATAAAATAAAAGTCCATGGAGAGAGAGAGAATTAATTAAATTAGTTTGGTGGGTTAATTAATTATTCAGGGTTTTGGCCCAGTTTGAATAATTAGGGATTAACTGAGACTAAACTAATATAGGCTAATTATTTGGATTAGTTTATTTGGGCCAAAAAATTAATTATTTATTGGGCCAATTGTTTGGTTTTAATTAGAATAATTAATTTGGCCAAAAAGGCTAAACTAAGAGTCTAATGGGCCAGTCCAATTTAACCTAGGGTTTTATTTAGGTTAAACAGGAGAATGAAAATAATAACGTTGTTTTCAGTGCTTTTTCTCTGTGAAAAAAAAAAAAAAAACTACAGACGTCTCTCTCTCCAGAAAATTTTCCTTAGCCTGTAGGTTGTTCACCAAATGAGATTAGGCAGGCCATATACTGGAAGGTCTAGAGTTAGGCATTTACCTACATGCAAAGACGAAGTAGAAGGTTTACAGGAATTGCACTAGAGGTTTCCACGAGCGTACCTACCCCAGTTCCGCATATTCTAATCCAGCCAATTTTGAGAACAAGAAGAGGTAACAAGGAAAAATTATTTTTTTTCTCTTTTTCTTCTTCACACAGGAAAGTTGTGGTTTTTTTTTTTTTTTGTTCGGCTGGTTTTTTTTCTGTGTTTCGCTTGCAATTTTATCTTCAGTTAGTTCATGGCAAGACTAAGATCGGACCAAGAAGGCACCATCTGGTGCCGGCCAGCCCACACAAGGCAACATCGGCCCCTTAATGGAAAAGTCTAAGGCTATTGATTTTTTGCTAGAATTTTAAGCCGTCTTTTGTATTTTGTGGAGGGACTTATAAATACTTTTGTAACTCTTATATTAGATAGCTTATGATGTATGTATAACTTAAGAGAGAGAGAGATAGATAGAATTTGTGAGGAAAAACTTCCTCTTGTTCTTCCAAATCCAAAAATAATCTTAGGAATTAGTCCACTCTAGTGATTGTGTCTTTAAACTATTTTAGATAGTTCATCTAGATCTATCGTTTAAAATCTTAAAGATGCATTTCTTTTAGGTTTTTCTTGAAGTAGCTAAGGTGTTGTTTTTGTGGGTGTTGTTCTTTCTTCAATTTCATGGTTTATTGTTCTTGATTCAAGCCAAGAAAATCTTGAAGAAGTGACTTTCCCCAACTCATACCAAGAGGACATACAGGGAAATAAGAAATACAACAAGTAAAGAACTAGAGTTTTATATGCCCAAACTCGATTTTCATCCAAGTCATGAACTACCTGCATCCAAAAGCTCACAACTTGAGACTCAGAAGTTATTCTCAGAGCAAGCACTTTTTGCCAACCAGAAAGCTTCTCAACTGCATCAATAAACTAAAATGAACAAAATTGAAAGTGTACTTACCTAATTGTTTAGCTGAATATGGTTTATATCTATTTGGAAATTTAAAAAATTATAGCAATTATTTAATGTTAATAGTTGAAACCGATAAGAGCAAAATAATGAGCTCAAATTCTTTCATCATCAGGATGTCCTTATTTTAGTTCAATTTGGAGTTAGTATTCTAGGATTTAGTCATTTTCATATCACATTCTCCATTTCCATCCCCATACACACCAATTGAAGTAGATCTACTCACATGATTTGATAATCCTCATTTCTATCACATTAGCATGATAAAATTGACATGGAGCAGTATCCCTAATGTTAAACCATTTTTTCTGCGAATTTTGTGCAATTTCTTGACACCAATTTGTTAAAATTTCCCCAAACAAAAATAATTTATATGTTAAAATAAAAAAGCCTTCCCAAAACCCCATAAAAATCCCCAAAAGGAGTTTATTGCTTAATTTATAATTCCTCAAAACTATTCATCTTCTTTCTCTATCTACTCCAAGATTATTCCTCTTTTTGCACCCACAGTGCTACGGTGTTCTTTTCCCTATGCTATAGCTTGTTTAGTGTGTTTTACTTCCAAGTTCAAGGCTTTGCTCCCGAATTTGCCTTCGAAAAGCAAGATAGGCCCGTCCTATGTTAGGTGCACCAAATGCTAGCAAGTCCTAGCTTTGCCTGGAAGCCGGTCTACATAGCTGTTGTTGTGTAGTCTTCAAGCTATCTTTGAAGAGAGAGAGAGAGAGAGAGAGAGAGAGAGAGAGAGAGAGAGAGAGAGAGAGAGAGAGAGTGTGTGTGTGTGTGTGTGAAGGGTAGAGAGTGATTTGATGTTTTGCTCTGGTGAATTTGGCGGAGAATCCAAATTTTTAGATGATTCCTCAACCAAAGTTAACTATGGTTGAAGAATAATGAGAAAAAGAAAAAAAAAAAAAGAGCTGATTTTATAATAAAATAATCGAAATGGATAGATCACTAGTGAATCCGGTCCATAGGCGGGGTTATGGATCGGGTTCACCTAAGAATTCTCCCTATTTGCACACTTTAATTTTCAAGGGTATAGATCAATACACGTAAATTGATGTATGGGCCGTGTATTGGTACATGAAGTTTTTGCGTGAAAATTTTCATCTTCTTCCAAACAAAATCGAATTAAAATTTTTTCGTATGAGTTGACTTCATTCTAGTTTAGATGTTAATTAAATTAAAATTTTGGTTTGATTTTAAAAATTATTTAAAATGAATAAAATCGAAATAATAATATATTGTATTACTTTACAAAGTTTTTAAATTGTTTTAGAAAACTTAAATTTAATTGTAATTTAATATGATTTTTATAATTTGACTTGTATGATAATTTTGAAATAATATACTTGAAATCTTAATAAATGAATAATTAAAGTTTCTAAATTTGGCTTATAGAGAAGAATTTAAGGGCATTTATAAATAATTTTGTAACCTAATTAGAAACTATTATATAATTTTTTTTTTATTCTTTGTTACCAACTATTTGATGTTTGAAGTTATATGTTATTGACAAGTACAGTATCGTGTTATGTTATTTACTAAATTATTATATATTTTGAGTTTTATATAAATTAAAACAGATCATATTGAATAAAGTCAAACTAAATCAATATAAATTAAACATAACAATTTGAAGCTTTAAATAATTTAGTTTTATTTGATAATTTTCAAATTGAAATTGTTAGTTTGGTTTAAAATTGTGCAAAATCAAACAAAATCATAAATACCTCTATTACCGTAGACTAAAAACACAAAAGAATGGCATATTTTGGTTGGAGCATGAATCCCATTTTTCATTTTCCCCCCTTTTTCTAGAATCTGCTCATATTGATGTCCTTGGCTTCATAACTAAGACACAAAAAAAGAATTTAAATTTAAAAAATTTTATATGAATCTTAAAGACCAAATAAGTGTACTTGACGAAATTTAGGATTCTAAGAGTTTCTAAACTCTTTTGATTTAAGAAGATTTTTGTTTCTTTTAATATTTTTATGATTGTTTTGATAAACTTTCATTTTGCATAGTTTAAACTCAGTATTGTTATCATTCATTTATACTTGCAATTTACTTAAATTTGATAATTAAAGCCATATTAAGGCTGTATTTGGGAAGAAGTTTTTTCAATTCAAACTAAAACTCTAATTTAAAATAATATTAATTGAAACAATTTTCATTTCCTGAGAGTTGTTATACACTCACAATACATCATATTTTCTCTGTCATTAATTATTAGACCCTACAAACAACAACAACAACAAACTAAACCTTAGTCCCAAGAAATTTGGGATCGTCTACATGAACCAATACCAGATTACGTGTGGTCATCTATATGAATCTTCTCTCTCCACTTCTTTCTATCGATTATCATACTTTTATCTAAATCTAACAAAAATATATCTCTCCTAATCACCTCTATCTATATTGTTTTAGGCTTACCTCTACCCCTGTCTATCCTATCTTACCTCCATCTCTCAATCCTCCTAACAGGCACATCCCTCGGTCTTCTCTGTACATGTCCAAACCAACGTAAGTGGCTTTCTCTCATATTCTCCTCAATAGATGCCACTCCCACCTTTTCTCTAATAGTCCCATTTTTGACTCTATCATTTTTAGTACATCCACACATTCATTGTAATATACGCATCTCAGCTACTTTTATTTTATGAATATAACACATTTTAACTGCCCAGCATCTGTGTCTTATAGCAAAGCAAGTCTTACGACTGTTCTATAAAACTTTCCCTTTAGATTCAATGGTATATTACGATCACATAGAATATTAGTCGCACTCTTCCATTTCAACCAATCCGCCGTAATTCGGTGTGCAACGTCACCATCGAGCTCTCCGTCTTTCTGAATAGTAGATCCTAGATATCGGAAGCAATTATCTACCAGTATATCTATACCATTCAAAGTTACACTTTAAACTATATTTCTGCTACCACTGAACTTATATTCCATATACTCTATTTTACTCCTACTAATTCCAAAGCCATTGGATTCCAATATTTGTCACCACAACTCCAATTTAGCATTTACACCGACTCTAGTCTCATCAATCAACACAATATCATTAGCAAACAACATACACCATGGCACAACCTCTTATATAGTGCAAATCAACTCGTCCATAACGACCGCAAAGAGGAAATGGTTAAGCATTGATCCTTGATGCACCCCGATAGTAATAGGGAACTTTGCAATCACTCTGACTTGTACATGCTTCCTCATACATAAATTTAATGAGAGTAATATACCTTAGCTATATACCTTTCTTGGGCAGTACCTACCAAACTACATCTCTAGGCATCTTGTCATAGGCTTTCGCCAAGTCAATAAATACCATATGTAAATTTTTCTTTCTTTCCCTATAATATTCAATTATCTATTGTAATAAATGAATTGCCTCCGTAGTGGAACGCCTAGGCATAAAACTAAATTGATTATCTGAAATCTGTATAATGCCCTTTAACCTCTATTCAATCACTCTCTCCCAAAGCTTCATATAATGAGTTTAATCCCACGGTAATTGGTACAATCTTGAACATTCTATTTATTCTTTTACAGAGGAATCAAAGTACTCTTCTTCCACTATGTAGGTATCTTATTAATTCTGTATATCTTATTAAACAAACTTGTCAACCACGTAATACCGATCTTGTCTAAACATTTCCAAACCTCAATCAGTATACCATCTAGTCCCATTGCCTTTTTTGGTCTCATTTTTTTAAGGGTCTCTCGAACTTCCTACTTCTGAATATGATGAATGCATGCATGGTAACCTCTTTGTTCAAAATCACAAGGCTACCCCTACTCGGAACTTGAACTTGACTCCCGTTAAATAACTTATCAAAATAGGACCTCCATCTCTTCTTGATTTCTTCGTCTTTAACCAAAACTCTGTGGTTGTCGTCCTTCACATATTTCACCACACTGATATCTCTCATCTTCTTCTCCTTGAAACGTGCCATTCTATATATATTCTTCTCCCTATCTTTAGTATCTCAAAATGTTTATCACTCCTCCACTTTCCTAAGTTTCTATATCATTCTCTTTTACTCCTTATGGCTTCTTTCAGTTCGTTGTTCCACCATGACACATCCTTATTTAGTGGTACTCTTTCTTTAGATTCACCGAGCACTTCCTTAGCTACTGTCCTAATACATTAAGCCATCTTTCTCCACATAGTATTTGGATCCGAATCCATATCAGAAGACTAGTCATCTGCCTAAACTACCTTATTAACAAAGGCTGTTCTTGCATCCCCTATAGCTTTACTATTTGATCATTGGGTCAACCCGATGATTCTGCTACTTACCTTTTTTTTTCAAAAATTAAAATCGAGGACTGACAGCCTGTGTTGTGTAACTACACTCTTGCTTGGAATAACTTTACAATCCATACAACCACTATGAAACATATGCTTCATAATAAAGAAGTCTATTTGACTGGTATTTAACCAGCTTCTAAAAGTCACTAAGTGAGAATCTTTCTTCTTAAACTAGGTATTTGCTATAGTTAAATCATAGGCCAAAACAAAGTTAAGAATAGCAGTTCCTACTTCATTTCTAAATCCGAAACTCTGACCTCCATGAACATTTTCAAACCCACTCTGATCGGTACCAATATGTTTGTTTAGATCACCACCAATGAAAAGCTTCTTTGTATATGGTACACTCTGTACAATCTTATCTAAATCATCTCAAAATTGTTGCCTAACTGAATCAAGTCCCACTTTTAGCGCATACACACTAATAATAGTAGTAATCTCACCGCCAATCATGATCTTGATGCTTAAAATCCTATCATTCTTCATCTGTACTTTAACCACATCATCAATAAACTTATGGTCAATAATAATTCTACTCCATTTCTATTCCTAACTCTACCTGAATACTAAAGCCTATAACCCTAAGACATTACTACTCTCGCCTTCTCACCTACCCATTTGGTTTTCTGAAGACACAAAATGCTAATATTTCTTCTCTACATAACCTCAACTAATTCTATCAATCTACTGGTCAAAGATCCTATATTTTATGAAGCTAGACGTATCTTATCACTATGGACTGTCTTTTTTACCCTATACCCTTACATATTTGATACCATATCCAGGGACTGATGAAAGAGGCAAAATTCATATATATTTTCTTAGTTATTTGAGGGTGTTTTGTAATATATTTATTGTACTAACTAGGCATATTCCTCTATATTTGATATTTTACCCTTGAAAAGATATTTTGAGATTTTCTTGCAGAAAAATACGAAAAATGACAAAACTATTGCCGTCAGTGCAAGGCCAGCGTCGGCCGTGACCCACGGAACTGGTGCCGGCCCTGATCTGGAACAGGGGAGAATTTTGTAGAAAAAACAGAGCACACCGGGCTGACCAGAGCACGGCTGGTGCTGGCCGTGACCCTCCAAGCCGACACCAGCTCTGCTTTGCGCAATGTCGGCGAGATTTCTAATTTTTGCACGAATTTGACAATTTTCAAGAGTTTTGGTATTTTCCAATCTCTACTCAACTCAAAACTCTCAGGGGATAGATTTTAGCATCTTAGAAGCTTATTTAACAGGAAAAACACAAGACAAGAGTATGAATTGAATGATCAAATCTGAAAATCACTCATTGAATGAGGAATTCATCACATAAAAGAGCATTGTTCAAGAGAGTCTTTAAGGAAGAAGAACGATGCTTGTCTATGAGTTCTTTCTTTGACCTTTATTTATTTATTTTTTGGAATAATGATGCATTCAATATTTTCATTGTAATTTGATAACATTTTAGGATTCATGATTTTGTATTAATTTAGCTATTTAATCGATTTTTTTAAATCATTCTTGGTATTTGATTACTTGTGATTATAGAAGAATTGATGAAGTTAGATTTACTTCTAATTGACTTGGGAAATGGCGTTAAGAGTTGATTTAATTTTATTGATTTCATATTTGTTATTTCTTAACGGACTTTAGAAATAAAGTTAAGATCAAAGAACTTAAGTAATCAAATGCTAGTTAATTTCGCCTAGAGTATAGGGTTGTTGACCAATTTCATGTTTATGAAGAATTGTGTTTAATGCATCTTTTGGTTATGTTGGTTTGATTGAGAAATCTACTAATTTAATCAAGAGATAGTGATTTCATGGATTGGGAAAGAAGTGGAGTCTATATAAGTGAATTCATAACTTGGTAAATGATTGAATTTTACTTTATATTCCTACATGATGCCAATATGATGATTAATTGAGATAGTTGTTAAATGATTCATTGTCATATTTTCTAGGATTGTTGTCTAAATTGCATATTCCTACATCATTGAGTTGTATATATTTCTTTAATTTTCTTTTTATTACCTTATCACATTATTTTGTTGATTAAATAATGAATGAAAAGTGATTAGTGTGTACTTGTTCCTTTGAGGATCGATACTCGTTAATTCTCTATGCTATGCTTGCGATGAGTATACTTGCTCGTATGTGTATTTTGGAATTAATGTTTTAATTAAAACTTGACTAAGGGATGGATTTAAATTTAATGGTTTTTATATACCTAAAATTTACGCATTAAGTTTTTGGCACCGTTGCCAGGGAGAAATATCATGAAAGCTTGGATTTCGTTGATTTAACCATGTTTATATATCTATATGTGAATATGTATATATGTTCCTTGTATGAATATGTTCCATATTTTATTTTCTTGTATATTTGTAATTTAATGTCCCTACATGTTATAATTGCTTCTAACTTAATGTGTGAATATACACTAACTATCTAACTTGTAAATTCTATAATCTCACTATCTTCTATTTTATATAGTCCTTGCCTTTAGTTTATGACCTGATGATCCAAAGCCGACATAGTAGATTTTGATCTTGAGATTGAGAGAACCCTCACCAAGGTCTAAAAGATTGTAAACGAAAGGGTAAGAAAAGACATGAAGGTTAACCAACTCAACAATGGCAGTAATAGTGATAATGGTAGACGGACTATGGATGACTTTATAAAACCCGCAATTTCAGGTACGGGTTTGAGTCTCATGAGACCTAAGATAGATGCTAACAATTTCGAAATAAAGCCTAATATAATTCAAATGATCTAAAACATGATCTAATTTGATGGGTTACCTGAGGAAGATTCTAATGCCCACTTTGTGAGTTTTTTGGAAATCTATGATACTTTCAAAATGAATGGGATTTTTGAGGATGCCATTAAACTAAGGTTTTTTCCCCTTTTTCTTTGAGAGATACAGCGAAATCATGGTTAAAATCTTTGCCAACTGGATCCATTACTACTTGGAATGTTTTAGCTAAAAAAGTTTTGGCCAAATATTTTTCCCCATCTAAAACATCCAAATTGAGGAATGATATTTTTGCCACCCAATAATTAGAGTCTAAAAACCTTTATAAGTATTGGGAGAGGTTTAAGGAAATGCTGAGATAGTGTCCTCATTATAGATTTGAGTTGGGTATGCAAATGCAAATCTTTCACAGTGGTTTGAGCTTTGTGATGTGTAAATTTTTGGTGTATTAAAATCATCAAATTTAAATCCATTCCTTAGTCAAGTTTTAATTAAAATATTAATATCAAAATACACATACGAACAAATATACTCATTGCAAGTATAGTATAAGGAATTAACGAGTATCGATCCTCAAATGAATAAGTACACACTAGTTACTTTTCATTCATTGTTTAACCGATCTAATAAGGTGAAAAAATAATAAAGAGAAAAATAAAGAAATATATACAACTTAAGGATATAGGAATATTCAATTTAAACAACTATCTTAGAAAATATGATAATGAATCATTTAGCAATTATTTCAATTAATCACCATCTTGGCATCATGAAGGAATATAAAATAAAATTCAATCATTTTCCAAGTCATGAATCTACTTATATAGACTCCACTTCTTTCCCAATTTGTGAAATTACTATCTTTTGATTAAATTAACAGATTTCCCAATCAAACCAACTTAACCAAAACATGCATTAAACTCAATTCCTCATAAACAAGAAATTAGCTAATGACCCTTTGCTCGAGGTGAAATCAACTAATCTTTGATCACTTTAGTCCTTTAATCTTAACTTCATTTTCCAAGTCCATTAAGATTTGATAAGTACGAAATTAATGCAATAAAACTCCTAATATCGTTTTCCAAGTTAATTAGAAGAACCCGCATTAATAATCAATGATAACAAGTAGTCAAATACCAAAGATGATAGACTATTGATCAAATAACTAAATTAACACAAAATTATGAATCCCAAGATAATGTCAAATGACAAATAAAATGTTGAATACATCATTGTTAAAGAATAAGAAAACAAAGGTAAAAGAAAACACTCATAGACAAGCCACATTCTTCTCATTTGAAGACTCTCTTGAACAACCCTCCTTGGATGGTGAATCTCTCATTCTTTGAGTGACTTGAATTTTAATTCTTTGATTCACCCCTTTTCTCTTGTGTTTTCTCTTTATTTTATAGGCTTCTTTGATGCTAAATTCGTTACTTGAGGAGTTTTGGCTGAGTAGGAATTGAAAAATACCGAAATCTTTGAAAAATTTTCAAATTCATGCATAGAAATTTCGTATTCCAAAATGAGCTTAGCGTCGGGTCCAGTCGATGGTGCCATGTGTGTTCTGTTCTCTCCCTGCCTTGTTTTCCCCTGGCCGACCAGAATAGACTTGGCGTCTGGTCCACTTGCCAGACCTAGCGCCAAGTGTGTTCTAGAAAATCTCCAGTTTCGCTCAAAAATAACTTAAATATGCACAAATCTGTCAAAAATACTTTTTACAAGCAAAATGTCAAATATGAAGGAATATGTCTAGTTATTACAATTAAAATATCTCAAATTAACCTCAAATAACTGAGAAAATAATGATGATTTTAGCCCCTATTACTTTGTTACCAGGTAATTAGTTGGTGCATCTGTATGAAACTCTATCAATTTTAAAACCCCAGAGGAGGCATTTGATTTGATTGAAAATTTGGCTACAAACAACTATACTTGGGGTAGTTCACGGTAAAGAGTTTGTGTCCATGGAGTGCACAAGATGGATGCATTGGAGGTGAAGGTAGAAGCACTCATGCAAAAAATGGATCAATTGGTAACGTCTCCTCCCCATGGATAGGTAATGAGTGTAGGTTGTGACTTTTGTAGGGAAGGGCATCCAAACCATGAGTGCAAACATATGGAGTCATCACAAGAATCATTAGAACAAGCTGTATTTGTGGACAAAAGTCGACAAGGTAATAATCCCTATAGCACCACGTATAATTTTGGTTGGAGGAATCACCCTAACTTTGCATGAAACAGCCAAACCTAACCTAGGCAGGCTTCTTCTAATTTTGGGAACTAAAGGACTCAATCCTCTTTCCCTTACAATGCACTGCCACTTAAGCCATCATTGGAAGAGTTGGTAAATAAATTGGTAAGTGGTATGGATATGTGATTTCAAGGAGTAGATGCCACCACAAGAAACTTGCAGGAATCTATGCGTAACTTTGAGAATCAAATTGGTTAACTGGTCAAACTCCTTGGAGATCGTCAAGTTAGATCCCTTCCGGGCAATACTGAAATCAATACAGCTGATCTCAACTGTGGAAAGAAATGATTTTGAGTGATTTATTAATTTTCCTTTGGGACATCTATTTAATTCTTGTGTGCTTTTATTCATCCTCATGTATTTTTTATTTATGATTTCTTGTGCTATTTTTCTTCATAAATTTGTAGTTTCCATTGTCCAATTTTTCCATCTATTTATATTAATATATATATATATATATATATATATGTATGTATGTATATATATATATTTGCAGCTCAGAGCAGGGCCGGTGCTGGCCCGGCCGCACAGAGCCAGTGCCAGCTCTTGTCGGGGAAGGCATTATAAGTGGCCGAATTGGCCATTTTATTTTCAAATCCACCAATTTTCCTTGATTTTTCTCTCAAACTTGCTCCATTTCTATACCCCCAAACACTACTGGTTCCATTTTTGTTTCAAAAACATCAATCTAACACAAAATCCTTTTATTTTTGTTGAATCTACGAATCTAAATATGAAAAATATCACATTTTTCTTCAAAAACCCACTTTGAAATGCCTTATTTCAAGCAAGGATTTCATCAAAAATATTGCATCTTTTGCTTGCTCATGCATTGTAGAACACAAATGTATGATTTTTCTTGCATTCCTTCGGTTAAATTCTTGCAATTGGAAATTTTCTATTTTTAGGCATATTTTTGGCAAAAAATTGCACATATTAGACTTGATGGTTGAATTGGCTTCTCTTCATGGCATTCTTATGACTAGAATAACATAAGAGTATGATTCATGGATTCTTTTTACAACTACACGTTTATGGTATGATCATAGGTGGTATATTCTTGGTTACGACAATTGTTTTGTTGAGGTATTCATGATGATTGGTTAATGTGCATAACATTTATTCTTGACTTGGGCTATGGACATATTTTTCATGCTATAATTAGGTTGTGAAGTCATTGGGAACAATATTATGGTTTACATTATGGTATTCTATTGTTGTTCTTGCAGGTTGTGAAAAGAGGTTGGATTAATTGTTGTTGTAGATTGTGGTTATGTTGGATTAATTAAAGATTGTGGAATGTGGGATTATGTATGAAGTTGTGTTGTGGTGAATTAACTATATTGAGTGTTGTTGTGACATTGGGGTGGTAACGTAGTCATCCTTTTGCTTAACCATCTTCATATCCTTTCACCATGCCTAGAGAGAGGGGCCAATCATCTAAACGGGCTAGAGCTTCATTTTCCTCTACTCCCACTTCTATAGACCCATTGTTTTTACATCCTGCTGATTTTATTGATCTATCCTGCTAAGAGTGGTATACTAAGAGGGTTGCCAATAAGATTATAGTAGAACGCACTTTCGCACCCTCACGAGACAGTATCCTCAAGTTAGGCATCATGTTTAGACGCTTGGAGTGGGGTCCAATTATCCAGCTTAAAGGACCCTATCACCCTTGCTGATCAAAGTTTTATGCTAATATGGTCCAAAAACACACTAATCATCTTGAGACCATTGAGACTAGAGTAAAGGGCACCCCCCATATTTCTAGATAGGGAGAGACTAGCTACCATCCTCCATGTGAATGATGAAGGTCCTTGGTTAGTTGTAGATCATAACAACCAAAAAATATTATCTGATTCTGAGTGAAAAGTAAATGATACTAGAACTGCCTTGAGACTATATAGGAGAGGTCCCGTCGGGCAAGTAGGTTTTTACTTTAACAATGATCTTGAAGCTAACTTACACGCCCTAATCTATATCTTTGCTTATGATATTGTTCCAAAAGAAAGTGGGTTCAATAAGTCTTGAGTTATTGACTTGTATATTCTTCATAGGATGATGCATACTCTACCCATCCCGCTTACACCTTTAATCATTCAATCCATGCAGTATATGGTCTATTCTTGCCTCTCTACAAAAGCTTTTATCTTCCTCCTCGTGATAATGAAAATTCTTGAAGCCTTTAGCATTAGCTTGGAGGGGGAACTTGTTGGAAAGTATGCCTTCAAAGACTATGTATTATGTATAAACATATTGCAATAAAATATTTATTCATTCTAGTTTGTTTATTATATTATTGCACATTTAAGGTCTAAGTATGATAAGTAATGGTCTACGTGTTGGGTCGTTCTTCACAGTAAAGTATAGACCATGTGTACTTGTCATATAAGTAAAATTGAGTTCTTAGTCGTTTGATGGAACTAGGCATTTCATCAAGGTAAGAGTATTTTGGTTATTTTAGTAGCTATAAATAATATGTCTTTTGGTCCTCGGAGTAGCTCAAGTTATCTTGGTATTGTTTAGATACAATTTGGGCTTGATGGATAATTATTTGGAAGAGAAATAAAATTTATTCTTAGTAAGAGTATTTTGGTTATTTTAGTAGCTATAAATAATATGCTTTTTGGTCTTCGGAGTAGCTCAAGTTATCTTGGTGTTGTTTAGATACAATTTGGGCTTGATGGATAATTATTTGGAAGAGAAATAAAATTTATTATAAGAGTCTAATTAGAACTGATTAATTAGTCTTGGGTTTTAATAAGGCTTAGAAAAGATAATTAATTAAGAAGATTGAGCTGGAATAAATTAATTAATTGGGCTAATATAAGTTGACATATATTAAGAGTCTAATTAGAATTAATTAATTAGTTTTGGGTATTTAATGAGGCCCAAAAAAGATAATTAATTAATTCAGAGGATTGTGCCAGTCTTGGACTGATTTATGAGCACAGCACCAAGCCCATTAAGGCTTGATGATTTCGACCATTAGGGCTTGAGGAAGCCCTAAGGCTGGCTGAAAATAAGAGGGGAAAAGAAGAAAAAAAAAAGAACGTTAATTTTCCTTTTCTCTTTGGTGTGCCGTCTCTTCCTTTCTCTCTATTCCATATTCTTCTCTTCTTTCTTTCTTGGAGAATATCTTGATTATCCAAAGATGAAGCTTTCACCAAGTTAACCCAGGAGTAAGGTAGAGTTATACTCTGGAAGACAAAGAGAGAAAGCTTGGAGACTCTTGATGCGTAGGAGTAAAAGATTGATGGAAATACCGGTCAAACTACAAGCACCTCCTTCTCCCCTTCCAATGCAAGTTCTAGTGCAACCTGGCTCGTCATTGGTTAATCCACGACCAATAAAGAAAAGTAAGTACTCTTTCCTAGATGTGGCTCAAAAAACTAAAAAATTTTTTTGCTGCGCTTTCTTTGATGCTTTCTGTTTTGATCTTTCAAGTGGTATTAGAGCCACGGTTTTCATCTAGGAGCATGTATTAGGGTTAAAAACTGGAAAATGTGATTCTTTTACTATTAAAAATGAATCTTTTGTAATTTCATGTGATCCTTCATACATTGGTTTCTAGAGTTCATGTACGCCTTACTGTTAGAGGCATAGGATCATGTATTTTAATGATTTTCCTATCGTTTTTCTGGTTTTAAGTAAATTCGTTGTACGCGTTGTGGTTAGAGGCATAGGTTCTTGTAAAGGCATGTTTTTATGCTTAGTTTTACATTTCTTTTAGCCTATAAATTTTGGAGATTGAAGGACGTAATTGCTGAAATTGTTGAGGGGCGAAAAATGGCTGAAAAGTAGGATTTTTTTAGAAATCGGTGAACTCCAAAACAGACCTGGCACTAGATGAGCCGATCGGACCAAGCGCCAAGTCCACTCTGCCTAGCCGGAGATTTTGAAGAAATAGGGCAGACCCGGTGCCAGGAGGGCCCGATGGACTAGGCGCTAAGTCCACTCTACCCAGAGGCGGATGCGCGCAATTTTGTCCAAGAAAAAGGAGAGCACTGTTGAAGTTCTATATCTCAATTTTTCCTTGATATAATATTGTTTTGAAACAATTGTATGAGGTTAATTTTCTACAATAGTTTTATTTATATATGGATGAATAATTTGTATGAAAATGAGTAATAAAGGATGGAACCACCTTAGGATTGAACAAGATCATTAATTTTTAATTCATGATATTTAATCCATTGTTTGGTCACTTAGGAATAAATGAATAGTTTGAGTATGAAAAAATTTACTTTTGTTATCATCCTTATTTAATTTTTGTGTTCAAATGCACAAGATCTTGTGAGACCAAGGTCTCACTAGATAGAACGGTTTTTGATAAAACATTTTAATTTAAGAAACTTTAAAAATAAAAGAGTTCGTATTTTATTCTCTTAGAGGGTTTAATCCTCGACATAGAGAATAATGTTGAACTTAAGGTTATTTAATAAAGTTTTACTTGGTTATTAACTTAGAATAATAAAATAAAATTATAGTTTATCCTCTCAAAGGATTTAATCATTGACATAGAGAATAGCATTGAATTTGAGTTTTTTACTAAAGTTAATGAAATCATAAGATTATAAAAAACATTTTTGGGCCTAAAACTCTATTTTTAATAAAAAAATTAAGTGGGAGAGGGGTTCTAATGACCCCATAGCTTCCATCACAACTCTCATTAAAGATAGTGGATTTTCTTGTGTCATTCTGAGCATGACCCCCTATATAAAGTCCCAAATGCAACACTGTGTTAAGAAAATCATAATAGAGATCATGATGTGAGGTTCCTACTACACTGAATAGTGTTCATACTTAATTTATCCCTAGCCATAGTATTAATAAGATAGGACATTATTAATATGCTAAGACTAGCACGTGTTATACTTCTTGATTTGATCAGGCGGTGATTCTCACATCTGTGAGGATTGTGATACTCAAAGTTAACACGTGGATACTGTTATCTAAACAAGTGTATTGGATGATCTGACTATGAGATATTCACACGGATAACTATTTAGTGCTAGTGATAACATCTCATCATAGCAAATGTGCAAGTATCCTTGGACTTGAGATCTCTAAGGTACTTTTTTGCTAAATGTTGGACTTTGATTCCAATCTCTGGAGTCCTGATAAGATTGCCTATAGGTTGGATATTGAGTACAACATGAAATAAATGAAAGTAATTGAGAGCATCAATAAAGGATTCACCACTCCTAATAGTAGGAGCGAATATCTTACGGCTACTTGTAGGAATCACTATTTGAAAAGTCCTTAGCCAAGGCGATTGTCTATTGAAAATGGTTCCAATTGATACATATGATAAGTAGTGGATTTCGAGAATAAGTACTAAAACGTTCGTGCCATAATTAATTATTCTGAAAGGAGTTAGCACTAATTTCGTATTCTAAACCGAATGAAATATTGCATGGTGAAAGGAGTTTATTGCACTGTTATTTTCTATTAAAAGGTTCATATCAAGCCACTTGACTTTCTGAACTTTTGGGTGGTCATAATGTGATGTTAGATACCGCCTATGATCTACTAAATATAGATTTATTAATTAGAAAATTAATAAATCAATCCTTATTAGAATTAATAAGTTAATTCTAAAATTTATTAAGAATTATTAATTTTAAAGATATTTAGATTAATTCATATTTTGCTACAAATATACCGAAAAATATAATAGGTTACACACAATAGAGGATTGAGTGCTCAAGATATTATTTAATAACATTACAGGGTTGATTGTGAAAAGAAGAAGTTGTTGTGGTCAAATAATTTGTGGGCTATATTATAATTAATAATAATCATAACAAGTATTGGTAATTAAGAATCCATATACATTATGGATTCTAATTACCAAAAAGATATACAGACGATATATTATGATATACTCTCTGTGGGATTATGATTTGGTTAATTGCACATAGAAAGTTTTTTTTTGGAAAAAAAACTAAGAGCCCTCTCTTCGTCATCATCTTTTTCTTCTGGTGGAAAAACAACAGAAAACCTAGTCGCTAGTCTTTAGTTTTGCTAGCACAAAACTTTGGTGATTGTTGAGCGCCATTCTCGTGTGGACTATATTTGAGACAATCCGACACTTGGGTTGTGGCATTTTGACAAAACAACAAAGAAGACAATCTCTGTGTTTTGGTTGGATCGCGCCTTTAGAACAGAAGAACAATTTTTTGTTTTACAGAGACACCGTCATGTATTTTTCTTCAACTATTTTTTATTCCTTTTAACGCATAAGAGTGATCCTCGTGCTTGGAATTACTTTTTTTCTTCCGCTCACCAAAATAAGGAAAATATTTTCCATCTTAAGTGTGAGGGAGTGAGTCGTGTCTTTATTTACTTTATTAGTATTTTTCTTTAGTTTGTTTTCTTCTATTTAGGTGTGTTTTTATTTTGTTATTATTTTCTTTGTACTTTTATTTGTGTTTTCCTTTGCAGGTAGGAATAAAGTTTTCTTGGACTAGCCCATTTCTCTATTTCCAATTTTGATATCTATTGAAACTTATTGTACTTGGGGAGTATTGCTTCACCCTCTACCCCTTTATTATTTTTGATCCCTTTGGATATGCTTTCTTGTGTTAATTTTTAACCAATGAGAACATTGTCCAGTTTCAGTATGGGGGAGTGGTTTGATAATATTCTTTGTCCAGGTTTTTATCAATTATCTTGGTTTTCTCTTAGTATCGAGCTACTTTGAAATAATTTTGTTTAGAATTTTGAAAAATTTGAAAATTTGAAAGTTTGAAAATTTTGGAGCTAAATTAAGCTTATTTGTCTATAATGGAGTTGTGATTTTCTTTTTAACTTTAGATATGGATTTGTCATTCATTATGGTTAGATTTTTATTTAAAAGGTAAACTTGTGTATTAAGTTAGATTTTGCTAAGTCTTGAGAATTTAAGTTAACTTTGATTATATTTGGTATTTGAGTTTTATTTTATTCTTTAAGTTTGAATATGGATGATATGAAAAAATATGGGAAGAGTTGTTGATTAATTCTTGTATTATAGATTTAGATTTTGCTTGACTTTAAGTTGTGAATAAGGAATGTAAGAAAATAAAAAAAAAAATTTTGAGTGAAAAGGAAAAAATGTGAGGTGAAAAAAATTTGCTTTCATCTTTTTTTTTTTTTTTTTTTTGAAAAAAGGAGCTTTTGATGAAAAGGGGGTTAATATGGAGAAAAGTAGCAAGTATTGTTCGGTATACTCTCTTGAGATTATCTCGAAGGCAAAAAGGCAAGAAAGATCAACGAAAGAAAAAGTTGAAAAAATGATGAAAAAGAAAAATAATAATGGCTATAAGGGGGCCAATATAGTGTGTGAAGAGAAATCCATTCACTTGAGGTTATTAATTCCAAAGTCATAGGAGAAAAAAAAAAAAAGAAGTGGAGTGTTTTTCTTATTTCATTAACTTGAGTTGTGATGTTGGAATTGGTTAAATGGTTGACTTTTATTATTTATGTTATCTATGTGTTTTTAGGAGTATGATGATTTTCTTGTACTAGATATAAGTTTGTTTAACTTAACTTTGATGGTCTTGGGATTGTTTGATTTAGTACATGAGTTTACAATGTTTTGAAAGGATTAAATGAATGATGAATTTATGTTTAAGGTTGGAAGAAGGTTATGTCTTCACTATGGATGAATTTGCTAAATTATTTGTCTTGTTTTAAATGCTTAGTGTCTAATTCTTATTTGCTTGAGAACAAGCAAAGCCTAAGTGTGGAGGAATATGATAGGGCCTAAATTCACCATTAATTTTCTAGTTATTTGAGGTTGTTTTGTGATATATTTGTTGTAATAACTAGGCATATTCCTTTATATTTGATATTTTGCCTTTGAAAATGTGTTTTGATGATTTTATACAGAAATTGAGGGATTTAGAGCTTAATTGTGCAATTCCAGAGGTGACTCGGCACCTGCCTAAGAAGGAGAGCCAACCATGGCTCAATTCTGGAAGAACAGAGTAGAATAGTGGAATTTCGGAAGCATTTGAGGAAGGACCCAGCACTGAGGAATTTCAGAAGCATTTTAGGAGGGACCCGACGTAGTGTGGTCTACCTAAACTGATGCCAGGTGTTACTGTTCGTCAGGAAGCATAACAGGAAGGACCCGGTGCCGGGTGGTTTGCCTAGACTAGCGCTAGGTGTTACTATTCATAAGGCAAAGAATTTTTCTTTTCAAGCAAAATTTGATAATTTTAGTTGGATTCTTTTGGAACTCTTTCAATCTTGGAAAAAAACTCTTGTAGGCACTTTTTGGTAATTAGAACTCCTATAAATATAAGAGAATAACATTGTACAAAGTATTTTTCAATGTAATATCTTTAGAAAACTCCTAAAGAAATGCGAAGATTTAGGAGGATCAAAGGAGAATTCTTGGAGAAGAAGATGATGTTACTCAAAAAGGTTTCAAGGAAAAAGAAGAAGGCTTACTTGTCTATGAGTGGTTTCTTTTTCTCTTCTTTGTAATTTATTAACAATTTGAGATTAATGTTTTAATTGTCTTTAGAGGATATTCTTTTGGATTCATGATTTTACATTGATTTTAGTTCTTTGATCAATTGATTATTGTTCTTAGTATTTGATTGCGTGTTTTAATTAAGAAATTGATTGATTCTTCTTATTAACTTGCTTGAAAAAGAGGTTGATAGTAGTTTCAATTTAATTAATTTCATATTTGTTCTCTCTTAACTTACTTGAAAATGGGGTTAATTGTAAAGAACTTGCGTAATCAAAGATTAGTTGATGATTGCTAGAATATGGATTCATTGGCTAATTTCATACTTTAAATCACCTAGAATATATGGATTTTGTGTGAGGATTGATTTTAATGCATCTTTTGGGTAAATTGGTTGAAATAGAATATATTCACTAATCTAACTAGAAGATAGTGATTCCATGGATTGCAAACAAAGTGGATCTACTTTAATCCTTCATGATGCCAAGATAATAGTTAATTGAGAGAATTGCTAGTCAATCATTATATGTATTCAAGGATTTCTATCTATTTATATGTCTTTTCTCCTTATTCTCACTCCTTGATTATCCATGTGACTTTTCTTGTGTGACTTAATTTTCTCTAGTATATTAGATTAGTGGGTTATTTACTTATATTTCTCTATTCTATTGGCAAAAGAATAAAGATTTGGGTAAAGTAGGTGGGAGCCTAAGTTTTAGTGGATTTGATGCTTCCTATTCCCTAGATTATATGATGGGTATACTTGTTCGTATGTGTGGTTTTAGTGGTTAGCATTTTAATTAAAGCTTGATTGATTGTGGACTATGTTGATAATATATTCTACACTAAAAAACACGCATCAATATATTAAACGTGGATGTCTTTCTTGATATAATAAATCTAGATGCATTTCTAGGTACATCGAATCTAGTTACTAGAAAAAAAAACCTAAATTGTTCGCCTAATGTATGACCTTGCAGGTTTATTTAACTCTAATAGTATACCTAAAATACATTTATTTCTCCCATAAGTTATAAGTAGCTTCTAATAAAACATTATAACTATCCAGGTTAAAATAAAGATCAGTGATCACTTTGCATCAAACTATAATTTGATATTTAGTCATTTTGTTACACGAGATCCCGATTAAGCATAAAGCATAGAAATGTCATCCTTATATAACTTGATCAATTATTTCTTGATCTCCAAGTAAATTTTTTAAACAAATGATATCAATATCTTTTTATTGATATATTTGAGCAGGGATATACATTTTAACTCATCAAGAGGCCTAAGGATATCTTCCCCAATAATGAGAGGGACAAATTCCTTCACTATTATTAACATTCCTCTCCATGACTTATTCCATATCCAACAGTAATCTTATCAATCATCTGGTTAAAAATAACTTAAGATAGCATCAAGATATAAAATCTATCAAGTAAGAAACTATGATGAATTCACGTTGAAGGACTTCAAGTATCGTTATTTAGAAAGAAACTACTTGTAACCTATCCTATGAAGTATTCGCATAGTGGTTCATGTCTAATACAATGTTCTCTAACTTTTATTTATATTTTGACTTAATATCTCATATATCAATGCCTAGTAAAACATAACCATCAAGTCATAAACATACTAATCTTGAATTATTATTGTTTTACCAATAATAATCGATTAGGGAGAGTTTAAGAATGCCATTCTACATGCTATATTATTTTACTATCAAATCACATACTTAATAACTATACAACGAAATATGCTATTTATAGAAAGACATGCCTCATATTATTATAAAATACAAGATGATGATGTACAACTATATAAAACCGCACCTAAAACTACCCTTAGAGTAGAGAAATGGTAACATTTCATAGCATAACATATGTATATGTGATTCTCAAAAATGAATTTATATGTGCTTTATATTGCTTAATTATGTTTTGGTTGAGTGTTGGTAATGATTAGAAATTTTTACTATTGAGATGAGAGGTTTTAGGTTATGGACAAAAAAAATAGTTAGCCTTAAGGTTGCGTGAAAGAGAATTATTTTAGGAAGAGAGGGCACAAGGGTTGTTGAGGATAAAATGGTTAGAGCTTGTAGTCCATTCCCTGGATACTTGAGTTCAAATCCAACCACCAGAATAATATATTTTGATTTTTTATCCTTTCATATTATTATTCCTGTTTATACATTTCATATTTGGAAGCTTTCTTGTGTTCTTCTCTAAGAACCATTTCGTTCTTTTACTTTCAATGACCGATGTGCATTGCCCTAAGATGACAAGTTGCAACAATGGCTAAACACTTCCCATCTTCCTACTTTATTTTTTAGGAAATCACCATAAAACTTACACATTCTTTATCCAACAACTGAAACCATTTCTGCTAGTGTCCTACTTCTTCTCTATTCTAAACTTTGAATTTGAAATTAGGAACATGAGAACACTACTAAGAACTCTCAAATATCCAAGCTTTTGAGCAACCAATAAACAACAAAAATATTTCCCATTTTTAGTCTTGAGCCAATCGAATTCTTCAAGCTTTAACCACCAAATTTCCTTTCGTTTTCCTTACAAAAACTGAGCTTGGAGAGAGTAAGCCATGGACCTCCTTACTCTCTTTCTTTCTTAAACCCATGGACGTCCTTGCCCAAGCTATGGACCTTCTTGCTCTTTTCCTCTTTCAAAGCCATAGACCTCATTGCCAAGCCATGGACCACCTACACTCACAACAACACCAAGCCATGGATCGAGTTTAATAAAGCCCCTGGTTGGCTATATCCTAAAGGAAGTTCTTTATCTTCCTTCTACTATTGCAATTGAGAGAGAAGATTCCATAGATGCACCTCGAACCTCTCCTTGTTGCTCGACACCATCCCTCAATCTTAGCAACTTGAATTTCATTTTAAAACTCTAGCAACCTCCTAAAAGCATTCTACCATTTAGTCTCCTTATCTTTCAGTATGATTTGGTTTTACAAACAAAAGATGTTCAACTTTCTCTATACATTGGCACAATTGAGACCACCATTTTTTTTCTCCTTTCATCTTCGGTTCTCCTCTACGTTCTTCTTCTTGGATCATTTAAGGTCACCATAGCAATACTCCTACCTGAACTTACTACTCCCAAAGGTTTAAAATTCCAAACTCCTCAATTGACTCCTGCAAATCCTACAAGACACTAGAAATGACAAAGTATGGCACTAGGCTTATCAATCATCCACTATTCACTTATTAGCACCCATTAACAACTAGCATTTACAAACTCCCATATTCTAGTTTGGAGCAATTCTCTCTAGCCATCAAAGCTCGACTGAAAACGTTCTTGTTCTCTCTTTAACTTCTTTCCAGAAACACTAAGAATACACACATGTAGTCTTCAACATTCTGATCACTTTCAAGCACGCTAATACATTCCATATCACTCAAAACAGCCTAAAACACTACTAGACTTCCATTCTTATGATCTTAAACACTAAATGCAAACTAACACTCTTTTCTTCAAGGTCAAAGTCAGGAACTTCTCTTCCACAATTTTGCACCCCAAAGGTATACTAGTTTGATTCCATCTCTCTATCTCTCTTTTCTCTTCTCTTTCTCTTCTTTCACTTTCTTAGACCGATGTTGATGATGTATTTCTTTTCTTCATTTCTCTATCTATATTCCATTTCACTTGGATTGATCCTAGCCAATGGAAGTTAAGTAGATCCATCAAGGCTCTTAGTACTCATAGTCTTTCAGGCAACAGCCAACTTCTTCACCAAGCACGACATTCGAATTGCCATCTAAGTAACTCTTATATCTATAACTTTTAAACCTTAATGAACTTTTGATAATTGAGAACTTAAGTAGAAGGATATGATCAAATAGGTTGTTGGATTTGTCTTTTGGAATATTTGTAATGGTCTTAGAAAAGAAAATGATGAACGTGGTATATAATGATACGGGTTGTGTATATACACTATTAATGATGGTTGGTGGGTTGTTGTTGTTTGTAGCAATTTGAAGCATAATGAATATGTTTATAGAATACATACTCACATAGTATGATGTTGGCGATGTAGTTGTTTGTTAATGCCGAATATTGTTATAAATATTTAATATTATTACTTGATATTCAATATCGATTATTTTATAATATTTTTAATAATTATTTAAAGATTAAATGAGCTACTAAAATTATTATTATACATCTGCTAGCTTCTATTTAGATTAATTATTATTATTAGCAATAATTAATATTACTATCGTATTATTACTATTACTAGCTGCTATTATTGAAGATTGTTAATTGCAGTTTATAATATTTAATACCATAAATATTTTTTCCATTGATGTTATTATTGAGAATATCTTCATTATTAATATGTTTGTATACCATCTAATATTATAAAGAATGCCATTTACTATTACTTATTTACCGATAAGTAAATACTAAATATTCAAAAATTTTATTTATTATATATTAATATTTACTATTTATTACTTACTATCTATTAAAATTCATTTATTAAATGTTTACTAATTAATGTTATTACTACAAATTATTTTATTATTTACTAATAGTTAATATTTATTACTTATAATTTATTTACTATTAGTTGATATTTATTAATATCTATTTAATAATTGATATTTATTATTTATTTCTTTATGGATAAATCTTATTATTTATTATTTACTTATAATAAAATCTATTATTTATTTGTCTTCATTACTTAATATTTCTTGAGTAATATTAAAGGTATAATTACTTACTATTGAGTACTAAAACTATCATCTAATACTACAACTATTAGCTAATATTTATACACCGAATACTAAATCTTTTATTGGATATTAAATGTTTGTATTGAATAGTTAGGGATTGGGGTTATGATGTCATATCTAGCATGTAATGTCTGAGATGAAGATACTAATTGGGCCAGATGATGTGCAAATTTTGGTATATAAAATCATCAATTTTAAATCTATCCATTAATTAAGTTTTAATTAAAACATTAATTCCAAAACACACATGTGAGCAAGTATACTCATCACAAGCATATTATCGATCCTTAAAGGAATAAGTACACACTAATCACTTTTCATTCATTATTTAACCACCTAAATAAAGTAAGAAAATAATAAAAAGAAAAACAAAGAAATATATACAACTCAAGGATGTAAGAATACGCAATTTAAACACTTATCCTAGAAAACATGATAATGACTTACTTAACAACTCTCTCAATTCATCATCATCTTGACATCATAAAGGAATATAAAGTAAAATTCAATCGGTTCCCAAGTCGTGAATTCACTTATATAGATTCCTTTCTTTCTCTATCCATGGAATCACTACATTTTGATTAAATTACCAGATTTCCCAATTAAATTTACATAACCAAAAGTTACATTAAACATAATTCCTTATAGACATGAAATTAGCCAACAACCCTATACTCTAGGCAAAATTAACTAACATTTGATTACCTAAATTCTTTGATCTTAATTTCGTTTTCCAAGTCCATTAAGATTTAATAAATATGAAGAATTGATTAAATTAAACTCAATCTAACTTCGTTTCTCAAGTCCATTAGATATAAATTTAATTCCATTGACCTTAATAAAATCAAGTAATCAAATACCAAGAATGATAGAAAATTGACCAAGTAGTTAAATTGATGCATAAATCATGAATCCCATAATATTATCAAATTATAATAAAAATATTGAATACATCATTATTAAGGGAAAAGAAGACTAAGAGAAAAGAAAGCACTCATAAACAAGTCTATTTCTTCTTCCTTGAAGACTCATTTGAACAATCCTCCTTGATTTGGGTGAACACCTCCTTTAATGAGAGAATCAAAATTTCTGCCATTCAATTCACCTTTCTATGTTGCATATATCAAACCCTTTTGTTCTCTTGTGCTTTTATAGGCCTCTTGGATGCTAATTTCGTAGCTAAGGAAGTCTTGACTGAGTAGGAGTAGGAAAATACCAAAATAATTGGATAAGCCATAATTTCGTGTACAGAATTTTCGCCTCCAGAGCATACCAGGCATTGGTTACCTTTGACCTACCTGGCACTAGGTGCACTCTATTCTACCTCTATTTTTGCTCTATTTTGGATCGTCTCTCCTTAGCAGACAGAATGGACCTAGCGCCAGGTGCACTTGCCATACTTGGCGCAAGGTCTGTTATGGAAAAATCCCTAAAGCTTGTTTAATTTTTGCTGCTGGAGCAGAATGGACCTAGCACCTGGTCCACTAGTTGGGCTTGGCGCCAGGTATATTCTGGTTTTGTGCATTTTCTACTTGATTTTAACTTAAATCTGCACATATTTGCCAAAAATACCTTTTATAAGCAAAATGTCAAATAGGAAAGAATATGCCTAGTTATTACAACAAATGTATCTTAAAACAACCTTAAATAACTAGGAAAAGAATGGTAATTTTAACCTCTATCACCAAACGTTGTGATGACTTGTTGTGGGATGATTTTGAAGTTATGCTAATATAAGTGTTGAATGAGTTGTATAGGAATTAGTGACATTATATGCTTTTGCTTTTGCTATAAGAGGTGTCGGGTAAGTTGTGACATGTTCTTTATACTTTTCCTAAATGGGACTAGGTTCCATTGATCAGGACATCAGTAGATTTTGTTCAGGATAAGAGAACCAAGTAAGTCATTGCATGAAATTATTTATTGAATAAATGTACCAGTGCAAGTCATGTGATATTTTGTTATATCAATAACGTTATGTACTTGGAATGCAAACAAGGTTACTTTTTTCTCTCTATTTTTCAAGAAGTTTTCCTTTCCTATTCTAGAACAAGAAATTTGGACAAATAAAAGCTTTCAATTTTAAAGTCAACTTTCTTAAAAAAAATGTTCAAACTGAAATGCATAGCCATGGTTGTATTTTCAAAATGACAAAGCTCTTTTGTGAATTTTCCTTGTACGAAACAGCATACGTTGAGTACTCAATAAGGGTAGGCTAGTGATAGGGGCTAAATTAGTCATATTTTTCCTAATTATTTGAGGTTCTTTTGTGATATATTTTGTTCAATAACTAGTCATATTCCTTCATATTTGAGATTTTACCTTTGGAAAGGTATTTTGTTCATTATTATAGATTTTTAGGGTAAAACTAAGCAAAAAAGTCGCAAAGCAGAATAGAGGCGGCGTCGGCTAGGATAGAGGAACCAGTGCTGGCCATGCACTGTTGACACAAACTTCGAGACGATGAAAAATTAGTGAAACAGAGCGAAATAAAGTGGAACAGGTGCCGGCTCCAGTATCCAAGGCGGCGCCGGCTGTATTCTGGAATACATTGTGTGGAATTCGAAAAAAATCGGCGAACGAGTAGAGAACCAGAACACAACCAGCTGTGCTCTGAGGGAATGGCGGAGCTTTGATTTTTCTACGCGGGTTTTGGTAATCTGTGGAGTTCTAGTACTTTCCTACTTCTACTCGGCTTAGAACATTACACCAACGAGTTTAGGCACTTTCCAAGCCTATAAATAGATGAAAAACATAAGGGAAAAGGGAGAATTCATTGATCATCACAGAAAATCACTCAATCAAATGAGGAATTCTTCAATACAAGGAGGGTTGTGCAAGAAGGTTTTGAATGGAAGAAGAATGAGGCTTGTCTATGAGTGCTTTTTTTTACTTTGTTTTCTTTTTCTTGAACAATGATATGTTAATTGTTTTATTGTAATTTGAAATTGTTTTAGATATTCATGATATTTAGAGTTCTTTGATCTTTTGATTAATTGGTTATTATTCTTGGTATTTAATTGCTTGTGCTTATTATGAGATTAATTGATTGGTTCTGTCCATTAACTCGTTGAGACCAAAGGGGTTGATGGTGGTTTCAATTTATTAATTTCATATTTGTTGTCTGTTAACTTGCTGAGATCAAGGGGGTTAATTGATGAGGACTAGGTAATTAAAGGTTAATTGATGTTTGCCGAGACCAAGGATTCATAGGTTAATTTCATGTTTTAAATTCGCCGAGACCAAGGGAATTTAATCAAGGATTGTGTTTAATGCATCTTTTGGGTGAATTAGTTGAGATGAGACTAAGTGCTTCTAATTTATCTAGAAGGTAGTGATTTCATGGATTGAAAAAGAAGTAAATCTATCTTAATCCTTCATGATTCTAAGAGAATAATTAGTTATGATAATGATTGGGTACTTTAAGAACATGATTGTCAAAATAATGGTTTAAGTTACATACTTCTCCATACTTGACATGTATATATTTTTATTTTCTACTGTTTTATTTTATTTCTTTTTCACTTTATTGAGTCGGTTAAATAATAAAAGAAAATGGATTAATGCATGCTTTTTCCTTGAGAATCGACACTCGTTTGAACCCTATGCCATGTTAATGATGAGTACGCTTGCTCATATATATAATTTGGGGTTAATGTTTTAATGTAAATTTGATTGTGAATGTGCTAAGTTTTTATATGATTTTTATACCCAAATCCAAATGTATCAACTAGTTAGAATTAACTTTAGAAGGTTAAGGTAAATGTTCTGGTGGAGGCATCCATTAGATGATAAACTCTTTTTGGATAAAGCACCAGTTTTGATTAATCAAGCCGGCCCAAGTTAGCAACCTAGTCTAAGTGGACTGTTTCCCAGGATAGACAACTAGTAAGTTAAAGTGTAGGGATATAATAGTATCTCACCCAATGGGTTGACCACCTATTTGTATTATAATATAAGGTATCATGATATGTAGTTATGATGTAGGGTTTTATGGCATTGACTATAATACAGGGTTTCATAGTCACCTTTATTTTTAGTAGTTTATTTTCTTCCTAAACATAACTTTTTATTTGAGATACCAATGTAAAATACCATTCTATGTTCAAAGCAAATCTTTCTGACTTGCAAACTTTTCTTCTGACTTGTTCAAAACTGCATACATGAAACGTTTCTTTAATTGACATGAACACACATAAGACATACTCGGAAATATTTCTTATAATGTTTTATGTCATGTTATCAAGAAGATCCTACCTCAAAGGTTAAGCTTGTCTAGAATCTTGAAAACTTTATTTCTAATTATTGATTGTATTTCTTTTTAAGCATTTATTCAATTCTTTTGAGGCTTGTATAAATGTGAGTTATAATAAGTTTTGAACTTAGTTTATTTCTTTCCTTTTTTTTTTACCAAGTTATAAAGACCATTTGTCCTAAGGACTAGGCAACACCCTGGCCCTTTTTGGGGCACGTAGGTATTATGGTATTACAAGTGGTATTAGAGCCTAAGTTTAGGCAACATACATATATTTATTTGGATTTATTTCTTTAAGAATTGTAATCTTTTACTAACCTAAGTAGTTCATGTGGGTAAGATGGTTAGAAGGTTTGTATCCGTCGTTAGATCTTAGTCACCAAGATGTGGCAATCCACTTGTGCCGAATCAATCTCCTATATTTTCTTCTTTTTCAGAATCAGAACCTGAACCAGATATACTAGAACAAGGGATTAGTGACAATGAATTAGAAGATTTAGTGCCTAACCCAGTTGAACCTAGTAGGGGAAAGTGAAGGAAGAAGTAGAAATTGTAGAACCAACCCCTATCCCACCATTCTATTAGGTCGTTTTCACCATTGACAGTGATTATTTGGAGAAGTAGACTATGAGTCTCCACCTAGGTATGTAGAGATGCCCCAAACAAGGCATATTGAGGTTGGGAAGGGTACTAGGAAGCCTGAAAAAGAACTCGTGACTTTTAGTTTTGAAAGCAAGGTGTGGGAATAGACTTCCCTAAAAATACTAGGGAGTGGTTATATGAAGTTAATTCTAAGAATTCTGATGAGGAGTAGAAGTTAATGGTTTTAGCATATTTCATGACATTTTTTTTTCCCTATTTTACAATAAGTTTGTTTGGGAGGAACTTTATTTGTGTTTAATTATATCTTGTAAATAAGGATATCTAGGGATAACCCTCTTTTGTAAAAGCGTTTCTTTTTTTTAATGCAGAAGTTACTTAAATCTTTCGGATATTATGTTTTGTAAAATTTATATATCTCTTAGACATTTGATAGGTTTAATTACCTTAGAGTGGAATAACAATCTACATGAGAAATATTGTGAGTTTTGCATGAGTGCTTAACAATAGAAAACATTGTTGCATACTTATTCATATTATTTTGTTTATGTTTTAAGAAATATAAACATCAGGTACAATATCTATTTCTTTTGTGAGTCTTATATTCAAGTTCTTAATAAGGAGGCAACATATGTGACAAGAAGATACTGCCTTGACATCAATTTAATGCTTGCAACCATGTTATTCCCAGAGTTAAAGATGATATTGTGGCCTAAACTATTGACAAAATGTCAGAGATACTTCAGGAACTTATAAGACTGAGGAGACACTAGCATCTCTTTACCCAACCGCATGTGTCGTCACCATAGATGCTGCTACCTAAATTAGGAACGGGGATTAGAATAGAACTATTAATAAGAATTCATCAACAACCAAATAGTTTCCTAAAAAGAGAGTAGCTAGGCAGTAGTGGAAGAACCAGAGAAAGCAAGTACGGATGGCACCACCAGGTATTGTTTCAAGAATGGTAACCTACTACTATGGTGAAAAGAAAGCGCATGTACTACAAGATTGTTAGTCCAAGATATCGAACAAAAGATGTTTTAACTATGGGACATGCTGTACATTGAGAGAAAATTGTCCAAGAATACCACAGGCAATCAATAGAATTCTGTCTAATCACCATGAATGAACAACTGAGGAAATACAACTAATGAAGGAAATAGTATGTGATTGCTAATAAAGACCAAAGTAATTGCAGCGAGCGGAGATGACTTAGGATTGGATGCAGCAAGGTAAGCTTTTTATTTTAATTTTGAAAGGAATAGGCTCCTTGATCTTAGTACCACACATTCTGTATATGGTGTAGTGTACCATTCGCTTGAATCGTGATTGCTAGGAGTTGGCTTATGATTGTCCGGGTACACTCTTCCATGCTTAGAGATAGAATTCATAGGCTTTATTTGGAATATGAAAATTCTAGTTGGTGAAATAAATTTACCAAGGGATGCAATTTATGTATTCTTTGAGGATTATGATAGCATATTAGACATGGATTTATTGTTGAAGTAAGGAGTTTAGGTTATTTATAGAGACAAGATAATACATTTTAATAGATTGTCTAGGTGTGGTTAATTGTAGATGAAGTAAGGTAAGGGAAATATAGTGCTTTATATCAAATATGAGGGATTATAAGCTATTGGTGAAGGAGTGACTAGAACTATCTAGCTTCATTAGTTGAGGTACATATGAAGTATGAGTTTAGGATGATACTTGAGTGGCTAAAGGTTTCTTTAATATATTTCCAACAAAATGGACCATATCTCATCTGCTTGGGAAAGGAATTTGTGGTAAATCTAGCGTTAGGCATGGAATAGTTGAAATTGGTTTTAGCAACAACGAGGGGCATAAATTCTTGACTAGTCTAGTAAGTGGGGAATTTGATTGAATTCAAATTTATTTTTAGGACATGTAAAAATTAAGAATAAGAATAAAATAAATCCGATTTGGTATAGGTATTACCTTTTTAAGCAACCCGAGAATGTCACGGGGATTAGAGTTCGTAAGTATTAACGGAATGTTAACGTTGCTTCTTTCCTCTTTCTTTTCAGCTTCTTATTGCCAAATCACTCACACAACCTTTTGTTGTCGTTGTAAGTTTTCTTTTAAGACCTAGTAGTCTAAGGAGGCCATAAGAACTTCATTTACGATTTGAAATTACATCACATCAAGCTCCTCAAAGTTATAACTAATTTCACCTATATCACTTTCACAATGAGTACATATTCCTTGCTATATTGAGGCCTTATCCGTCTATTTCATGATTTTCTTCATTCTTTGGATTTAGAACGTCTTGACTGGTAAATTCTCTATATACTTTTTCATATATAAAAAAATACTAATGTTCCTATACACTCATTCTTTAGCCCAATGTCTTTTACTACTCTATATAAATGCATGTCATTGTCTAGAAGTGTCGGTTTCTTATAATTATAATAACTTTTGATAATCGAATGTGCCAATCTTTTCCTTTCCCGCTCTAAAATGTTATCTTGTTCACTATTCTTCCCTTGATGTTGTGAAATCTCTAATCTTCTGTTTTTTTTTTGTCGATTTTGTAAATGAACTCCTAGAGCTAAGTGAGCAAGTTAGACCTAGGATAGGTCAATTTTACCCTACTGATGACTAGGGAATTGGAAATTCCAATAGATGACCAGACATTCTTGAAGTTGATTCCTAATCCGAGATAAGTTGGAGTTGATGACTTGTCACCAATATGTTGGAGTTGCATAATGGTCTTATTGGAATACAAGCCGTGTTCCACGCATCTCAGCTAAGAAAGTATAATCCCAATCTGGATCATGTATTGAACGATGAATCATTGATTCTGTAACCTGATTTGAATTATGTCAAGAAGCCTGTCAAAACAATGGATCGAAACATCAAGACTCTTTTGTAAAGGTATGATGTTGTGAATTTAGGACGAAATTCTTCTAAGGAAGGGAGGATGTAGAACCCCACATAAAACTACCCTTAAAGTAGAGAAAGGGTTTACATTTCATAGCATATCGTATTTATATGTAATTCTCAAAAATAAATTTATATGTGCTTTATATTGCTTAATGGTGTTTTGGTTAGGTGTTGGTAATGATTAGGAGTTTTACTATTGAGATGAGAAGGTTTTAGGTTATGGAATCTGTGATAGGAAAATATAATTAGCCTTAAGGTTGGATAAAAGAGAATTATTTTAGGAAGAGATGAGGGCACAAGGGTTGTTGTGGATAAAATGGTTAGAGCTTGTGGTTTGTTCCTTGGATACCTGAGTTCAAATCCCACCACCATAAACAATATACTTTAATTTTTTATCCTTTCATATTCTTAGTCCCATTTAAACATTTCATATTCTAAAGTTTCCTTGTGTTCTTCTCTAAGAACCATTTTGTTCTTTTACTTTCAATGACCAAAATGCATTGCCCTTGGATGACATGTTGCAATAATGGCTAAACACCTTCCATCTTCCTACTTCATTTTTTAGGAAATCACTATAGAAACTAATACATTCTTGATATGTTCTTGAGAAGTGATTTTTGGTGGAATTTCATGGCTTAATTCAACAAGTAAAACAAGAACAATTTAGGCAGTCAAAACAGGGCACAGTTGGTTAAAATTGAAACCCAAGCTAATATCTAACCCAAAACCTAGAACCTTAGGATGAATTAACACCTAGAACCCTTTAGAATAAATGGACTTAGTCTACTAATCCAACACTCCCAACTCCTAACCTACAAGAGTGTAGAAACCAAAGAGATAAATTGAATTAGGTAATCAATTGTTAGAAACAAGAACCTAGATTTGACTAAGAGAAACCAAGACCCAAGCAAGAGCTAACAATTAATCTATCATTGTTGGAGTTTAGAGACTCATTCTAAGGGTAGGACTAGAACGCTAAGAGCTAGTCTTGGTTTTTAGGGAAGAACCCAAAGAGGATTTAATCTTACAAAAGAATTGATCTCCAAAATTCTGATTTTTCTCTGATATCAAATTTGATATGGTCGTTAGGGGATATTCATCAATTCTTCATCTAGCAATGAAAACCATTTCTGCTAACCTCCTACTTCTTCTATATTCTAAACTTTGAATTTGAAATTAGGAACCTAAGAACACTCCTAAGAACTCTCAGATATCCTAGCTTTTGAGCAACTAGTAAACAATTAAAAGATTTCTCATTTTTTGGTCTTGAGCCATTTAAATTCTTCAAGCTTTAACCACCAAATTTCCTTCTATTTTCATTTCAAAAACTAAGCTTGGAGAGAGCAAGCCATGGACCTCCTTGCCCAACCATGGACCTCCTTACTCTCTTTCTCTCTTAAACCCATAGACGTCCATGCCGAAGCCTTAGACCTTCTTACTTTTTTCCTCTCAAATCCGTAGACATACTTGCCATGCCATGGACCACCTACACTCACAACAACAAGCCATGGTCTGGCTTTAATAAAGCCCCTAGCTGGCTATATCCTGAAGGAAGTTCTTCATCTTCCTTCTACAATTGCAACTGAGAGAGAAGATTCCATGGATGCACCTCGAAACTCTCCTTGATGCTTGACATTATCTCTTAATCTCAACAACTTGAATTTCAATTTAAAACTCCAACAACCTCCTAAAAACATTGTACCATTTAGTCTCTTTATCCTTGAGTATGACTGGGTTTTTCAAACAGAAGATGTTCAACTTTCTTTGTACATTAGCACAATCATGACCACCACCTTCTTACTCCTTTCATCTTCAATTCACCTCTACTTTCTTCTTCTTGTATCATTAAAGTTCACCATAGCAACACTCCTACCCTAGCCAACTACTCCCGGGGGTTTAAAATTCAAAACTTCTCAATTGACTCCTGCAAATCCTCTAGGACACCAGACACGACAAAGTATACCACTAGGCTTATCACTCATCACTATTCACTCATAGGCACCCACAAACAATCGGCATTTCCAAACTCCCATATTCTAGTCTAGAGCAATTCTCTCTAGCCATCAAAGCTCAACTGCAAACATTCGTGTTCTCTCTTTAACTTCTTTCTAGAGACACCAAGAACACACACATAGCCTTCAACATTTTGACCACTTTCAAGCACCCTAATAGCTGTAGATCACTCAAAACGGCGTAAAACACTACCAGAGTTCTAATTGTACAATCCTAAACACCACATTCAAACTAACACCCATCTCCTCAATTTCAAAGTCAGGAACTTCTCTTCCACAATGTAGCACCCTAGAAGGTATACTGGTTTGATTCCATCTCTCTATCTCTCTTTTCTCTTCTATCTCTCTTATTTCCTTTCTTAGACCAGTGTTGATGAACTATTTCTTTCCATCATTTCTTTGCCTATATTCTACTTGACATGGATTGATCCCAGCTAGAAAAAGTTAATTAAATCAATTAAGGCTCCTAGTACTCATAGTCTTTCAGGCAGTAGACAGCTTCTTCACCAAGCAAGACATTCGAATTACCATCCAAGTAACTCTTATATTTGTAACCTTTAAACCTTAAGAACTTTTGATAACTGAGAACTCAAGTAGCATGCTATAATCAAATGGGCTGTTGGATTTGTCCTTTGGAGTATCTGTAATGATATTGTTAGAAAAAGGAAATGATGAACATGGTATATAATAATATAGGTTGTGTACATACACTATTAATGATGATTGATGGGTTATTGTTGTGTGTAGCTATTTGAAGCATAACAAATATGTTTATAGAATACATGCTCATATAGTATGATATTGGCAAAATGTAGTCATTTGCTAATGGCTAATATTGTTATAAATATATAATATTATTACTTGATATTCAATATTGATTATTTTATATTATTTGTTAATACATATTTTAAAGATTAAATATAGCTACTAAAAATATTGTTATACAACCGTTATCTTTTATTCAGATTAATTATTTTTATTAGCAATAACTAATATTATTACCTTTTTATTACTATTACTAGCTGCTATTACTAAAGATTGTTAATGGCAACTTATAATATTTAATACCATCAATATTATAACTCTTGATGTTGTTATTGTTAATATCTTTATTATTAACAAGTTTGTATACCAACTAATATTATAAAGAATGCAATTTACTATTATTTATTTACCAATAAGAAAATACTAAATATTCAATAAATAAAATATATTAATATTTACTATTTATTACTTACTATCTATTAAAATTCATTCCTTAAATGTATACGATGTAACATTATTACTATTAATTAATTTATTATTTAAGTTAATATTTATTACTTTTAATTTATTTACTAATAGTTAATATTTATTAATATCTATTTAATAATTATTTAATTTATGGATAATATTTATTATTTATTATTTACAAATAATAAAATCTATTATTTATTTATTATTTATTTGTCTTCATTACTTAATATTTCTTGAGTAATATTCAAAGAATAATTACTTACTGTTGAGTACTAAAACTATCATCCAATACTACAACTATTCACTAATATTTATATATCGAATAGTAAATCTTTTATTGGATATTAAATGCATGTTTTGAATACTTAGGCATTGGGGTTATGATGTCATATCTAGCATGTTATGTCTGGGATGAAGGCACTGATTGGGCCAGACTATGTGATGACTTGTTGTGGGATGATTTTGAAGTTATGTTAATATAAGTGTTGAATGAGAAGTATAGCTTTTTTTTTTAGAAAGAGTTGTTGGATAGGTTGTGACATGTTCTTTGTACTTTTCCTAAAAGGGACTAGGTTCCATTGATTCGGATATTAGGAGATTTTGTTCGAGATAAGAGAACCAAGTAAGTCCTTGCATAAAATTATTTGTTGAATAAATGTACCATTACAAGGCATGTGATGTTTTGTTATCGCAATGACATTGTGTATTTGGAATGCAAATATGGTTATATCGTTTCTCTCTGCCTTCAAGAAGTTTTCCTTTCTTGTTCTAGAACAAGAATTTTGGTCAAATAAAAGTTTTCAATTTTAAAGTCAACTTTCTTTAAAAAAAAAGTTTAAACTAAAATATAAAGCTATGGTTGTTTTTTTAAAATGACAAAGCTCTTTTATGAATTTTCCTTGTGCAAAACAACATACGTTGAGTACTCAATAGGGGTAGGTTAGTTGGAACTAAATTTAGAAGGTTAGGGTAAGTCTTTCGATGAAGGCCTCCATCGAGAGATAAACTCTTTCTAGATAAAGCACTAGTTTTGATAAGTCATGTTGGTCTAAATGGACTATTTCCCAAAATAGACAACCGATAAGTTATTGTGTAGTGATGGAGGAGTATCTCACCCAATGGACTGATCAACAACTTGTATTGTGATGCAGAGTTTCACAATACGCAGTTATGATGCAAGATTTCATAGTCACCTTTATTTTGAGTGGTTTATTTCCTTCCTAAATGTACATTTTTATTTGAGAAACTAATGTAAACACCATTCTATGTTCAAAGAAAATCATTATGACTTGCAAATTATTCTTGTGACTTATTCAAACTGCATACATGAAATGTTTCTTTAATTGACATAAAAACACACAAGGCTTACTTGAAAATATTTCTCATCATGTTTTACATCGTGTTTTAAGGAAGATCCTACCTTGAAAGTTGAGCTTGTCTAGAATCTTGAAGATGTTATTTCTAATCATTGATTGTATTTCCTTTTAAGAATTTAGTCAATTATTTTGACACTTGTATAAGTATTGATTTGGGTTGTAATAAGTTTTAAACTTACTTTGTTTCATTCATTTTTCTTTTACCTTGTTATAAAGACCTCTTGTCTTAAGGATAGGGCGACATTCCCACCCCTTTTTGGGGTACACGAGTTGTAGGGTGTTACAAAGTACAAATTGCTTAGAGGGCATATCCCCAACAGTTTGTGTGTCAAGGAAGTACCGTCATGTTGTAGCAACACTAGTCTAGGACCTACTGATGTAGGCTTGTTGACAATTCTGTATTTGCTAAACTTTTTATTTTTGCCTGTAAAACTAACGTAATTATAACGGGAAAGTTGAACAATAATATAGGAGATTGACAAACCAAAATACACACATACTTTAACAAAGAATAATAGAAAGTCTTTACATAGGTGCATACTTCAAGATCACTTAGTTTATTGCATGAATTCTTTCTCTATTACCTTAACCCCACTTTATGATTAATGCACTCTTGGTCTCGTGCTTTGTCTCTTTATCAACCGAAGCTACTTGGTCGAATATAAATATCTATTGTGATAGAGTGTTGGTTATTTACCAACAAAATTAGGAGACTACTAAATATTTAATCAAAGTTTCCTAAATTATTGCAGTTTTTATTCCACTCGAATTCCATGCTTCTTCAATATAAACTTCGGCGTATCTTTACCAAGTTTTTTCATAGATTTTCTAAAATCCTTCTCCTAATCCACCTAGGAAAGACCAGTGTAAAACATTGCCAAAATTACCTTTAATTAGTTTCCAAAAATTTGTTATTATCAAGGAAACAATTCTTCAGCGTCGTTGAAGTTGCTTGTGAAAGAATTTTGTTAATCGCCTGACTTGATAAGTACTTTAACAATCTCTTCTTTGGCATTGTTTGATGTAAAACCAATATGCAAAGTTTTCTTCATAACAAAAATATTCAATAGCAACAAAAGCATCAATCAGATTAACTTCATAGATAGTAGTTAAACCGTTAGAAATAGTACCATGAAACATGCAGCAATCACCAACTGACTATGACCTAACAAATAAAAAAGAACACCAACAATAGTAGGATAACATCAATAAGCTTTCCCTAAAAGCAGTAATAGAAACAAACAATCAAGATCTTACTCCCTTTTTTTTTGTATCAAAGCCATGCCAAAGCCTCAGTTGGAGCGAGTATAAACATTATAAAATGTTACAAGTTTATCTTGGATCTATTGTTGATTCTATAGCACAATATGAAGCTTCTGTTGCATAGCATCTGTTAGGGTAGCTAATTATTGTAAGCATGCATCTAGCTTGAGATGAGTAGTATCAGGAGATGATGGTGTTGATGATATAGAAGGGGTAAATGTTTGAGAATGTGCCACCATAGTAGGTGAAGATAGAGTTGTAAAGGTCTAACCACCTTTATGTCTTAAAGATGTTCTACTTAAAGTCTTCATAAGAGTGAGACTAGTGTAATCAATGCTTTCTTCAATAGGGGCCTAATTAACTTGATCTTATAAACTATCTTGTCAGACTTCACAACCTTATAATTGGGACAGATGCTAAGATACTCCACGAGAAAGCATGGATAGTGCAATATTGAGGTATTGTGGGCAATGATCTTAGCATGTTTCATGATAAGGCTTCATCATATACATATTTTCTATCATTTTTATTCTTCAATGGGGATAAATTCTTATCTAAATCACCACTCATCACCCCATTCTTATTTTGCTAGGAAATGGAAAAAATCAAGGGAAGATAAAACACAAGAAGAATAAGGAAGAAGAAGAATGAAAATAGAAGAAAAGAAGAGTGAACAAGTTTTGTCCAAGAAGAAGGCGGCCAAGGGAACCTTAACTTTCCTAGGCCGGCAAGTTTTAAAAACTATATAATGTTTGTCCAGATTGTTGGCAGCCTAGGGAACTAGTCGCCAGTTTCATGTAAATATGTATAAGACAAGTTTAGTTAGTGGGCTAGGGAAGTGGAGTGTCCCTAGGCAGTCTAGTATTTTTCCTCTTTGTCCAAAATTTCAGAAACATGGCGACCTAGAATTTGAACTTCCCTAGCATGCCTGGTTGTGTACGTATGCATATAGTGAGTTAAGGTGGCAGCCCAGGGAACTTGAAGTTCCCTAAGCTATCGGTTTTTTTTCTTCTCAGCCTAGTTTTTCCAGAAACTAGGTGGGTTGGAAAAACATGGTGGCCCAGGGAAGTTCCCTGGGCCGCCCACTTGCGGAGAAGACACATTTTTTAGCGCATTTTCTAGATCTTGCACAACCAATCTTCTATTTATGCATTTTTTACACTCAAAATCAAGAGGAGAGTTTGGAAAAGGCTAGGGTTTCTCTTAAAAACCCTAGTTCTTGTAAGTTTGAGTACCAAAAAAAGCGAAGGACCAAAAGATCCAAAAAAGAGGAAGAGACTCTACTTAAAGATTTCAAGAAGAAGAAGAATAAAAGCTTGTCTATGAGTTTTCCTTTCTACTCTCCTTGTAATATTTCTTGTTTTCGTGTGCTAGGAATGGATTTTTAATTATATTGAAAGGTTGTACTCTATTTTTATGCTTGGGAATGATGTATTTTCCTTAGATCTATGATTCTTGTTCTTGGGTATTTGGTTATTTGATCTTATTTGGTTATCTTGGTTGAATGGGTTTTGATTGATGTATTTCAATTGATTGTTCTTCCTTAATGATTTCAAGAGGTGGGGTTAAGGATAGGACACTCACTTGACTAGGTTACCATTTGCCATTTTTAATTAACCTGAGAGGGAAGTTGGGAACTAGGGCTAATAATCAAGGGGTTTATGAAATTGTCTAAAGATAGGGATTTTTGTAACCTTCGAATGGTTTAGGATGGTGAGTGATGACTAATGCACTTTTAGGATTGGTTAGTTAGGTAAAGATATCGATCAATCAACATAGGGGTAGAAATCTCATAACTCGAGAGAGGGTGAGATTGACATGTGACTCACTTTGGTGCCTAGAATTAGGAATTTTGGGTCTAAGGGGTACTCATGTTGGGAAATGTGCCCTCTTAGACTAGGTTTCTGATGTAAATATCGAATGTTTTAATAAAAGAATTTATTTTCAGAAATTGTTTGTAAATTTACATTTTTATTTGTGCACAATTACGTTTGGAAAATACTCATTGTGTTTAAGTAAGTGATCCATGTGAATGGAGGTCTTTCACAGTAAGGTATGGATCACAGATTACTTAACACATAAACGTTCATTCTTAACCGATTGATGAGAATTGGAATCTCATCATGTCTAGGTTATTATGTTGTAAATTCCAAATGGGGAATGGCTTACTTTTAGCCAATGAGTAGCCCACTCACTTCATGACATAAGCGTATTTTGAATACGTAGAATAGGACTTGTAGTAGTGGTTTCTAAAAGTACTATAGGGTAAAAACCTAGACTATTACTGCTACAACATGGACTAGTACTCTACGACTTGAGTATGAGTTGGTAGTCTGATGAAGTTGGAAGCATGTACTTTGATATGCTATAATTGAGGTTCTATCATAGGACCAATATACTTACATGTTGGGTATGTGTGACTACTTAGTTAAGACAGACTTGTACAAGATAGTTTCTATACTATATCGCCCCTTGTGGTTGTATGAATGATCTAAATGTCCAGGGCTTTGGGAAACATGACTTGGATGTTTGCTTTAGGGTAGCTCCCTTGGAAAGCGGATACACTCCAATAAGTCGTGGATCATTGGACTAGAAGCCTAAGGATGGTAGATGTCATTTAGAGAGGTGTTAATACACTTCTTCCTCTCTGAATGTACGTCGATGTATAGAGGGGTATTTTAGTCATTACACCTGTAGGTCGGAGACTTTGTTAACACAGCACTGTTCTTGGAGTCAATATTTCCTTATGGTGATATTAGGAAATATTTAAAATGTAAAATGCAGCTATTTATATGGTAAGGGTATTTTAGTCATTTTAGTAGCCAAGACGGTGTGTCTTTCGGTTCCCAGTATAGACCGTGAGTCCTAATTAAATATAGGCTAAGGAATTAAATTAAATTAAATAGAATTTATTTTATTTAAGTAGCCTGATTTAATTGTTGGATTAGAATAAAATAAAGGTCCATGGAAAGAGAGAATCAATTAAATTAGTTTGGTGGGTTAATTATGTTGGGTATCTCAGGCTCGTATCGTATACGGTGCAGCGGAAAATAAAACGAGATACTCTTTTAGGACCCGTTTATGTGTGGAAAACAAGACATTAAGAGACTAAAGGTAACAACTTTCTACCTTTAGGTGATCGTTCCAAGAATAAAATTTTCTTCTTCGAGTTGAGGCGCAATCCAGCAATCCTCATGATCAACCTCCACGTGAGTTGAACGTCTAACCACTATAATCACAGTGTGTGATTATCTCTAACAGTAATCTACGCAGAGGATACACTTAAGCACCAAATTTTTTTGTGCTAGCAGAAACAATAATGGCAGCTAGGGTTTTCTTGTTTTCAGCAAAATGAGAGGGAGAGAGAAGAAGGGAAAAACGTGTGACTTGGCTGGGGATTTCGTGTATCTCTTCAGCTAGGGTTTTCGTGTGTTATATCTACTTATATCACACAAAATTCCCTTCCCAAAACTCAGAATTCTAATCCTATTAGAATTCCTTAATTGTAATTGGAAACATCAAATTCTCACAATTACAACTTGGGCCACAAATTATAACTAATTATAATTTATCCACAACAACTTCTCTTTCTCACAATTAACCCTACTATGTTATCAAATAACATCTGGAGTATATAATCCTTCATTGTGTGTGACCTATTAGGTTTCCCAGTCAATTGGTAGAGAACATGAATTAATCCAAACGTCTTTGAGATTAATAATCCACAATTAATTAGAATTAATCCTATTAATTCTAATAAGGATTGGTTTATTAATTCATCAATTAATAAACCATATTCCCATATCATGAGCGGTATCTAGCAACACATCATGACCACCAAAAAGTCCAGGAAGTCAAGTGACTTGACATGAACCCTTCAATAACAAACTTCAGTATAATGAACTCCTTTCACCATATAATATCTCATTCAGTTTAGAGTAGAATTAGTGCCAACTCCCTCCAGAAATAATTCTGGCTCGAATACAATAGTACTTATACCAGGAACCCACTACTCTAGATATGTATCAATTGGAACTATTTCCAATACATAATTTGCCTTGGCTAAGGACTTTCCGAGTAGTAATTTCTACAAGTGGCCGTGAGATATTCGCCCCTACTATTAGGAATGGTGAATCCTTTATTGACCCTCTCAACTACTTTTGTTTATCTCACAATGTACTCAATATCCATCCCATAGGCGGCCCTCAATCGAGCTCCGGAGATTGGAATCAAAGTACAAGGCTCAGCAAACAAAGTACCTTAGAGATCTCAAGTCTAAGGATACTTACACGTTTGCTATATTGAGATTATATCACTGGCACTAAATAGTTATCCATGTGATTATCTCAAAGCTAGGTAATCTAATGAACTTATTTTATTAACAAGCATCCATGCGTTAACTTCGAGTATCTCAATACTCACGGTTATGAGAACCACCGCCTGATCAAATCAGGAAGTTTAACACATGTTAGTCTTAACGCATTAATGATGTCCTGTTTCATTAATACTATGACTATTGTGAAACCCCAGTCAAAACCAACCTTAGAGTAAGGGGGTTGGGATGCATATCATATTTATTGCATGTTTAAATATATTTTTATATGATTTTATGTGCATTGAATTTGTGTTTTATAGTCTAGAGGGCTTGATTATGATTATTGAGTGAGAAGGGCAAAATGGTAATTTTTACCTGAGGTGAAAATATGGAGATAGCTTGGGAAATAAATAGGAAAATATTTTTAGAGGGGAAATAAGAACAAGAGTTGTTGTGGTGTAGTGCTTAGAGCCTTAGAATTGATTCTTGAGATCTTGGGTTCAAATTCCATTATTAGAGCTATAGCATGATTAAATTTTTCTTTGCTTGGGAAGTATCATTGTCAGCCTTAGTGGTGTTTGGAGTAGGGTAGAGATGTTGTCCTATGAGAGACATGATAGGAGTCTTCAAATCCTACTCTTTTGCTCTACACAAAATTTCTAAGGGGAATTCATTTCCTCTTGATCCTTAGTTTTTTCTAATTCTCAATTCATTAGTTTGTTCATTGTGTTTAAGCTAATTTTATTCTAGAAAAAATCCACCAATGTGTTGTGGCTTTGAAGGTTCAAAATATCTTAGTAAAAGACATCATATGGACCGAAACAATGGATGAGGGGGAAAGATTTCAAGTGAATTAAATTCCTTAGTGAACTTTCTAAAAATTCACTCTAGCTAGGTTCATTTCTCTTTGTACATATAACTGAAATTTTTCCAGCTTTGTGTGCCTTCAAGGTGTCGAAATTCTTGACCATTATTCCCTCCCAAATGCTGCCAGAAAATGGCCCTTTTGATCAGCTTATAATCTGGATTTTTATGGCTATTTTTGGACTGCACAAAGATGGTGCAAAACCAGAAAAAAATCCTGTACAAATCGCAGCTTTGGAGGTTCAAAACCAAGCTGTTTTCTTCCAGTTTTTGTACAGCACCCTAGCCATGTTTTTCCTCCATGAAGTAGGCTGGAAACCAGCCTTGAATACCTCAGAAATTCCCCTTCAAACTCTCTGCAAGTTGGCTGGAAATGGCAGCCGAAAATCTGCCCAGAAAATTGCTGTTCAGTGAAAACTGTGCAAGAAAAATTTTCCAGCTTTGGTTCCTATTTCTCTTCTAGCCAAAACTCCATCATTTTTCTGCAAAAACCACCCTTAAACCTCCATTAACAGAACTCCATTGTCCTCCCAAATTTCTGCACGAAAATCCAGCCATGGATGCCTAAAAGATTTCCAAAAATTTCTGCAATCATACCTTGATTTGGTTTCCAAAATTCCAGCCACCCTTGTTTAGCAACCTTCCATAATATATCACTCAATTGACTAGACATCTTCTTCACCATTATACTCCATAATTTCAGCCACCCTAAGCCTCCTTCAACCAGCTTTCATTCAACCAAAACACTGCCCAGAAATTCGTTCATGGCAGATCTCCAAAAGCTCTCCAATAATCAAAGATATTCTTGTGATATCTAGTTTCCAAATTTGCTTCCCAAAATATTCTTCAAGGATTTTAACAACTAACCTTTCACTTTCCCTTCCAAATCAGAGAATCAACCTCCTAAACCCTACAGAAATTCGTCCAGCTCTATCTCTCACAACAATTCGGCAGCTGCACATTACCATCTCTCGATTTTCTTCAACCTTCAAGAACACATAGTACACCAAGAACACCTACTCATTCCTTTCACCTAATACCTCTCCAAATCACTTCAAACTACCTCTAAAAATTCTAGATTTCATATATTCATTGTTGTGAGTCCATCCGTACCATTTTTAACATCAAACTCCTCAAATCATCTTGCTACTTCGGATCAAAACCAGAAATTTCTGTTAAGGTCAAGAACACCTTCAAGGTAAATTTATTCTAACAACTTCATCTTCTCCAATATTGATCTCTAGTGAGAGCCTATGTGAATAAACATGCTAATGGTTTCTCTCTCTCTCTCTCTCTCTCATGGCTGCAAATTTCCCTCTCTTAGCCGGATGACTTTTTCTCCCATGAACATGCTTTCGCCATCTCCCATGGACAAAGTTAGACATCTAGGAGTTGAGATCTACTCTAAATTCCTTCAAGGCATTCATCAACCAAGTAAGTACCTTCAATCTTCCTTTTTAAACTCTAGATTCATGTCTCTAGGATGATGATGATAGTAGGTGGATGGCGATAGGATTTAAGTATATATATATATTGTTGAGATTGAAGCATGAATGTATGTATGAATATGAAGGAGATAAGATTTATGCATGGATGGATTATCTTAGTCGATTGTATGATTATTTGAGATTTAATGCATGTCTCCATGTCATAGGTAGTATTTGTGATGAAGTATGCTAGAGATTATGTCACCTTTGGTGAATAGGATTTATATTCATGTTGGATTATTGAAGCCATGATCATATTTATGCTAGTAGGGGTTAGATCATGTTTTGATAAATTGAGATCTATGCTTGTATGCATGATTTGGATGATTTGATGAATTGAAGGGTTGTATATGTTCATGATTGTGGTTAGCTATAGGAATATGAACATGATTTAGTTGTCCCTAAGCTAAATTTTATTTCATTAATAAAATATTTAATAATATGATTTTTTTAGTAAAATTTTGAAAACCATGGGAAAATGTGGATTTGGTCTTTTATATAAAATAGTGATATTTTAGTCAAATAAATAATAGTTTTTGCTAGAAAAATAAAATATATTGATATTATAATATCAAATAAAGCCTTTTGTGAAAATAATCATAATAGGACAAATATTTATTATTAAAATTTAATTATTATCTTTTAATCAAACCTTTTAAAATTTATTTATTATTTTTCAAGCAAGACTCATTAAATTTATTTTCAACAAATTTTAGCTATCAATTATTTTCTAACAACTAAATTATTAATAAATCATTATTTTACCTAATACCACATTGGACCCTTTTTCAAATAAACCATAATTTATTTTTAGCGAGATTTAAACCTTTAACTTTTTGTACCTATTTCCTAAACTCTAGTTATTTTAATATCAAACTAGATTTATTTTATAAACCCTTTTTATTTATTATTGAGCCTTAAAGCTTGGGACACTAGGGACATGATTGTAGTAAGTTGAGTTAGTTTGATTTGAGAAAGTGAGTCTTTGGCTTGAGTTTGATTGTGGTTTGTATTTACTCTATGCGGGGTTAGGTCACCTGTTGGAGACCTTTGTTGTAGGCAAGGATCAGGTAAGCTCCTGCATAAAACCTGTTTGATGAAAAATGATTTTTTTTATGGCAAGCCAAATGTAGAGTGCATGGTCACTCATTTCTGTAAACGCAATTGAGGATTATTTCCATTCTCATTTTAGACAAATAAATTATTTGCAAATCAAGGGGCGGTTTTACTCAAAACCTAAAACTCTTTCTAAAACTAGTTTTGCCCCAAACATTGGGAAACCTTAATTGCCATTTTCAAGTGGAACTGTGTTTTGTTCATTTTCTTCCCAAGTGGGATATGTTACGTTGAGTACTCAATGGGGGTAGACTGGTAGTACTAGTTTTGAAGAGCAAGAGTGAGTCTTCTGGTAGGAGGCCTCCTCCAGAAGATGAACTCAACTTAGAGAAACGTTAGTACTACTTAGTCATGCCAAGTGACTGTGTTTTGCCGGAATGGACACCCGGTTGTTGTTTGGGTATAGAGAAGGAGGAGTATTTTGCCCGGTATGCCGATCACCTACCTTTAGTCATTCTACACAAAGTGTCGGCATTCTGACCGGTAGTATGCACAAAGTGTCGGCATACTGACCATCCGGTTATGGGGCCCAACGTGTGGTAACCCATAATCCTTTCTTTTAAGTGGTTGATCTTATAAATTATGTATGGCTGGAAAAACCAAAACGCCACTCTTGCTTTTGACTAATGTTTATTGCTTGCCAATATTTCTCTTATAAAGTTTTAATACTCTGCATCCACGAACTATTTCCACTGAACACCCAAAGCACACACGGACTTACTGAGATTTCTGTCTCATCACCCTTTTCACCATGATTTTAGGCCGATCCTGCTGTGGGGATGAGTAGCTTGTGTTATCTGCCTTGGAAGAGAATGTTGTCTTTTATTTTTATGTATTACTTTGGGGAGTTGAGAGTGGATGATTTTATTTATGGATTTGTATTTCTTTTCGGAATTCATGGTTTTATTCGTGGATTTATTCTTGGGTTGTAATAAATTTTAAGTTAAATTATTATTTTCATTTCGCTATTTTAATTGTGTGACCTAGTTATAAAGACCCCTTGTCTTTTGGACGGGGCGACATTCCCGGCCCTGGCGGGCCTAGGTAGCGAGGTGTTACAACTATGGACTATTTAAGTACCAACACCATCCAGTGTAGTAGGAATCTCATATCATGATCTCTATCATGATTTCCTTAACATAGTGTTGTACTAGGGACTTTATCGAACAGTTATATTACTTAAAGTAAACAAAAGAAACTATAAGATAAATAATACCTTTTATTAAAAGAAAATGTGTCATATACAATGTATAAATGATTACCTCTAGGGCACAACACTAACAAATTAATTATTTAGGGCTTTGGCCCAGTTTGAATAATTAGGGATTAACCTAGGACTAAACTAATATAGGCTTATTTATTGGACTAGTTTATTTGGGCCAGAAAATTAATTATTAATTGGGCCATTTATTTGGTTTTAATTAGAATAATTAATTAAGTCCAAAAGGCTAAACTAAGAGTCTAATGGGCTAGTCTAGTTTAACCTAGGGTTTTATTTAGGTTAAACAAGAGAATTAAAAAACAACGTTGTTTTCACTGCTTCTTCTTTGGTGGAAAAAATGGATGCCTCTTTCTCTTTCTGCATAAAATATTCCTTTAGCCTATAGATTGTTACACCAAACGAGATTTGACAGGCTAGATACTGGAAGATCAAGAGTTAGGCGTTCACCTACATGCACAAACGTAGAAGGCTTGCAGTAATCGAACCAGAGGTTTCCACGAGCGTGCCTACCCCAGTTCCGCATATTCCAGTCCAGCCAATTTTGAGAACAAGAAGAGATAATAAAGAAAAATTATTATTTTTTCCCCTCCTCTTCTTCACGTAGAAAAGCTACGTTTTTTTTGTGTTCCACGGCTGGTTTTTTAGCCGTTTTTCGCTTGCAATTTAATCTTCAACTCATTTATTAGACCTTGAGTGGGGACTTTCTTTTTGTTATATGCATTTTTCTCTTTCTTATTCCTTGGGGGGATTGTAACTCTTTCTTGTGTACTCTCTCCTCATATAGTTAGTTTTACACCTAACATATACTTTTGACTAAACAATGAGAAAAGGAGGAAGTAGGAGTGATAGACCCCATTCCCTAAGGTTCTTCGATACTTGCCAATAATACTAGACTACACGATAGGTGCATTTGCCTCTATATGTGTGTGTTGTATAATTCTAATAGGAATTTTAACTATTAAAATTTGTGTGTATGTTGAGCACAATGACTGAGATTTTCCATACACCTAACGTGCACATCATGTTTTTGGCGCTGTTACCGGGAAAAAAATTATGTTTCTTTTTGTTAACCCTAAGGGTGTTCTCCTGTATTTTGACTTATGATAAATATTGATGAGGACTAACTTTTGTGATCTACATGTTATAGGACATGTTTGACCTCAGCTCAAGAATGGATGAGAATAGAATCCAAGAATGGGTGATCAAGGAGAAGATTAAGCTTAAGAGATTGCATACCAAGAATTCATTACAGAAGAACATTAGACTATGAATCTTTGTTAAGGTATTTTCTGTGTAAATTCTTATGTTTTCTTTACTTTATGATTCAATTTAATTCTACATTGAAGTACTAAAATAAAAAGATTTAAAAGTTTTAAATCCCCAGAATTTTGGATTGAGTAATTTAGGTGACCCTACATCTAAAAGCTTCGTCTAAAATCCTGTGAACTGTGTCAAATCGATTGTCTGAAAAAGTGCCATTTTGAACTTACTTTTTGGATGCACCATTGTCTAAAACTTGAGTCCAAAACTCTGGCAAATTTGACAATGAAAACTAGCCATTTTCTAGCCATTAGAACTCTACTTTGTGCCTCTATAAAAGGTTTCAAAACTCGAATTGAAAGTACATTTTTATCCTATCCTTCTAAGAAATACTTTTGCTCTATAGAATACAAAAATCTCCTTTTTCATAGTGTTTCAAAGTGAAATCAAATTGTGTTAAAAAGGTAAAAGCTGGTTGAGCTCATTTGCATTGTATATTTGCTTAAAAGAGTGAGCCATTTTCATTTCATTTCTTCAATCATCTTTGTATACCAAGGTTATGGTGTAAAACCCATTTGGGGTGAACCTTAATTTATTGGTTGATTGAGAGGTTTTGGTAAAATTAAGTGTGGTAATCCTTTCTTGTATTTGGTGTTGGTTGATACCATTGAGTTGAGTAAATGAAATTTGGTTAAAAATTCTTAAGTATGAACTTAAGATAGTGGATGTAGATCTTGGTTGATCGAACCACTATAAATCTTGAGTAATATCTCTCTGCATTCAATTTCGATCAACTGTAATTTTCATTACACAAAATTCTTTTAAATCCCTCAAAATAAATCTTTATGGTTCTCACCAACTCATTTTTACTCTAGCGTTAATTGCATTGTGCATCTGGTTTTATTTAGAGTGTAGCAAATTCTTAAGTCATTTCGAAAAGCTCTTGTTGTAGTAAGTCTCTTTGATTAGAAACTTAAAGGAGTTTTTCCTCAAAATAAATTTATCAAAAAACTTTTTAAATTTGCCAAAAACCTTATTCATCCCCTCTAAGATTTTTCATTTGGTATCAGAACTTGGTTTATTCTATTTTCAGTCTAATAACCGTGTAGCAAAGATCCTCATGGCAAACTCATTTGCTCCTCTGTATACAAATCGACCTCCCTTGTTCAATAGAAACAATTATACATTATGAAAAAATAGAATGAAGAACTATGTTTGTTCAATCAACTTTGAGTTGTGGAGTTTGATTGAGTATGGTCTATTTGTCTCGTTAAAATTTGTTGATGGCAGAAAAGTACCTAAATAGAATGATGAATTTGATGCTGAAGATAATGCCAAAATGACATTAAACTTTCGAGCTATGAATATTCTGTGTTGTACCCTTGATGCCACTGAATATAACTGAGTTAGTGGTTGTGATTCAGCCCATGATATGTGGAGATTACTTGAAGTCACCCATAAGAGGACAAATCATGTGAAGGAATCTAAGTTGGGACTCTTAATTCATGATTATGATTTATTCACGATGAAGCTAAATGAAAGTATAACTAATATGTTTACCAGGTTTACAAACATTGCAAATAGACTTAAAGCTTATGGGAAAGGCTATTCCCTTGGTGAGCAAAACAGAAAAATTTTAGATGCGTTGCCTAAGAACTAGTAACTGAAAGCTCTAGCTGTGGAAGAATCTAAGGATCTGAAATCCTTACCAACGAAGAGCTGATTGGCTCTCTCCTAACACATGAAATGAAACTTAAGAGGTTTCAAGAATCTGATGGTCATGATAAAGGAAAAAGGGGAATAACATTGAAAGCTGCAAATGAGGAAGTTGGAAGAAGTTAATCGGACAGTGGTGATGAAACTGAAGTAGACCCCGAAGAACTAGCCATGATTGCAAAGAAATTCAGAAGAATGTTTAACAAAGAAAACTTTAAAAGAGGAAAGAAGTTTGTAAAAAGAAAGAGACAGACCTCAGCATTTAAGCTTCAATACTATAAATTCAAGAGCATGAAACACTTTATTACTGACTACCTAATTGCTAAAGAAAAAGAAGGAAGAAGGCTTAAAAAAAAGAAGAAGGACTTGAAAATAAAGAAAGGCAAAGAACTGATGGGAACTTGGGAACAAAATGAGTCTGAATCTAAGGAAGATGGAGACTCTGAAAATGAAACTGCCAATATATGCTTCATGGTAATAGAAAATGAGGTACTTTCATTGGAAAAAATGAGCTTCACAAAGTGATTTTTGGACATCGGATGTTCAAGACATATGACTAGAAATGCACCTCTATTAAAAGATGTGCAAACAACAAATGATAGATTTGTTACCTTTGGAGACAAAAAGAAAGGAAAAATTCTTGGTATAGGTAACATTGGTAAAGGATCTTCAACCATTATAAAACAAGTGTTATTAATTGATGAGTTGAAATATAACTTACTTAGCACCAGCCAATTATGTGACAACAGTTGCAAAGTCATTTTTGAGAAAGATTCTTGCTTTATTATGGATAGCTCAAATAATAAAACAATTTTTGTGGCTAACCATGTTGGAAATGTGTATGTATTATATCTAAATAATCTTATAACTCATGGTATTAGATGTCTTTCCGTTCATGACAATGATGGCTATCTTTGGCATAGAAGATTAAGCCATGTATCATTTGATTTGCTAAACAAATTATCCTCAAAAGAGCTTGTTAGGGGTCTACCCAAAATGAAGTTTGATACAAGTAAAATTTGTGATGCATGCCAATTTGGAAAACAAATTAAAACTTCTTTCAAGCCCATGGAAATGATTTCTACCTTAAAACCTCTTGAATTAATACATATGGATTTGTTTGGACTAATAAAGACCACTAGCCTTAGTAGTAAGAGGTATGCTTATGTTTTAGTTGATGATTTCCCAAAGATTTACATAGACCTTGTTTCTTGGACAAAAAGATGAAGCATTTTTTGAATTCTCCAAATTATTTAAGTGCGTCCAAAACTCTATTGGATGCAAATTGATTTTTATTAGAAGTGATAATGGGAGAGAATTTTGTAATAGTGACTTTACACACTTTTGTAATGAAATTGGAGTTTTTCACAACTTTTCAGTTGCTAAAACCCCTTAACAAAACGGAGTTGTTGAGAGAAAAAATCCAACTTTGCAAGAAATGGCTAGATTCATGATTTGTGAAAACTCTCTTCTAAAATACTTTTGGGTTGAAGCTGTAAATACAACATGCTATTTTGTAAACCGAGTGATGTTGAGACATTTTCTAAGAAAAGCACCATTTGAACTTATGTTTGACAAAACTCCATCAATTTCTTATTTCAAAATATTTGGCTGCAAATGTTTTGTTCTTAATACCCGTGACAACCTTGAAAAATTTGATAGCAAATCGAATGAGGCTATATTCCTTGGATATTCTTCCAATAAAAAGGCAAATAGAGTGTACAATAAGAGAACTTTATGTGTGGAAGAATCCGTACATATTGTCTTTGATGAATCTAACATTTACACTTTAAGAAAAGATAATGATGATGATGTAGGAAGTTCAAAAGAAAGAGGGAAAGAATAGCGCAAAGCACCACCGCTTGACATTTATGCCAAAGAAGAGGAATTTGAAGAGTAGCAAGCTGAACAAAGCAACCATGAAATTGAAGAACTCATGGATCAAGAACTACCAAGAGATTGGAAGTACAAAATTGGTCATCCAAAAGAACAAAATTATTAGTGATCCTAGTTATGGAGTTAAAACTAGAAGGTATTTCATAGATTATTTTGCTCTGCTCTCTAGTTTAGAACTTAACTGTATTGATGTAGCCTTGCATGATAATTTTTGGATAATTGCTATGCAAGAAGAGCTGAACCAATTTAAGAGAAAATAAGTTTGGAAACTCGTCCCTAGACCACTTGATCATTTGGTTATTGGTACCAAGTAGGTTTTTAGAAACAAACTTGATGAAAATGGAGTGATCATTAGAAATAAAGCTAGACTTGTTGCCCAAGGATTCAATCAAAAAGAGGGCATTGATTATGATGAAACATTTGCTCCCATTGCTAGATTAGAATCCATAAGAATGCTTCTTGCCTTTGCATCCTTAAAAAATTTCATGCTTTATCAAATGAATGTTAAAAGTGCATTTTTAAATGGTTTTATTAAGGAGGAAGTATATGTAGAACAACCTTTGGGGTTTATTCATGAGCATTTTTCAAATCACGTTTTCAAACTATCAAAGGCTCTTTATGGTTTAAAACAAGTCCCACGAGCGTGGCATGAAAGGCTTAGTGGATTCTTACTCTCAAAAGGTTTGATTGATACCACACTTTTATTAACTCAGAAAATTCTGGTAATCTTTTTATTGTTCAAATTTATGTTGATGATTTCATTTTTGGTACTACTAATGATTCCCTGTGTAAGATATTTGCTAAGACAATGTAGCAAGAATTCAAAATGAGCATGATGGGAGAACTCAACTTCTTTCTCGGGCTACAAATCAAACAAACTAAGGATAAAATCTTCCTAAATCAAGCTAACTATGTTAAGGAACTACTCAAAAGGTTTGGTATGAATGAAGCCAAAGAAATCAGCACACTTATGAGCACTTCCCTAAAACTTGACAAGGATAAAAAGGGTAAGAAGGTAGACAAATCTAAATATAGAGGTATGATTGAAAATTTACTCTATCTTATTACTAGCCGACTAGATATCATGTTTTCAGTCTATCTTTGTACTTCATTTCAATTATGCCCAAAGGAATCACACTTGTGTGCCGTGAAACACATCCTTAGATATTTGGTTAGAATATATGATTATAGCTTATGGTATCCTCGTACTAACATATTTGATTTTATAGGATGTACCGATGTGGTCTATGCAAGCTATAAAGTTGAACAAAAATGCACTAGTGGCCATTGCCAATTCCTTGGACACTTTCTAGTGTCATGGCATAGCAAAATGCAGGCCTATGTTTCCTTATCCACAACTGAGGCTAAATACATTGTAGTTGGGAGTTGCGGCGCACAAATTCTGTGGATGAAAAATACACTGTTTGATTTTGGTCTTAATTTTAATTGCATACCTATATTATGTGATAATATAAGTGCTATCAATCAAACTAAGAATCCTATTCAATATTCTAGGACCAAGCATATAGAAGTTAAATATCATTTTATTAGGGATCATGTGCTTAAAGGAGATGTATGTGTTGAATATATTTCAATTGATGAGCAACTTACGGATATTTTTAAAAAACCTTTGGCCAAAGAAAGGCATAGGAATTACAAAGATCATGTAACTGACACAATTGCCAAAGAATTATTATTTTCATTTGCAGAACCACTGAAGATACAACTTTTGGACCATAATTTTGGATGTAGCATTTAGGATAATAAATCCAAAATTCACTTCCAAAACTCTCTCTTGAAGGAGTTCCTTTTTGGATGGACATTTCGGATTAAGCCTGAATCCAAAATTAAATCACCTCTGATGCCTCATATATCCTTCAAGAATAACTGCTTCCAGATTTTTCTTTTTGAATTTCAAATTATTAGCGCTTTTCTCAAGACACCTTTTGAAATCTCTGATGAAAAGGCTTTTTCCAATGTAATTGAGTGTACTTACTATCACAACTTCCTAGGAACTCACAAAAAGGTTTTCTCTCTCCCCTCTCTCCTGAATTCTAAAATCAACCATACTTCATCTTCTTTCCTTCAAAATCCTTTGAGCTTCTCTTTGAACAATAAAAAATCCAAGCCTTCATCCTCTGACTACAATGGCAAAAGCACCAAAATCAACCAAACTGAAGTCAGAGAAAGCTAGAAAAATATCTCTGATGATGAAGAAGAAATCAACAGCAATGAAAAAAGGAATGAGGTCACTCTAGAACTCTCGACTTCTCAGAGTGACTCCTCAAAATCATCCCCAGAACAGGAAAGTTCAAAGACCCATCTACCTTACTTTCTAGATTCCAAAAGTGAATCTTATTTTAATGAATGGGTTTCGAGAAATCAAATGGTGATTGTTGGCTATCGTGTAAATCTATTATCATTTCTGAATTTTTCAAATGTGTTAAATATGTTTGAGTCTCTTGTTAGGGAACTCTGTTATCTATAGATGAGAAACTGTTTACCTCACTCATTTGGGAATTTTATGCTAACCTAATAAAATGCCGACTAGAGGAAACCGGAGGAGGGTTCATGGTCCGGTGGTACACCTCTAGAGTTGGGGGTAAAAATTTGGAGTTTGATCACTATTTGTAAAATAGAAAATGTGAGGTTAGAGATGGCGGGATTCAGTATTTTGAACTGAACAAGTTTCTAGAAGGAACTGATATGTTTGATTTGAGGAAGTTTGAAAGTATGCTTATTGGCGGGAAGAGTTTTAAGAACTCTAATGATAGAAACACAAAGTTGCTGGATGGAGAGGTTTGGATCCTGCACCACATGGTTTCAACTATGGTGGTTCCAAGCTTTGGACACAAAACTTCCATTAATATAATGCAAATAGTGATTATGCTAGCACTTGTTGAAAGTAGGCAAATAAGTTTTGGGTATCTTGCTACCAAGTTGATGATGCAAACCAAGAATACCTCCAGAAAAGCCCTGCCGTATAGAAATCTATTGATGAAGGTGTTTAGGCATTTTGGCGTTGATCTAAATTCTGTCACTTCTGCGCCCTAAAAAATAAAAGTGTACAACTTTGAGTCATTTGAACGAATGGGATATATGAGATTGGATGGTGAGTAGAAGCTATTTCGAGATGCAGCTGGTGATGAAAAAGAAAAGCTGTTAAAAGTAAAAATTAAAGGCAAGAATGCCTTTTCTATCGGGGCAAAGAGAAAGATTGAGGTAGAACCTCAGGAAGAATCCTGTACCAAAGGGAAATAGCGAACTCAGGACAAAGGCATCAGTGAAAGCATTTTAGATGCAATAAATTTGCTGGTTGTTAAAGTGGATAGCCTTAGTTTAGAGATTCAAACTCTTGGGAATAGGCTGACCGTTGTGGAAGAAAAAGCTAAAAAGGATGAACAATGTCTGCTCTATCAGCTCCATCCCCAAACAAGGCAACCCAAGAACAACTTGTCCCTGAGCCTGAAGAAGAAGCTGCGAAAGAGTAGTAGGATAAGGAAATAGCAGTCCCTAAGCAAGGCAGAGAGACATCCCCACACCAGGAAGACTTCGCACCCCCTACCCCTACTAAAATCCCTGTCTCATCTGGAAAAAGATAGAAGCATGTGGTAGTCAAATAGAAGTTCAGTAGGCTGGCTTGCCAACATTCCAAAAAAGGTGGTGGGTCTATGATCAAGACTGTTCACATCTCATGAGTGCTCGATTCAGTGGATTGATGACCTCTATCGAGAATTCTTACTACTTTTTATTGAACAATTTTTATTTCTGCTTCAGTATCTGAACAATTTACCTTTTATGTTTTAGCTATTATTTCTACTTAGTTTATGAATGCTTCATATATACAATCTTCCCTGCTTCATATATTTACTTATTACTCTTCTTTCTCTAAATTTTGATTGATGACAAAAGGGAGAGAAAAATGATAGCTGGGATTGTGATCTATGGCTGGGAGAAGAATGTGCTCTGTGGCTGGGAGAAAAATGGTGATTATACACTATTAAGGTCTCTGTGGTTGTGATATGTAGTGGTGATCTCTGTGGTTGTGACATATAATGCTATACTATTGATATCATTGTGTGATTGTTATTGATTGTGCTCTGACTGAACTACTGTTAGATGAATTACAAAATTAGATGTTTTATGCTTGTTGTGCTATGGATTGGAAATAGTTATTATGATTTGCATTACAACATATTTATATGTAGACTCAGAATATTTCGTAAGCTCCTGTGAAACTCTCTATGGAATTCATGTTGGGATTTTGGTTTGATCAAACTAGCATGCTGTGCAATGTTTTTTATATTGGTTTTAAGTATTGGTTTATGATAAACATGATTTGTGATCTTTGATTGATTATGATCATAGTTTTCTATTGTCCAAAAAGATTAAGTGACTCATTAAAAATCAGTTTGATATCCTGTCTTTAGTCAAAGGCGTTTTTATGTATAAAGGTATAATTAAGATTAGGGTTGTTGATCAATCTGTTGTTGAAAGCTATTATATATGGTTGTTGATCAATCTGTTTTGAAAGCTATTATGATATGCTCTGTGTTAAAAATCTCAGATGATAAGGATAGTTATTCATATATCTCTTATTGCATAAAACTTTCTTTGAAGTTTGAAATTTCTTGAGAAAACTAGGCTGGATAAAAAATTTTGACAACTCATTGTTTCCTGCATATATACAATAGGAGTTTTGGACACACATTTTCTTTTGATCCAAATGTCCAATCCAAAAATGAGTTTTAACAATGAGACAGTTTCTGTGTAACACCCCACTACCTAGGCCCAACAGGGCCGGGGATGTCGCCCCCTCCAAAGGACAAGGGGTCTTTATAACTAGGTCACACAATCAAAATAATAGAATAAAAACAATATTTTAAACTTAAAACTAATTACAATCCAAGAATCCAAAACACAAATCCAAAATAAAATTGTTCACTCTCAACTTCCAAAGCATTATACAAAATAAATATAAGAAAATCTTCCAAGGTAGGCAACAACTAACTACTCATCCCCACAGCAGGATCAACCTGAAATCATGGTAAAAAGGGTGATGAGATAAAAATCTCAATAAGTCCGTGTGTGTTTTGAGTGTCCAGTGAAAATAGTTCGTGAATGCAAAGTGTAAAATCTTCATAAGAGAAATACTGGAAAGTAATAAACAATAGTTAAAATCAAGAGTGGTGTTTTGACTTTTCCAACCATACATGTTCAATAAAATCAACCACTCAAAAAGGTGGTCATGGGTTACCACACGTTAGGCCCTATAACCATACAATGGTCAGAATGCCACACTTTATGCAGATTGGCAAACAGTAGGTGATCGGCCTACTGGGTAAGATACTCCTCCTTCTTTATACCCAAACAAAATCGGTTGTCCATTCCGGCAACACACAGTCCACTTGACTGAAAATTGCTAGCTCGGACCGGCACGACCTACTGAACTGACATCTTATCCAGGAAGGACTTACCCCTCAGAGGTGGCCACTTACTGAGACTTACCTTAGCCCTTCAAAGACTAGTCCTAGCAGTCCACCCTTATTGAGTACTCAACGTAATTTATCCCACTTGGAAAAAATGAATAAAACATAGTTCCACTTGAAAATGGCAATTAAGGATTTCCAAAGTTTGGGGCAAAACTGGTTTTAGAAAGAGCTTTAGGGTTTGAGTAAAACTGCCCATTGATTTTCAAATAATTTGTTTGTTTGAAATGAGAAAGGAGATAATCCTCAATTGCCTTTATAGAAGTGATTGTCCGCGCACTCTACATTTGGCTTGCTATAGTAATTATTTTGCGTCAACAGGTTTTATGTAGGAGCTTACCTGATCCTTGCTCAAAATAAAGGTCTCCAACAGCTGACCTAACCCCGCTTGGGGTAAATATAAACCATAATTAAACTCGAGCCAAAATTCGTTTTCACAAATAAAACTAGCTCAACTTACTACAATCATGACCCTAGTGTCCCAAGCTTTAAGGCTAGATAACAAATAAAGGGTCTATAAGATGAGTCTAGTTTGATATTAAAATAATTAGGGTTTTGGAAAATAGGTACTAATAAGTTGAAGGTTTAAATCTTACTATGAATAAATTAGAGTTTATTTGATGAAGGGTCCTAGGACCTAGATGGAATTATTTAAAATAATAATCTATTAATAATTAATGGTTAGAAAAATACTTGGTAACTAAAATTAGTTGTAAGTAAATTTTAGTGGTTTCGATTGAAAGATAATAAGTAAATTTTAATAGGTTTTGATTAAAAGACAGTAAATAAATTTTAATGGTATTTATGAATATAAGATTTACCAAATTAATATTTCACCTAGTATGATTATTTAGGGAAAAAGGGTTTTATTATTATTTTTCATATATTTTATTTTATATAAAATCTATATATTTTATTTCTTTAATAAAAGATATCATTTATTTGACTAAAATAGCCTTATTTTATATATAATAGTCCAAATCCACTTTTCCTAGAGTTTTCAAAATTTACTAGGAGAAGTTATAGTATTAATCATTTCATTGATGAAATCAAATTAGCTTAGGGACAACAAGGTCATGATCATATTTCTAGTGCTAACCATAATCATGAACATACACTCCACACCAATTCATCAAATCATCCAAATCATGAATAACGACATAGATCTAAATTTACCAAGGCATGATCCAAACTTTACTAACATAAACATATTCATGGCTTTAACAATGAACATAAACCCTATTCACTAAAGGTGACATAATCTCTATCATGCTTGATCACATATACCACTCACGACATGGAGAGCATGCAACAAAACCCTAAAAACCATAAAATTCAACCAAGGCAATCAACTCATGCATCAATCCCATCTCCATCATATACACACATTTATTCATGCTTCAATCTCAACTCCATCACAACAATACATGTTCGAACCCTAATCACAATCCATCTCCTTCCAATAACATCCTAGAGACATGAATCTAGAATTTAAAGAGAAGATGGAAGAAACTTACTTGAATGATGACTACCTTGGGGACGTTTCTAGAGAATCCTCTCGCTAGGAGACTTGATCCGACAAGAGAGAAGAAGAAAACATGGCCATGGTTGAAGTATCCATTCGGCCAAGAGAGAGAGAGAGAGAGAGAGAGAGAGAGAGAGAAGAGAGTCCATTAGTATATATATATATATATATGTATATATTTATTAGAAGTTGAAGATGAGTGAAGATGGAGATGATTGATTATGCTCACCTTGAAGGTGTTCTTGAGCCTTCACGAGCCTTCACGAAAATACTGGTTTTTCGATCTAAAAGAGGAACTTTGATTTCGGTATTTGATGTTAAAAATTGTAGAAGTGGTTTCAAGGGGTTGAGTAGGTGTGATCTGGAGTTTTTGGAGAAGATTGGAAAGGTTTGGAGTGATCTTAGGCGTGGGAATGCTTGTAGGTGTTCTTGGTGTTCTTGAAGGTTGAAGAGAATAGAGAGGATTGAGGGAGAGCTGGCTGAAATTCTGTGGGATTAGGGTGGCCAAATTGTTTGAGGGGTTTTGGCAATTGAATTTTCTGGTTTGAAAGGAAAAGGAAAGTTGGTTGTTTGAAATTAAAAAAGAATATATTAGGGACTCAATTTTGAAAACAAAATATGATAAGAAGATCTTGGTCAATGGAGAGCTTTTGGAAGCTCCAATGGCCGGTTGTTTGTCTGTGATTTTTGCTGGAATGAAAGTTGTTTGAAGGAGCTTAATGGTGGCCGAAAATATGGTGCATAATGGTGAAGGGATTTCTGGTTGTTTGAGGAATGATTTATGGTAGTTTACTAAATATGTTTGCTGGAATTTTGGTCTTCAATCAATGGCTTGATTGGAGTAATTGATAGAGATATTTTAGGAGCAACCATGGACTGGTTTTCGAGTAGAATTCTAGAGAAGATGATAAAGCTCAGTTCATGGCTGTTTAAGGGGAGTTTGTACAGAAAAATGGTGGAGGTTTCGGACATGGCTGAAGAAGGAACAAAGCTGGAAAATTCTGTTTAGCTTTTTCGCAAGTTTGTTGGAATTCCTGGGCAGATTTTTCTGCCATTTTTCAGTCAACTTACAGAAGATTTGAAGGGGCATTTAGAGGTCTTTCAAGGCTGGTTTTCAGCTTTCTTTATGGAGGAAAAACGTGGCTAAGATGTTGGGTGAAAAACTAGAAGAAACAGCTTGGTTTAGGTTCACCAAAGCTGCGAAAGTTGTCTAGAAAATTTTTTGGTTTGCACAGTTTTTGTGCAGCTTGATTTTGGCTGTGATTTTCAGTCTTTAAGCTGAGTGAAATGGCCATTGTTCTGGCAGCATTTGGGAGGAAGAGATGGCTGAAATTTTTGACACTTGGACTGAACAAGAAGCTGGAAAGATTTCAGTTTACAACATGAAGAAAATGAACATAGCTAGGTTGGAGTTTTGAAGGTTCAACTATGGAGATTAAATCTCTTGGGAACCTTCCAAAACTCCTCCCCATTTTCGGCCAACAAGGTGACTCATATGGACATTTTCGAAACCTTCAAAGCCATAGCACTTTGCTGGAATTTTTCTGGAATAAAATTGGCTTGAATAAATCAAACAACCTAGTTGTCTAAGAATTAAGGAAAGCTAGAGATTAAAAAGGGTATGAATCCCTTAGAAGCTTTTGTAGGGCACAAGAGTGGGATTAGGACATTCCTATCATGTCTCCTCTAGGATAACACTCCTACTCTTCCCTAAAGCATGCAAAGGCCGAAACCTAGCCTTCCCAAACAAAAATAAAATTTAATCATGCTAAAACTCCAATGATGGAATTTGAACTCAAGACCTCAAGAATTAATCCCAAAGCTCTAACCACTAAACCACAACAACTCTTGTTCTTATTTCTTTTCCCAAATATTTTTCCTATTTGATCCTCAAGTTATCTCCCTATTTTCACCTCAAGGAAAAATTACCATTTTGCCCTTCTTACTCAATAGACACAATTAAACCTTCTAAGCTATAAATCACATATCTAAAGCACACATAAAACTATATAAAAATATAATTATGCATGTAAGAAATTATGATATGCATCCCAACCCCCTTTCTTTAAGGTTGGTTTTAACTGGGGTTTCATATTCTGTCTAACTTTACCTTATTTTGGACACATGTTTTGGACATTCAAAACTTAACGTCCAAAAGTTCCATAGTTTCACTCCACCTAGTTTTGGATGCACTTTTTGGATGTTGAAAGTTTGAATCCAGTTTTCTCTAAAATCGCACTTTTTGATCTCATATTTTACATATGTTTATATATGTACATATTAAGGGGGAGCGTCTCATCTTATGATTTATTTACTATACCTCATTGTGTATATATTCATATAATTTTTATTACGGCTATTCTTTTAAAGAATATTCATGTGATAGAAAGAAGGAGGATATGGAGGTAGGTTGGACCATAGGCTCATTGAGCCATGTTTGTGAGTATATACTTTAACTTTTTATTTTAATCTCATAAGCACTCTTTGAGTTCTATGATGAGAGATTGCATTTCAATGAAAAATATTCTTATTTCCCTCAATCTAACATGTCCGTACTGTACATATAATTATTCTTTATATCACAATCCCATCAAGTTTGTCATCACTCAAAAAGGGGAGATTATTAGCCCTAAGGGCGTTCACCTGTGTTTTGACTTATGACAAACATTGATGAGGACTAACTTACGTGATCTACATGTTATAGGACATGCTTGACCTCAGTTCTACCAAGGCGTGCAAATAAGATTGCTAAGCAACTCTTGAGAAATAGAATCCGAGAATGGGTGATCAAGTAGAAGATCAAGCTTAAGAGATTGCATACCAAGAATTCATTATGGAAGAACATTAGACTATGAATCTTTATTAAGGTATTTTCTGTGTAAATTCCTATGTCTTCTTTACCTTATGATTCAATTTAATTCTACTTTAAAGCACTAAAACAAAAAGATTTTAAAATTTTAAATCCTCAAAATTTTGAATTGAGTAATTTGGGTGACCTTACATCCAAAAGCTTCATCCAAAATTCTGTGAATAGTGTCAAATCGATTCTGCCTGAAAAAGTGCTATTTTGGAATTTCTTTTTGGATGCACCATCGTCCAAAACTTAAGCAAAAATCTTTAGCAAATCTGATAGCGAAAATTAGCAATTTTCTAGCCGCTGAAACTCTACTTTGTGCCTCTATAAAAAGGTTTCAATACTCAATTTGAAAGTATATTTTTGTCCTATCCTTCTAACAAACACTCTTGCTCTGTAGAATACAAAAGTCTCCTTTTCATAGTGTTTCAATGTAAAATCAAATTGTGTAAAAAAGGTAAAGGTTGGTTGAGCTCATTTGCATTGTATATCTGCTCAAAAGAGTGAGCCATTTTCATTTCATTTCTTCAATCATCTTTGTATATCAAGATTGTGGTGTAAAACCCATTTTGGGTGAACCTTGATTTGTTGGTTGATTGAGAGGTTTTGGGAAAACCAAGTGTGGTGATCTTCTCTTGTATTTGGTGTTGGTTGATACCATTGTGTTGGGTAAATTAAATCTGATTGAAAATCCTTAAGTGTGAGCTTAAGATAGTGGATGTAGATCCTGGTTGATTTAACCACTATAAATCTTGAGTAATATCTCTCTGCATTCAATTTCGGTCAACTGTAGTTTTCATTGCACAAAATTCTTTTAAATCCCTCAAAAGAAATCCTTATGGCTTTCACCAACCCATTTTCACTCTGCATTAATTGCATGTGCATCTTGATTTATTCTGAGTGTTGTAAATTCTTAAGTCATTTCGAAAAGCTCTCATTGTAGCAAGTCTATTTTATCAGAAACTTGAAGAAGCTTTTCCTTAAAACAAATTTATCAAAAAGCTTTTTAAATTTTTCATAAACCTTATTCACCCCCTTTAAGGTTTTTCACTTTCTTTAATAATTCTTTCATTTTTTCCCTCGCACAAACGAGGGAAAAAGGTTTTTGAATTATCAAAAAGCTTTTTAATAATTCTTTTTAAATGTTGTTGTATTGGTGTTGTACATTCTATTCATTTAATTACTAGAATAATTTCAATTTCATTTATTGGTTTATTCATTTATATCTTGTTTTTTAGTTGGTTGAGATTTGAATTTCATTTGTAGGAGATTGGATTGGTGTGATGGAGATTGTATTCTTTTTGTGTGAAATTGAAACTTTGAAGGTGGATATGTGATATATGTTTCAGTTGGATGAATTTATCGTTTGGAGAAGTACTTTTTTTGTTTGCATTTCATTTTTGTTCAATCTTTTTGGATTTGAAATAACTTTTTAGTTCTCCTACAAACTATGCATCTTAATTTGTGATTTTGAGTTATTGTAGGAGTAATATTATTTTGTATTTTTCTCTAATAAATGAATGGTCTTTTGGACTTAAACATTTTGTTCATCTTTTTCGAGACTAAAAATCATTGCTTTGTCATGAGATTTGTTTTTGGGCATGTAAATTTGAGATTTAATGAATTTGTTGAAGTATTTTAAGACAATTTGCTTGAAACATATTAATGCACTAGTGTCATATTTATGTGGTGTGTATTATGGCCCTTTTTCTTAATACTAATATTTTGCTTTAATTCCTGCTATTCTTCTTATGTGTATATGAGAATGTTTAGCTGTAAATGGTTCCCTTATTCTTATTCAAATTCTTTTTCACTATTCATTGATAAATAATAATAATAATAATAATAATAATAATAATAATAATAATAATAATAATAATAATAATAATAATAATAATAATAATAATAATAATAATAATAAGAAGAAGAAGAAGAAGAAGAAGAAGCACGGTTTGGGCAGCTTTCCTAGGCTTCTAAGACCATGAGAAAATGGTCTAGGCCGCTAAGAAGTTCCTTGAGTGGCCTATTTTGCTGTAGTCCACTTGTATAAGTTTCCTATGTCCTCATTCTTTTGGTATCACCACTACACACACGACACATAATGTAGCTAATTTGTCCATAACTTCTCTTGGTAATTTTGTTCGAATGTGCACACTTATATTCTGCTATCTCTTCTTATCTTCTTCTTATTCTTCATCTTTTGTGTCTTGTACCATTCCTGTCCTTTCTTTTCATCACTACACACACCAATTACAGTTTATTCCTCATCTTTTCATGCTTCTTTCTATTAATTTTGCCCAGTCAGCGCCAGACTTGTTACTTCTGTTCTTTGCTCACCGAAATACACAATTCTCTGTAAATTATTTTATTTTCTTTGCACCTTGTCTTTTCCTCTTAGCTGGTGGTACCATATATATGTATTTTGTTGTTTTGTTCGCTATTTTCTTCCTTTTGCATTCTTCTTCTTCTTGATTGTAATTGGTGCCATGTACGATGGGATTTCTCATTTCCCTCTTTTTCTTGTCACTTCTTTCCCTTTCTTTGTTATCCGGTGGTATGTGTCATAAAATGTTGCTACTTTGTCTCACAAATCACACACGGTTCTCATAGATTTTTTCTTGCATGAAATTTGTTGTCTTCATCTCACACACTCACATTTGATCATGTACTTTTATTTTCTTGTTTGACTGTGCTTTGCTTTGTCGTGATTTTGTACTTCCTTTTTCACTCTTTCCTTTCTTCTCTTACTGCATTTCTTTGTTTACAGTAGCTTTCTTTCTTTCTCTTCTTGGTCATGTCTCCTTTCACCAAACATAATTTTATAGCTTTAATCCTTCTTTTGTCCAGTTTCCCGTAACTCTCAATGCACTTTTTCTTTTACTCATTTATTTCCCCTTCACGTGATGCCCACCCCTACTGTATCTGCTACACATAAAAACACACACTTCTATTCATTTCATTCATTCACTTTCATTCACGAAGCCTTCCTCCATTCATTTACTTTATTCTTCTTACTCATTTCTTTCACCCTCGTATTTGATAAAATTTCCCCCTTTTGCCTTTTCTTTTGCAACTACTGTCTTCAATAATCTCTCCCACATCTTTAGCCATCACCATTTCACCAGCACTTACTTCTCCAACATTTCTATTTGTGCACGATTCTGAGCTTATAAAAGAAGTGAAGATTCAACATCAAGATCATGGTTGGACGTGTTCTTAATAATTGTGGGTTGTTGTTTTGTGAAGTGGAACTCTATTTATGTATAAAGCTAAAAAGGGACTTTGTGTAGGAATATGTTTTTTTGGGCTAGCATTATTTTCTATCTGAAAGTGAGTGTAGTTGAGAAAAGTGTTGTGCAGTTGTTAGCTATTTTTTTGGACATTATGCACTTTCTCAACCTTCCAACTTTGCACAACACCCTAGTATACAATGCCCCGCACTAAAAATATACCTTCCAAGCGAATGAAGGGCAAAGCCTCCTTCTCACGTGCCCTCCACCGAAAAATCTAAATATCGTGAGATATTTTGTTGATGAATCCTATATCACTTGGTATGCTCGTAAAGTGTCTAACAAGATTATAGTTGGAAGACTATTGAATAGGAGTTTGATAGGTCTTTAAAAATTTCTGAACTCTTTCATAGGAAAGGTTGGAGGCCTTTCCTTCAGCTCGAGGGATCCTATTATCCAGACTTAGTGAAGGAATTTTACGCGAATATATGTGATAAAAAGCAAAGTCACTGCACATATATTGAAACCACAGTCAACGGGGTCCCCATCTACCCCACGAGGTTGGCCTTGGCACAAGTCTTAAAGGTTCCAGATGAAGGTAAGTGGGTTGTCATGGACTCATTCAACAAAAAGGTCACCTCGAATGCCAGTTAGAGGTTTAGCACTGCCAAAGATGAGTTAAGGTTAAGATATAAATGGGCTACGCAATCACTTGTGCTGCAGACAAAGGTATTATCCCCCTAGTTACATTTAGTAGTCTATCTGTTGGGGTGGAATGTCTATCTAAAAGTGAGTGCCATCAATAAAGGAAGGGTGATAGATGTATATTGTGCTCACAAGATGCTACACCCGAGCCTATACCCTTTACCCCCTCTTATCTATTCTATGCGTGAGGTGACTGCATATGGTAGCCCCTCAAAGGCTTTTGTACATCCCTTGGTTATCACCTAAGTGCTTATTCGTGCAGGTGTAGACGTTTCGGGTGAGAAAGCTATGCCCACGGGCACCAATGATGTTATTTCAGACCAAACTTTGGAAAACATCGGCTATGCTTTCCATAAAAATGAGAAAAAATAGCTTACATAAAGGGAAGCTCAAGATTTGGAAGAAGAAGAAGAGGATGAACCCCAAAGGTTTCAATGACTTGAGCTTCACGACAAGCTAGGATGGAGGACTTTCAAATAGACGTGAGGACTATTCTTGCACAAATGTAGATGGAGGTGGCACAACTGTGAACTGAATAAAGAGAATTACGAGCCACTCAGCCGCAACACAATGATTGGTTCGCCCAACAACATGCTTATGCGGACATGACCAACAATGGAAGTTGGGTCAAGAACAGCAGCAGCAATATGAGTTCTTCACTCATCTTGGTGATCAGATAGATTAGCTCTATTTAGACCAAAGGGCTATTCAGGGTTCTCTCGATGACATCCGTCAAATGCAGCACCAGCAGTAGCAATACTTCGACAATACTTGGGATGCTGTATCTAGAAATCAAGGGCTATATGGAGGCGCGGGACTATCAACTTCAGGAGGAGACCATTTCTAAGTTTATTTCAGAGGATTTTCTTTCACTTTCCATCCTTTATATTTTAGTTTCGTTAAACTCAGTTTTCTACATATTTAATATAATGTTATTTTTATTTTTTCGACTGTGTATAATATTATTATTTCCTCCAGTTGACATTGACTTATTTTTTGCAGTTATCTTTTCTTCTTTTTCTAACAAGATTATACTTCTCCATAAATGTGCAATCACTTGGGGAGTATTACTAACCTTCTTTCCCTTTATCTTCATTTTAGTCTAATTTGGATGTGGTTATTATTATATTTATGCCAATGAGGACATTGTCTTATTTAAGTGTGGGGGGAAGGGTTAGGATTATACTCTCTTCAAGTTTTTATGATGCAAGCATGTGTGCATGAATTGGGCCAAATTTTCTTTGATTTTAAGGAGTTATGCTATTGGGACAATTATTGGGCAAATTTTTGTTTTATTTTTTTGACTTTGTCGAGCCTTGATTGTATTGTTATTGTCTCCCTTTTGGCATGAGAATTGAATTTAACACTTATTAGATAAGTTTATTTTTGGGTAAACTTATACATTAGGAATTATATAGTTAGATCTTGAGAATTTAAATTAACCTTGTTTAAGCTTTAGTAAAAGTGATACCATATTGTTTCTTAGGAATTGAGGTAGTGGTTGTGATAAAGTATAAGCATGGAACTTTAGGTTAATCTTTGTTCTATGATTGCTCAATTTTTCCTTATTCCAAGTGTGTAAATGAGGATTGAGGTAAAACAATGAGAGAATAAAGCAAGGTAGTACAAAAGCTGAAAAATCTTTATCTATATCTTTACTAGGCCTTTGTATTACCTTATTTAATCAACAAAAATATAGAAAGATTTCTAGAGTAAAGTAATGCAAAAGCTAAAAATCATTATTATACATATGGACTAGGCTTTTACATTACCTTACTACAAGAAAAAGGAAAAAAAAAAATGAAAAAGCTTTGAGAGAATAAAGTGAGTTGATGGACCAACCCTATATTTGCCTATTTGGACTTTGGTGGTTGGGAGATCATACAACTTAGAATTAACTTATTAGGCCTAACTTATATAAATCGCACTACTCGCTTTTGAAACCCATAGAATCAAAATAGAACACCTTGAATAAGCATAGACTTATTTAACTTAACTTTGATGGCTTTGATTATTTCGTTCCTAATTTATTAGTTTACACAAAAACACCTTGGCTAATTAGGCTTTGGACTTGATTCTTAACTCAAAAGAGAATTTTTTTTAATATTATTTTGGCCTACTTATGTTCAAAAGTCCTATCTTCTCATGTGAAAAGACTTTTTGCTTGTGGTGCTTTTTGGTTTGCATGAGGACAATCAAAGATTTAAGTGTGGGGGTACGTGATGAGGCTTCATTATATACACATTTTCTATCATTTTTGTGCTTCAATAGAGATAAATTCTTATCTAAATCACCACTCACCACCCCTACTCTCATCTTGTTTTGCTAGGAAATGGAAAAGATTAACTGAAGATGAAAAGAAGAAGAAGGATGAAAATAGAAGAAAAAAAGAGTGAACAAGTTTTGTCTAAGAAGAAGACAGCCAAGGGATCCTTAACTTCCTTAGGCTACTAAGTTTTGAAAGCTATATAATGTTTATCCAAATTGTTGGCGGCCCAGGGAACTTGTTAATATCAGAAGATTCCATCTCAAAGACGTAGTGGCATTTAGGTAATACTGAACTCACTCCAGATGCTACAACATTTATTCCAATTCAATCTGTGCTCTGAATCAGAGTAACTAGAGTGATATTTATAGAAGTCCCTTGGGTCTCATCTCAGCCTCCACGTGTCTAGCTATCCATTTAATATTACCGGATGGCCGCCCGATTCGGAGTGACTAAATAGTAGGCCTCGTCTAAAATTGAATGACTTTATATTTGGACTTCGTTCAGATTCAAATTTACAATTTGAAATTTGTGATGTAAAGTTTATGCTATAGCCCAACTTAGTTGAGAAATTGTTAAAGTAGGGTGCACTCAATCATATCACAAAAGTATATTTGGAGACTATTTCTTTGAGATGAAGTTTTAAACAGTATATAATGAAATGACACTATTCAGGAATAGCCAATGAGGTCATTGTATTCAAATCAATGGTATATTTGATATGGCATTTGAATTCTTGTGGGTTTTTAACTGATTGTAGGAGTTGATAGTTGTGAGTAAATGCGGGCAATTTTGGGGAAATTTACAAGTTATTCAATTTCAAAATGCATAGACTTAGACCACGTTATAACAGATATAATTGTAAGAGAGGTGGTAATTTTGTTAATTTAAGGGAAAATATGAATTTGTTATATATTAATAGACAAAGTGTCTAGATAAATGGATTTTGTTAATTCAGTAAATCAAAGTTTATGCTGGGCCTAGGGAATTTGAACTTCCCTAGGCTGCCTGGTTGTGTACATATGTATATAATGAGTTAAGGTAGCGGCCTAGGCTGCCTGGTTGTGTTCGTATGTATGTATTGGTCTTAACATATGGACATAGACTGATCCACAAAGATATTGGTCTCAATATATGGATCTAGAATTTGTCTTTCAGTAAATTTGTTAATAAAGAAAATAGGCACAGAAAACTGATATCCCTCACAAATTTCAGATTTTTTAGGCCATATACAGTTTAACATAATATATTTACATTCCTAATAGAAAGAACAATATCTCAGTAGGTATTATCATTCTCAACTGTAAGTGCTGAAGGTTTAGAAATATTACCAGTTTCAGTCGAAGTGGTAGTCATTGTTCTAGAGGGTTCAAAGATGCTTGCTTGGTTGTGCCACTTTGAAATCTTCAATACATGTAGTTTGAGCATAGCATGTTCTCCTTTGAAGGTTTTCACCATAATTATGGTTGTCTTTTTGTGCAATTTCAGTGTTCTGAGTGACAAAGAGAGATATACAATGAAAAACCCTTAATGGTTGTTGAACAATACTGATCTCCAATTATTTATGACTTGTCTCTATAGTTTCATCACAACCGCCCTTAGCTTTTCTTTTTGCAAACTGATAGGGGCTAAATCAGTCATATTTTTTCTAGTTATTTGAGGTTCATTTATGATACATTTTGTTCAATAACTAGTCCTATTCCTTCACATTTGAGATTTTACCCTTGGAAAGGTATTTTGTTCATTATTTCAGATTTTTAGGGTAAAACGAAGTAAAAACGTCGCAAAACAGAGGAGAGGTGGTGCCGGCTAGGACCCTAGAGCCGGTGCCGGCCATGCATTGTTGAAACGAACTTCGAAGCGACGGAAAAATTGTTGAAATAGAGCAGAACAGAACCAAGGCAGTGCTGGCTATGAAGCTGGAACCGCCACCGGCTACATTTTGGAACACATTGTAGAAAATTCGAAGAAAATCGACGAACAAGTGGAGGACAGAACACAACCGGCGCCAGCTCCAAGAGTCAAGGCGGAGCTGGCTGTGCCCTGAAGCTAAGGCGGTGCTGTAATTTTTCTACGCGATTTTTGGTAATCTGAGGAGTTTTAGTATCTTTCAACTTCTACTCGGCCAAGAACTTTGTGCCTACGAGTTTAGGCACTTCCTAAGCCTATATATAGATGAAAAACACAAGGGAAAATGGGAGAATTCATTGATCATCATAGAAAATTACTCAATCAAAGGAGGAATTCTTCAAGTTCAAGGAGGGTTGTGCAAGAAGGTCTTCAAAGGAAGAAGAAGGAGGCTTGTCTATGAGTGTTTTCTTTTACTTTGTTTTCTTTTTCTTGAACAATGATATGTTAATTGTTTTCGTGTAATTCAACATTGTTGTAGATATTTATGATATTTAGGGTATTTGATCTTTTGATTGATTGAGTATTTTTCTTGGTATTTAATTACTTGTGCTTATTACGGGATTAGTTGGTTGGTTCTTTCTATTAACTTGCCGAGACCAAGGGGGTTGATGGTAGTTTTGATTGATTAATTTTATATTTGTTGTCAAGTAACTGGCCAAGACCAAGGGGGTTAGTCGATGAGGACTGGGTAATTAAAGGTTAATTGATGTTTGCCAAGACCAATGATTCATTGGTTAATTTTATGTTATAAATTTGTTGAGACTAAGGGAATTTAATCAAGGATTGTGTTTAATGAATCTTTTAGGTGAATTAGTTGAGACGAGACCAAGTGATTCTAATTTATCTAGAAGATAGTGATTTCATGGATTGAAAAAGAAGTGAGTCTATCTTAATCCTTCATGATGCCAAGAAAATAATTAGTTATGATAATGATTGAATTCTTTAAGATCGTGTTTGTCTCAACAATAGTTTGAATTTCATATTTCTCCATCCTTGACATGTATATATTTTTATTTTGATTTTCTTTATTTGTCACTTTATCGAGTCGGTTAAACAATGAAAGAAAGGTAATTAATGTCTACTTGTTTCTTGAGGATCAATACTCGTTTGAACCTTATGCTCGGTTAATGATGAGTACGCTTGCTCATATGTGTGATTTGGGTTGAACGTTTTAATTTAAACTTGATTGGGAATGTGCTTAGTTTTTGTATGATTTTTATACCCAAGTCTGAACACATCACTAGTTTCAAGGAATTTTGATTAGTAGTAGCAATTGTGTAGAGTTGAAAAATAACCACAACAACAACAAAAAGAAATGTTATATATAGTTTGACATAACAAAAGTTTCTATTTCACAGTTAGCAAAGTCCCATGATATTCACAATTCTTAAAATCACATCTCATCAAGTGATTTTGTAAAAAGATATATGCCAATTGCTTCTACATTGCAATATATTCATTCTTCACAATCTTCTATTCAACAAGCTCTCTAATGAAGTGATTTCATTTGCTTTGTTCTACCATGTTGAATTATATTTTTTTTACATGTTAATTGTACTTGTATTGCCACAATAAACAACTAATCCTTTTGTGAAATTACATAATTTTCTAGCATTTTCTTCATCTATAATAGTTGAGTACAACAACTTCCTGAAGGTTCAAAACAGAAAACATCAAAGACAATGTAGCGGAAAATTTTTTAGTTTTCCGAACCACATCTAGGAGAGAGTACTTACTTTTCTTGATTGGTTGCAGATTAACCAACGAGGGGCTGCGTTGCACTGGAACTTGTATTGGAAGGGGAGAAGAAGGCGCTTGCGGTTCGACCGGTATTCCCGCCAATCTTCTACTTCTACGCATCAAGCGTCTTCAAGCTTCCTCTCTTCGTCTTATGGAGCATGACTCTATCTTATTCCTGGGTTAGCTTGGTGAAAGCTCATTCTTTGGATAATCAAAATATCTCCAAGAGATAAAGAAGAGAAGGACAAGAACAAGAGGAATAGACGGTACACTCAGAGAGAGAGCTTAGGAAAAAACCTCAAAAAACCACGTTCTTTTTCTTCTCTCCTGCATCTCTAAATTTCGGCCAGCCTAAAGCCCTAATGGCTGAAAACACTAAGCCCTTATAGGCTTGGTGCTGTGCTCCAAAAACCAATCCAAGATTGGCCCAATTCTCTTAATTAATTAATTATCTTTTATGGACTTCATTAAATACCCAGACTAATTAATTAATTCTAATTGGTCTTTTAATATATGTCAACATGTATTAGTCCAATTAATTAATTTATTCCAGCTCAATTTTCTTAATTAATTATTTATCTTTTCTGAGCCTTATAAAAAACCATAGACTAATTAATTAATTCTAATTTAACTTTTAGAAAAAATTTTATTTTTCTTCCAAATAATTATCCATTAAGCCCAGATTGTGTCTAAACAACACCAAGATAACTTGAGCTATTCCGGGGACCAAGAGACACATTATTTATGGCTACTAAAATGATCAAAATATCCTTGCTATTAAATAGTTGCATTTTATCATTTTAAATATTTTCATTTATCACTATATAAAAATATTGACCACAAAAATAATATTACTAAAGTAATGTCTTCGACTTATAGGTGAAATAACGAAAATACCCCTCTATGTAATACCCATCAATAAGGCAGGATAAATGCACTAACACCCATTTCAAAGACATCTACCATCCTTAGATCTCTAGTTCAATAATCTATGACTCACTCGAATGTACTTGCTTATTATTGGAAGCTATCCAAAAGCACACATTCTAGAGTCACATTTGCAGGGCCCTGGATTATTGGATTATATTGGATAATCATAATGGGGTGATTTAACTTCACTAAGTAAAGTATAGAAACTTTATTACATGAGTCCGTCTTAACTAACTAAAGTAATACACCTAATATACAAGGATATTGATCTCCCAAAAGAAATCTCACTCAACATATATCAAAGTATAAAACCTTAGCTTTGCTAGACCACCAACTCATACTCAAGTATGAAGGTATCTATCCATGCTGTAGGAGTAATAGTCTGGTCTCCATAATTATAGTACTTTAGGAGAGACCACTATTACAGGTCCAGTTTTAGGTATTCAAAATACACTCATGCCAATGATGTGAGTGAATTACTCACTGATTTAAGGTAACCTATTCCTTATTAGAACTTATGGCATAATTGTAACACCCCTCTGCTTACGTACCTAATTGGGGTGGGGATGTCGCCCTGTCCATAGGACCATGGGTCTTTATAACTAGGACTCACAAAAAAAAAAAAAAAGCGATCCAACTTTAAACTTATTACAATTCAAAATAATACATGAACAATTCTCAAAATAAGAAAATGTTTGCTAGAGTCTCTCAAAAATGAAATACAATCAAAATAAGTCTTCAAAGAAAGACAATCTTTAATTAATAACCTTCACAACAGGATTGACCTGAAAGTATGGTATAAGAGGTGGTGAGACATAAATCTCAATAAGCCCGTGTGTACTTTGTGAAACCCCACCTAAAGCCAACCTTAGAGTAAGGGGGATGGAATGTATATCATGTTATTCTGCATAAAAATATACTATTTGAATTATTTTATGTGCCTTAGAATTATGATTTATAGGTTAAATGACTTATTTATGCTTGTTGGGTAAAAAGGGTAAAAAGGATATTTTACTTGAGGTCAAAATAGGAAGATGGCTTGAGGTGTAGATAAGAAGAATATTTGGATGAGAAAATAAGAATAAGAGTTAATGTGGTTTAGTGGTTAGAGCTTTGTGAATTAATCTCTAAGGTCATGAGTTCAAATTCCATCACTTAAGTTTTATTAATGATTATCTTAGCCATGTTTGAATTTTTGATTTCCTTACATTCCTCGAAGATAGGAATGTTGTCTTAAGGGAGACATGAAGATAATGTCTTGATCATGTGATCATGTCCTAAAAAGAATTTTAGAGGAATTCTTGTCCCCTTAATTTCTCTAGCCTTGTTCTAACATCTTTATAATTTAAACTATCCTTAATCCATTCTTTTAATTCAAAAAAAAAAAAAAAAAAAACTGAGATGAACCCCTACCCTTGAAATTCGAAAATCAGCCTTGAGGGATAGGGGATTGCTGAAAATAGGGAGGAGAGTTAGGATGGGTTTCCAAGGAAAATAAACCACCATAGTTATACCTTCAATTCTACTTTCATTTTGTTCATGATTTAGTAAAGGAAAAATCTGGAAATTTTCTAGAATTTTTGCAAGATGGTTTTCGAAAAATTCAGCAAATATTCTTGCCCCATTTGCTACTAGAAAAATGGTCATTTCATGTAAGGTTGAAGGCTGGGAAAATGGTGGATTTTCGAAACTGCTCAATCTGTCCAAAATCAGAAATTTTCCTTCAGCAAATTCGCTACTTTGAAGCTGGATTTGAAGCCACTTTTTGGTCATAAAAACATATGGAACTTCCTCTGTTTTTCTTCAGGAAGAAGGCTAGAAAATCACCATTAAAAGGCCTTCAAACACTCTCAGAAAAACAGCTGCAAATCGGGCCAAAGAAAGCAGAAAATTCTGCACCAAAATCATCACCATCCTAAGTACTCTTGAAACATTAAAACCAGAAAACTTCTAGCTTGGTTCCTCAAGGCAAAGGCCAAAAACCACCATCCAAACCTCTGAAAATCAGACCTTGTTCAGCCATGGATTGAACACCATTGACCCCCACACTAACCTTGACTGCTTGGACTATATGATCACACCTAAAAAATCTCCTAAGATTACTCTATCCAAAACTTATTTGAACTTCTAATTCCTGATTTTTTTTTGCTCCATTAAAACACTCTTGTAGCAAGTGATTAAACCAGAAATTTCTCTACCATTATAGACCATTTTGGCTAGCATTATAAGCTGAACAACTCTTCATTCTTTGCCTTAAACCTAGCTTGTTCAGGGCAACACCATTGAAGAGCAAGAGACCTCCCATGGACAATCACCATTAACTAATCCTCTACCTCAAACAACTCCTCATTTTCCTCAATTTGAATTTCAAAAAAATTGAACACTCTCTCTCCTTCTTGCTAAACTGAAACTCCTAGCTACACAAGGCCATTCAGCCAACAACAATTCCAGAAATTCATGAGCTATTATCTCTCAAACTCTCTCAAAACACCAAGAATACACACTTCACCTCTTGAAGTCTAAACCTATCTTAAACACCTCCAATCACTCCCAAATACTCCAGATCACTCATATTTAATCCCTAGTCTTCATTTCTAGTTTTTAAAACACGAAATCCTGCAAACTAGAATTTTCAAACGAATCAAAACCAGTTTTTTTTGAAGGTTCCAAGAACATGAAAAGGTAAAACAAGAATAACCTTCTTGTTCTTCCTCTTCTATTCAATTTTTAATGTTCTATTTTAATGCCTTTGTTTCTCTCTCTCTCTCTCTCTCTCTCTCTCTCTCTCTCTCTCTCTCTCTCTCTCTCTCTCTCTCTCTCTCTCTCTCGCGCGCGCGACTGAAATGGGATGATCAACCATGGCTATTTTTTTTTTTGGACTACTCAAGGCTCTCAAACGCGTGGACCTTCACTAATCAAGAAATCTTCATCAAGTGATCATCTATCAAGTATTTCTTCTTTAATCTTCCTTTTTAATTTCTGGTTGGTGTCTCTTAGATGTTGATAGGAAGATGGAATATAAATAGGGGTTGAGTATATGTATGAAGGGGTGGAGTTAGGACATGAGAGTTGAAATATATGATTAGGTCTTATGGATTTTTCTTTTGAATCAACATATGCTCAACATGGTTAATGAGATTTGTGGTTGTTTTGATGCATGATAGATGTTATGACCCCAATGGTGATTAGGCCTTTATATTCTTAATCTTCAATGAAGCCATGAATGATGATTATGCCTAGTAGGAGATTGGCCATGTGCTAGTATGTGTTAGTTCAAGTGTATGTTCATGAATGGATTAGCTTATTAGTTGATGTTAGTGAATGTGTTCATGAATTTTTTCTCACAATAGGAAATCATGGTAAAAGATTATTTTCTTTGTTAATTCTAAGATTATTTTTATTAACAAATTTTATTACTTTAAATAGAATTACTATTATATTTTCTCTATGAAATTCGAAATTACTAGGGAGGTTTGGAAATAGAATATTAATTAAAATATTAATATTTTTTTTAGTTAAATAAATAAAATCTTTTATTAAAAGGAAATAATAATAATTAAATAATAAGATATTAGAATTAATTTAATAACCTTGTAGACCATAATTAGCCTTACTAAAAACTTTTACTTATATCCATAAATATTATTTGTATTGAAATTTATTTATTATTTAATAGTTAAAAATTAAGTATAATTTATTTATTTATTATTTATTAAATTAAGTATAATTTATTTATTATTAATTTTATTGGTCATTTATTATCCATTAATTATTAATTAAAAATTAAGTGTAATTTATTGTTTATAATAATACTATTTAAATATTACCATTTACCAATATTATTTAGGACTTAGTATTATTCCATATTTAACACTAGGTTATTTATTAGCAATAATACTCATGGTTATTATTTGAAGCTATAACTTATGAGTATTTATTTTAGAAGCCCTAGTTATTTTGACTCATCAAGCTAGATTTATTTTATAAAATACTTTGTTAGCTAGTATTAAAGCCTAAGACATTATGGTCATGGTTAGTTGAGGTTGTGACTAGTTGAACTAGTAATTGTTTATGTAAGGCAGATATGGTCCAAAAGTTATCTTATACTTTGTGTTTACCTCAGGCGGGGTTAGGTTGACCTTGGAGAATTTTTGAGTTCAAGAAGAGTAAAGGATCAGGTAAGTTCTTACATAGAGTCATTTGAAGACCAAATGTAGCAAGCCAACTTATTGTATACGAGAATTTGTGTTGTAAAGTAATTATGGACAATTTTCCTTTTCTTTCAGTCAAGTAATCTATTTAAAACTAAGCAAACGATTTTACACAAAACGCTAAACCTTTCATGAAACTCAACTTTGGCAAGAAGTTTAGAAAGTATAATTGCTATTTTCAAGTAAATCATTGTATGATCATTTTTCTCCCAAGTGGGACAAACAATATTGAGTACTCAATAAGGGTAGACTACTAGGACTAGTCTTTGAAGGGTTATGATAAGTCTCTCAGTAGGTGGCTACCTCTGAGGGATGAGTCCTTCCCGGATTGGATAGCAGTCCAGTAGGTCATACCGGTGCAAGCTAGCAAGTTCAGTCAAGTGGACTGTGTGTTTCCAGAGTGAACAACCAGTAAGTTTGGGGTGTAGAGATGGAGGAGTATCTTACCCAGTAGGCCGTACACCTACCTTGTGTTAGTATGCTCAACGTGTGGCATGTTGATCATTATGTTGTCATGGTGCACAAAGTGTAGTGCCATGGCTACCTCTTCTGAGTGATTGTATTTATTGTGCACATTTATGTCTTGAAAAACAAAACACCACTCTTCATTTATGACATTTATTTAATGCTTGCCAGCACTTTCTTTTATGAAACTTTTACAACTTGCATACATAAACTGTTTTACCTAAAACACTCAAAGCACACACAGGCTTATTGAGATTTTTATCTCACCACCTTTCATACCATGTTTCAGGTCGATCTTGCTGTGAAGGTCATTAGCTAGAATGTTACCTATGCTTTGAAGACTCTCTGTTATTTTTCTTATGTATTTGCTTTTGAGAGACAATAGCATTTATTATTTTTGAATGTGTTCATGTATAGCTAGGTTGTAATAAGTTAAATTTTGCAGTATTTTTTTTATTATATTTTGTGTGACCTAGTTATAAAGACCTTTTGTCCTGTGGGCGGGGCGACATCCCCGACACTAATGGGCCTAGGTAGTAGGGTGTTACAAGTGGTGTTAGAGACAAGGTTTAGGCAGTTATTGATAGTATATGCTTTGTTTTATTAAGGTTAAATCTTTTGACTAACCTAGCCTGTTTATGATGTAGGATAGTTAGAATGATTAGAACTACGAGGAAAGGGCAGCAATGGCATCCACCCATCCCTATCAACCCGGAAGTTTACCAGTGCTTCAGCCTGCACCTCAACCAATCATACCCTTGTTCGAGAGTAGTGATAATGAGGTTCAGATTATTGAGCCACCCCCAATACCTGTAATAGGCTTGGTTATTCATAGTGAAGATGAGGAGATTGACATGGAATATATCCCACTCCTACCTAGTCCCGTGATTGATTTGACTGCTGACAGTGATGACCCAGGGGAGATAGACTATAAATCTCCTCATAGACCTTCTTTTGTACCCCCATCCAACCAGGTTGAAATCGGGGAGAGTTCTAGAAGACCCGAGAAGGAGCCAATGGACTATGGGTTCATGAATGGCGCTGGGATAGACTTTTCTAGGAATTTTGGAGGATGGTTGTATGATGCTGACTTTGAAGACTCTAATAAGGATTAGAGAGGCTAAGTTCTACTATGCTTAAGATATTTTATTTTCAGCTTTCAATAAACTCCTGTGGTAGGAGTCCATTTATGTTCATTGCTTTACTATAAAAATTTATGCAAATAAGAGTATTGGGTGTACTCTAATTTTGAAAATATGCAATTCTTTATACAAAACTTGTATCTAATTTCCTTTTGCTTAAAGCTGAATGTGAATGCATGCTCAATTTAAATGTTTTAAACTTTTTGTATAAACTCATTATCTGGGGCATGGTTTAGAATGGCACCCAAGCGTCCTGCAACCACATCCAGCAAAAGGGTTCCTGAGGCAGAGCCCGTGACACTGGAGTTCGATACAACTCAAATGCCATCACTAAACCGGGGAAATAAGAATGAATCGGAGCCATAAATGGGATCGTAGGAACCTATCAGCATAACCATGGGGCAAGCGTTTTCTACAAACTTTGATTGAGCGGAGGAATCCAAAGTGTAACACCCTTCGAAGCCTAGGCCCGCCAGGGCCAGGGATGTCGCCCCGTCCAAAGGACAATGGGTCTTTATAAGTAGGTCACACAAACAAATTGTGGAATAAAAATAATATTTAACTTAAAAAGTTATTACAACCCAGAGAAAACTTCAAGAATAAATCCATGAATTCCAAAACAAAACCATAAATAAAATTATTCACTCTCGCCTCCCTAAAGCAGTACATAAAATCAAAAGACACATTCTCTTCCCAAGCAGATATTACTAGCCACTCAACTCCACAGCAGGATCATCTTGAAATCATGATAGAAAGGTGATGAGACAAAAATCTCAGTAAGCCCGTGTGTGCTTTGGGTGTTTAGTGAAATCAGTTCATGGATGCAGAGTGTGAAACTTTTGTAAAAGAAAACATTGGCAAGCATCAAGTATTAGTCAAAAGTAAGAGTGGCGTTTTGGCTTATCTAGCCATACACAAGTAATGAAATCAACCACTCGAAAGAAAGGGATATGGGTTACCACACGTTGGGCCCCATAACCGGTCAGAATGCCGACACTTTGTGCTGACTGACAAAAGTAGGTGATCTGCCTACTGGGCAAGATACTCCTCCTTCTCTATACCCAAACAACAACCGGGTGTCCATTTTGGCAAAACACAGTCACTTGACTGAAAACAAACTGCTTGCTCAGACCGGCACGACTCACTGGACTGACATCTTATCCAGGAAGGACTCACCCCTCAGAGGTGGCCACCTGCTGAGAGACTTATCCTAACCCTTCAAAGACTAGTCCTAGTAGTCCACCCTTATTGAGTACTCAACGACGTTTCCCACTTGGGATGAAATGAACAAAGCATTGCTCTTCATGAAACTGGTAATTTGAGGATTTCCAAAGTTTTGGGAACAATCAGTTTTAGAAAGAGTTTTAAGTTTGGAAAATCTGCTCAGTAACGTTTAAATAATTTAAGTGTTGGAAGTAAGAACAAATTTAACCCTCAATTGCCTTCAAATAAACGAGTGTCCATGCACTCCATATTTAGGTTGCCATAAGGAAAACATTTCACATCGATAGGTTTTATGCAGGAGCTTACTCGATTCTTGTTCACAACAACAAGGTCTCGAACAGCTGACCTAACCCTACATGGGTAAATACAAATCTTAATCATATTCAAGCTACAATCCACTCCCTCAATTTTAAATCAACTCATTTCACCACTACCATGATCCTAGTGTCCCAAGCTTTAAGGCAAAATAATAAATAAGCAGGTTTATAAGCTAAGTTTAATTTGTTATTTAAAATAATGAATGGTTTGGGAAATAAATTCTAATAAGTTGAAAGTTTAAATCTTGTTAAGGAAAATTTAGAGTTTATTTGATCAAGAGCCATAGGTGGTACTAGGTAAAATAGTGATTTAATGATAGTCTAGTTGTTAGAAAATAGTTGATAGCTAGAACTAGTGAAGATTAAATTTAATGAGTCTTATTTGGAAAATAATAAGTAAATCCTTAAGGGGTTTTGATTTAATAATTATTTTACTAATTAAAAATATTTTTCATAAAGGCTTAATTTAATTTCTTTATTTTTAATAATATTTATTTATTTTGTTTTCTAGCAAAAGTCATTATTTATTTGGCTAAAATATCATTTATATGTATAATAATTCCAAATCTACCCTTCCTAGGGTTTTTCGAAATTTACTAGCAAAATTAGTATTGGATACTTTATTCATGCACTAAAATTAGCTTAGGAACAACTAGATCATGATCAAGATTCTATGGCCAACCACAATCAATAACATACACAATCATTCGATTCATCAAATCATCTAAATCTTGCATCTAGGCATAGATCCAAATTTATTAAGACATGATTTAACCATTACTAGCATAAACATGAACATGGCTTCAATAATCTAATCATGCATAAACTCCTATTCACCAAAGGTGACATAATCTCTAGCATGCTTCTTCACAAATACTACCTATGACATGCATCAACCCTCAAATCATCATACAATCATCCAAGATGAACCTTTCATGCATAAATCCCATCTCCTTCACAATCATACAATTGCTCATGCTTCAATCTCAACAATAAATATATATACTCAAATCCTATCACCATCCACCTACTCACAACATCATCCTAGAGACATGATTCTAGAGTTTACAAGGAAGATTGAAGGTACTTACTTGATTGATGAATGCCTTGAAGGAGTTTAGAGTAGATCTCCACTCCTAGATGGCTAATCTTGTCCAAGAGAGGTGGCGAAAGCATGGTCATGGAAAAAGAGACCATTCGGCCAAGGGAGGAAATTTCGGCCATGAGAGAGAGAGAGAGAGAGAGAGAGAGAAGAGAGAGAGAAGAAGAAGAAGAAGAAGAAGAAGAAGAAGAAGAAGAAGAAGAAGAGATCATTAGCATGCTTATTCATATAGGTTTTCATTAGAGATCAAGTTTGGAGAAGATGAAGTTGTTAGAATAAGTTTACCTTGAAGATGTTCTTGACCTTCACAAAATTTCCTGGTTTTTGATCCAAAGTAGCAAGATGATTTGTGGAGTTTGATGTTAATAATGGTGTTGATGGATTCACAGCAATGTGTAGATCAAATCTGGAAGTTTTCGAGTGGATTTGAGATGGTTTGGAGGGGTATTAGGTGTAAGAAGGTAGTAGGTGTTCTTGGTGTAGTGTGTGTGTTCTTGATGGTTGCTGAAAATCGCGAGAGAGAGAGAAGGGAAGGCTGCCGAATTTTCTGTGAGGAATAGGGCTGGCCGATTTTCAGTAGGGTTTGGGAAGTTGATTCTGTGATTTGGAAGGGAAAAGGAAAGGTTAGTTGTTACAATCTTGGTAGAATATTTTTAGGAAGTGAATTTGGAAAGTAAATATCCTAAGAATATCTTGATTGTTTGGACAGCTTTGAAGTCTGCCATGGCTGACTGTTTGAGCAGAATTTCGTGGGATTAGTGCTGGCTTATGGAGGCTTATGGTGGCCGAAAGTAGGGTGCTTAATGGTGAAGAAGAAGCCTGGTCAATTGAGTAAGAGATTATGGAAGGTTGCCAAACAAGATGGCTGGAATTTTTGGAAAGTAATCAAGCTAAATTGCAGGGATTTGTTGGAGAGATTTTCGGATAGCCATTGATGGAATTTCGTGCAGAAGTTTAAGGGGATCAATGGAGCTCTATTGATGGAGGTTCAAGGAAGGTTTTTGCAGAAGTAGGTTGGTGTTTCGGTTGGAAGAAAAATAGGAAACAAGCTGGAAAATTTTCTGCATAGAAATTTCGCTGCACAGTGGTTTTTCTGGGCAGATTTTCGTCTGCCACTTCCAGCCATTTTGCAGCGAGTTGGGAGGGAGGTTTCAGGGGTATTCAAGGCTGGTTTCCAGCCTTCTTCATGGAGGAAAAACATGGCTAAGGTGCTGCACAAAATCTGGAAGAAAACAGCTTGGTTTTGGACCCTTAAAGCAGCGATTTGCCCAGAATTTTTTTCTGGTTTTGCACTGCTTTTGTGCAGTCCGAAAATGGCAGAAATAATTCATGTTTTAAGCTGATCTTAAGGCCATTTTTCTAGCAGCATATGGAAGGGAATGTTAGCTAAGGAGTTCGACAATTTGAAGGTACAACAAGCTGGAAAGTTTCAGCTCATGCCATGAAGGAAGAGGAACTAATTTGAAGTGAAATTTCAGCAAGCTCACTAGAGATATTTTCCTCATGGAATTCCTCACAACTCTTCCATATTTTTCCAGACCATAGGTAGTCTTTTACCAAGACATTTTGATCCTAAAAGGCCTCAGCACTTTACTAAATTTTCTGGAAAGAAAAAGGCTAGAACACCTTGATCAAACTAATGAGTTGAGCATTGAGAAAAATTAAAGAACAAGGAAGAATGAATTTTCCCTTCAAGAATTTTGAGTAGAGTAAAGAGTGAAATGAGAATTCTCCTAACATGTCTCTCCTAGGACATTATCACCACCTTGTTCTAGGCTCTTAAGGCCGAAACCAACTCCCCCCCCAAGCAAAAATACAATTTAATCTAGCTAAAGCTTCTATGCTAGAATTTGATCCCAAGACCTCAGGAATTAATTCCAAAGCTCTAACCACTACAACACAACAACTCTTGTTGCTATTTCCACTAGAAAATTATTTTCTATTCAATCCACAATCTATCTCCCTATTTTCACCTCGGGTAAAAATTATCATTTTGCCCCTCTCACACAATACTCACCATCAAGACTTCAAGACAATAAAAATCAAATCCAAAGCACATAGAAATCATATGAAAATATATTTAATTATGAAATAAAGTATGATATGCATCCCAACCCCCTTACTCTAAGGTTGGTTTTGTCCGAGGTTTTACACAAAGGGGGAAGATAAAGCCTTGGATAGGTTTCTGAAATTTTAACCTCCCATCTTCTTGGGAGAGGCTGAGCAAGATCAGAAAGCAGAACAATGGGTTGAACAGATGGAAGACATCTTCACTATACTCCAGTACACTGAGAAGCGAATGGTGAAATTTGCTGCATTTCGATTAAGGGGCCCAGCTCGGGCATGGTGGTAATGAGTCCAAGATAACTGGGAGATGATTGGTTAGGACTAGATGTGGGCTAATTTCGTGGAGGCATTCAGAGCCGAATATATCCCTTAGTGGATAGTAGAGAAAAGGAAAGACGAATTCCAGAATTTGAAACAAGGGGGTATGACGGTGGCACAGTATGCGACATGTTTCACTCAGTTATCAAAATGCTGCAAAAGGTTGGTGGATACTGAGTAGAACAAAACAAGATAATTTGTCAAGGGGTTGAGGCAAGAGTTAAGAAGGGCGTTGGCACCTTCTCCACCAACGGCTTATTCAGGGGCTATGGACACAACGACTTGGATTGAGAACGAAGGTCGTAGCAGAATGGTACCAAAACCTTTCTTGCCGCCAAAACAACTGCCGAGACCTTTCCAGAGGCAGCAACCCAATAAGCGTCCTGCCGTCCATCAATGAAAGAACCGAAAAAAGCAAGCATGAACGGCACCAGTTGGTCTTGCACATAATCTTCCATTATGCCGACACTATGAGAAAAGGGGCCATATGGAGAAAAATTGTTAGTCTTGGGGAGTCGAGCGAAAATGCTACCACTGCGGAGACCCGAATCATCTGCGAAATGCCTATCCTAAACTTCTCCGAATCGGGCATGGAAACCTAGCTCAGACAGTGGGAGCTAATTGAGCCAATACTGCGGGAGCCTCCGGAAGTGTAACTCAGAAGTCGCAAGTGAAAGCAAAGGTTTTCGCTTTTAACCGGGAGGAGGTTAGAGTTGATGCAGCGGTGGTGGAAGGTACATTTACTATTCAAGGTTGTTCCGTTAATGCATTGATAGACTTTGGATCCACCCATTCCTTTTTAAACAGGAATTGTGCATATCATTGGGGTTGGGATGGAGTAGAACTACCTTTTACCTTGTTGGTGAGTACGCACTTGGGGAAAATAATGCAAGCGGATCAGAATGTGCAGAATTGTAAGATTGAAGTGGGGAGAAAAAGCTTGGAGGGAGACTTGATAGTTTTAGCGATTGATAACTATGACTTGATTATGGGTATGGATTGGCTAGCTAAGCATGGGGTTAGAGTAGACTGTAAAAATAATTTGGTTCAGTTCATTAGACCAAGATGTGATGTGTTGGAGTTCAACAACAAGAGAGTAAAATAGTTGAAGTTTTTGATAGCTGGGGCAAAAGCCCGGAAATTGTTGAAGCAAGGATGTCAAGGATATTTGGCCTATGTGATAAATAAGTCGAAGGATCAGTGCACCCTCGAAGATACTGAGGTGGTAAGAGATTTTCCCGACGTGTTCCCTGCAGAACTCACTTCTCTACCTCCCAACCACGAAGTTGAGTTCACTGTTGATCTAGTTCCTGGAGCTGAATCGGTATCCAGAACTCCATATCGGATGGCACCAGCGGAGCTGAAAGAATTGAAGGAGTAGCTAGAGGAGTTGGTGAAGCAAGATTACATAAGACCTATCATGTCACCCTGGGAAGCTCCAATGCTATTTGTGAAGAAGAAGGATGGGACCTTGAGGTTATGTATCGACTACCAGGGGTTGAACAAAATGACCATCAAGAATAAGTATCCTCTATCGTTAATTGACGAACTATTTGACCAGTTGAAAGGATCCAGTTGTTATTCCAAATTGGATTTGAGGCAAGGGTATTATTTAGTGAGGATAAAGGAGGAGGATATTCCCAAGACGGCCTTTAACACAAGATATGGTCACTATGAATTTGTAGTGATGCCTTTTGGGGTGACAAATACACCAGTGGTATTTACAGATTTGATACATCGAGTTTTCCAACCCTACTTGGACAAGTTCATGGTGGTCTTCATCGATGACATACTCATATACTCTAAGAATCCCGAGGATTATGCGGAACATTTGAAGCTAGTATTGGAAAAGCTAAGAGAGCATAAACTTTATGCTAAATTTAGCAAATGCGAGTTTTGGCTGGATAGTGTGGCATTTCTTGGCCATGTGGTAACTAAGGATGGAATCAAGGTGGACCCAGAAAAAGTCGAGGCAGTTTCGGACTGGAAGCAATCGGAGAACATCACAGAGATTCGAAGTTTCTTGGGATTGGTCGGCTACTATAGGAGGTTTATTAAAGGATTCTCAACACTAGCATTGCCTATGACCTGGCTACTGAGAAAAGACGTACCATTTGTTTGGAATGAGAAATGTGAAAAGAGTTTCCAAGAGCTAAAGTGGAGGTTAATAACAGCACTCGTGTTAAGTTTACCAGAGGGAGATAAGCCTTACACTCTTTATATAGACGCTTCAAAGGAAGGCTTGGGAGCAGTATTAATGCAGGATAGGAAGGTGATCACCTATATTTCTCGAAAGTTGAAGCCTCATAAAGTCAATTATCCCACGCATGATTTGGAGTTGGCTGCCATTGTATTTACTTTAAAGAAATGGCGGCATTACTTGTATGGAGCTGAGTATGAAGTGTTTACTGATCACAAGAGCTTGAAGTACATCTTCACCTGGAAGGACTTGAATTTGAGGCAGCGGAGATGGATGGGATTTTTGGAAGAGTATCGTTGCCCTATCAACTACCACCTCGGAAAGGCTAACGTCGTTGCTGATGCCCTGAGCCGTAAAGTCAAAATGGCCAGGCTGAGAGTGCAAGAGATTTAAGAGGTCCAAGACGTGCTGGATAAAAGAATGGAAGTGCAAGAAGAGAAGATTATTGTTAGTAATATGAGGTTGATGCCAGATCTAAGGCGGGAAATCATCGAAGCTCAGCAAAGTAATGCAGAGTTTCAACTTTTCAAGGACAAGGAGCTTAAACGGCAAGGCAATGATTTCCGATAGGACGAAGCGGGAGTTCTGTATTTTTGAGACCATTTGTGTGTACCCGATGAGCACAAGTTAAAGGATATGATTTTGGAGAAAGTGCATAAAAGCAAGTATGCAATTCATCCGGGAGAGGTGAAAATGTATCAAGATCTGAAAAAGGCTTATTGGTGGCCTGGAATAAAGAGGAATATGGTTAAGTATGTCTCGACATGTCTGACCTGTCAGAAAGTCAAAGCAGAGCACAAAAAGTTGGTAGGATTGTTGCAACCGTTACCAATACCTGAATGGAAATGGGAAGAGGTGACCATGGATTTCGTTACCGAACTCCCTATGGCAAGGAACCAAAAGGATGCCATATGGGTAGTGGTGGATTGATTGACCAAATCAGCGCATTTTATATTGGTAAATGTAAAGGATTTAATGGAGAAGTTAGCTCAGACCTACGTGTGAGAAATAGTCAGATTGCACGAAATGCCTTTGAGTATTGTGTCCGACCAAGATCTGAGATTTACATCTTGATTTTGGGGCAAGTTTCAAGATTTAATGGGTTCCAGTCTAAAGTTCAGTACAACGGCGCATCTGCAAACCGATGATCAGTCAGAAAGGGTTATTCAGATATTAGAGGACATGCTGAGAGCCTGCGTATTGCACTTCGGGGATAAATGGATTGAATGTGTACCGTATGCAGAATTGGCGTAAATAATAACTATCAATCTTCAATTGGAATGGCCCTATATGAAGCACTGTATGGACGTAAGTGTCAAGTACCTCTATACTGGAGTTGGTCGGAGGACGGCCACATAAGCAAGTCTGGAGAAGTTTGTGTTAAGGAAATGTTGGATAAAGTCAAGCTGATCAGGGAAAGGTTGAAAGCGGCCCAGAGTTAACAAAAGAGTTATGCGGACAATGGGTGGAGAGAGTTGGAATTTCAAGTAGGAGATAGCGTGTTCTTAAGATTGACTTATTGGGTAGAAAGGGTAAAAATGTAATTTTGCTTGAGGTCAAAATAGGAAGATGGCTTGAGGTTTAGATAAGAAGAATATTTGGGTGAGAAAATAAGAACAAGAATTAGTGTGGTTTAGTGGTTAGAGCTTTGTGAATTAATCTCTAAGGTCATGAATTCAAATCCCATCACTTAAGTTTTATTCATGATTATCTTAGCTATGTTTGAATTTTTTATTTCCTTACATTCCTTGAAGATATGAATGTTGTCTTAAGGGAGACATGAAAATAATGTCTTGATCATGTAATTATGTCCTAAAAAGAATTCTAGAGAAATTCTTGTCCCCTTAATTTCTCTAGCCTTGTTCTAACATCTTTATAATTTAAACTATCCTTAATCCATTAATCCATTCTTTTAATTCCAAAAAAAAAAAAAAAAAAATCTGAGATGAACCCCTACCCTTGAAATTCGAAAATCAGCCTTGAGGGATAGGGGATTGCTGAAAATAGGAAGGAGAGTTAGGATGGGTTTCCAAGGAAAATAAATCACCATAGTTATACATTCAATTCTACCTTCATTTTGTTCATGATTTAGTAAAGGAAAAATATGGAAATTTTCTAGATTTTTTGCAAGATAGTTTTCAAAAAATTTAGCCAATATTCTTACCCCATTTGCTGCCAGAAAAATGGTCATTTCATGTAAGGTTGAAGGTTGGGAAAACGGTGGATTTTCAGAACTGCTCAATCTGTCTAAAACCAGAAATTTTCCTTCAGCAAATTTGCTACTTTGAAGCTGGATTTGAATCCACATTTTGGTCAAAAAAACATATGGAACTTACTCTGTTTTTCTTCAGGAAGAAGGCTAGAAAATCACCATTAAAAGGCCTTCAAACACCCTCAGAAAAACAGCTGCAAATCGGGCCAAAGAAAGCAGAAAATTCTGCACCAAAATCATCACCATCCTAAGTACTCTTGAAACATTAAAACCAGAAAACTTCCAGCTTGGGTCCTCAAGGTACGGGCCGAAAACCACCGTCCAAATCTTTGAAAATCAGACCTTGATCAGTCATGGATTGAACACTAACCTTGAGTGCTTGGACTCCATGATCACACCTCAAAAATCTTCTAAGATTACTTTATCCAAAACTCATTTGAACTTCAAACTAATTTTAAATTTTTTTTTGCTCAATTAAAACACTCTTGTAGCAAGTGATTAAGCTAGAAATTTCTCTACCATTATAGACCACTTTTTGTCAGCATTAATATAAGCTGAACAACTCTCCATTCTTTGCATTAAACCTAGCTTGTTCAGTCCTATACCATTGAAGAGCAAGAGACCTCCCATGGACAACCACCATTAACTAATCCTCTACCTCAAACAACTCCTCCTTTTCCTCAATTTGAATTTCAAAAAAACAAAAAACTCTCTCTCCTTCTTGCTAAACCGAAACTCCTTGCTACATAAGGCCATTCGGCCAACAACAATTCCAGAAATTCATGAGCCATTATCTCTTAAACTTTCTCAAACACCAAGAACACCAAGAACACACACTTCACCTCTTCAAGTCTAAACCTATCCTAAACACCTCCAATCACTCCCAAATACTCTAGATCACTTATATTTAATCCCTACTCTTTATTTCTAATTTTTATAACACGAAATCACGCATACTAGAATTTTCAAACGGATCAAAACCAGTTTTTTTAAAAGTTCCAAGAACATTAAAAGGTAAAATAAGAACAATCTTCTTGTTCTTCCTCTTCTATTCAATTTTTAATGTTCTATTCTAATGCCTTCGTCTCTCTCTCTCTGGGCTAAAATGGGATGATCAGCCATGGCTGTTTTTTTTAGACCACTAAAGGCTCTCAAACGCGCGGACCTTCACTAATCAAGAAATATTCATCAAGTGATCATCTATCAAGTATTTCTTCTTGAATCTTCCTTTTTAATTTCTGGTTCATGTCTCTTAGATGTTGATAGGAAGATGGAATATAATTAGGGGTTGAGTATATGTGTGAAAGGGATGGAGTTTGGACATGAGAGTTGAAATGTATGATTCGATCTTATGAATTTTTATTTTGAATCAATATATGCTCATTATGGTTAATGAGATTTATGGTTGTTTTGATGTTTGATAGATGTTATAACACCAATGGTGATTAGGCCTTTATGTTCTTAATCTTCATGTATTGCTAAGTTGTAATAAGTTAAATTTTGCAGTATTTCTTTTATTATTTTTTGTGTGACCTAGTTATAAAGACCCCTTATCCTGTGGACGGGGCGACATCCCCGGCCCCAATGGGCCTAGGTAGTGGGGTATTACAAGTGGGTATTAGAGATAAAGTTTAGACAATTATTAATAGTATATGCTTTATTTTATTATGATTAAATCTTTTGACTAACCTGGCCTATTTATGCTATAGGATGGTTAGAATGATTAGAACTACGAGGAAAGGGTAGCAATGGCATCCACCCATCCCTCTCAACCCGGAAGTTTACCAGTGCCTCAGCCTGCACCTTAACCAATCATACTCTTGGACGAGAGCAGTGATGATGAGGTTCAAATTATTGAGGCACCCCCAATACCTATAATAGACTTGGTTGTTGATAGTGAAGATGAGGAAATTAACATGGAATATGTCCTACTCCCACCTAGTCCCGTGATTGATTTGACTACTGACAGTGATGACCTGGGGGAGATAGATTGAATCTCCACCTAGACCTTCTTTTGTATCCCTACCCAACCAGGTTAAAACCGAGGAGAGTTCTAGGAGACTCGGGAAGGAGCCAATGGACTATGGGTTCGTGAATAGGGTTGGGATAGACTTTTCTAGGAATTCTATAGGATGGTTGTATGATGCTGACTTTGAAGATTCTGATGAGGATTAGAGAGGCTAAGTTCTGCTATGCTTAGGACGTTTTATTTATAGCTTTCAATAAACTCCTGTGCTAGGAGTACATTTATGTTCATTTCTTTACTTCAAAAATTTATACAAATAAGAGGTCGGGTGTACTATTATCTAGAGTTTTTTTGACAAAAAAAAATAACATCATGAAGGCATAATCAGACAATGGTAGTATAATGTCCATCATACATCAAAACATCCATACTAGAGACATAAAGCCTTTAATCATAAAGTACTAATGAACATATAATGATCCTAAAGCATAATCCAACAATAGCTCTTAAGCCTCAATATTCATTTCAATCTTCATGTCTTAAAATTATTCCTTTCACCCACATACATATCTCCAACCCAACACTATTCAATCAACCCATTAAATCCATCATCTAAAAGAATTGAGTTTGAAAATCTAAGGAGAAAGTCATGAAAGAAATACATATTTGCTGATTGTTAGTTGAAGATGTCACGTTGTCCAATAAAGGTCCTTGAGTGCTTGAGGAGTCCTTCTTCGATTGAAGTATGTTCAAGAATGGCCACCAATGGTTCGGCCAAGAGAGAAAGAGAAAGAGAATGATTAGGTTGATGATGAAATGGTGATGAAGAAGTGAAGAAGGATCAAGGTGGTTGAATTTACCTTCTTGATGTTCTTCTTGTTCTTGAACAGAAAGTACATTTAATTCGAATGGATGATCAACTTTAGTGTTATGGAGTGTGCTATGCATGAGTATAAAGTGAATCCTAGTTGGTTTAAGAGTTTTTAGAGTGATTTAGGATGAATAGAGGTGATTGGAGGTTGTAGAAGTTTAGTGTGTGTTCTTGAGAACACAGGAGGAAATTGAGAGAAAGTGATTTGTGTGTGTCTAGTGAATGATGGCCGAATGGCCTAGCTAGGGAGGAGAATTTTGGATATCCAAGGAAGAGAGAGAGAGAGTTCAGCTATTTTGAATTTTAAAATGAGTAAAATGTGGAGATGTTTGAGGTAGATAATTTGGTAATGATGTTTTCTTCTTGAATGTTCTTTGTTCTTCAATGGTGGGTGGCTAGGCTAGCTATATTTTGATCATGAAATGAAGGATGGTTTTAGCCTTATAGTTGGCTGAAAATGGTTGTAGAAGAGTTGAGAAAATTCTGATTTGATCATCTAGCTAGGTGAGAGTTTAACGGAGGAAAATCTGGAATTTAAGTTTCAAGTTTGAAAAGTTTTGAATGGAGTAAGGATAAGAGTGTTTTGAGGTATGTTAATGGAGCTCTAATAGCCATGGTAGATGAAGAAGATAAGGCATTCTATCCATGGCTGCAAGGTGGCTGAAAATATAAATAAGATTGATGAAGAAGTCGGTTTTTGTCTTGGTTAGACTAGCTGGAATAATTCTGAAATTTTAGCTACTAGAATTCTTGGGATTTGCAAGGATTTTGAGCAGAATTTTCGAATCACTTTGAATTGGATTTACAGCTGAAATTTAGGAGTGTTTGAAGGTCCATTAATAGTGGTTTTTCAGCTACCATCTTGGAGAAGAAGGAGGAAAGTTTCAGGTGTTCTTATGAATAAATGGATGGCTCAATATTTATGTCTATGTCTTAGTAGTATGCTAGAAAATTTCTGGTTTGGTAGAGCTTGTTGAAGCTGCGAAATTCCAAGGTTTTTTAGCTTTCTTATCTACATAAAATAGTTGGTTGCTAGCAAGAATTATATAGGTAAGGGTGGCTGCAATTTTTAAAAATCAGCCCAGAAGAAAATCTAGAATTTCTAGTTTTTTAATCAAAATAAGAAAAACAAGAAAATGGAGTTCTTGGAAGAAAAGCTATGGTGATTCAATTAAAAACCTCTTCCTATTTTCCTTCCTCAAATTCCGTCATCCTTCTATCCCCAATGGCTGGAAATTTTGAAAATTCAAGCTAAGAATTATCCAAGATATTTTATAGGAATTGAAAAGAATTAAAGAAATAGGAGTAGTTTAAATTTAAGTAGGTTAGGACAAGACTTGCTAAAATAATGGAGACCAAAACTCTTCTAGACTTTCTTTTAGGACAAGATCACATGGTTAGGACATTACCATTGTGTCTTCCCTAAGACAACATTTCTAGCTTTAAAGAATGTAAGAAAAGAAAAATTCAAACATTGGTTAGGATAATTAAGATAAAACTTAGGTGATGGAATTTGAACTTGATGTGCAAATTTTAGGTGCATAAAAATCATCAAATTTAAATCTATCTTTTAGTTAAGTTTTAATTAAACACTATCCCAAAATACACATACAGCAAGTATATTCATCACAAGTATAGCATAGGGAATTAACGAGTATCGATTCTCAAAGGAACAAGTACACACTAATCACTTTTCATTCATTGTTTAATTAACCCAACAAAGTAGTAAGATAAAAATAAGAAAAATAAAGAAATATATACAACTCAAGGATGTGAAAATATGTAATTTTGACAAAAGTTTTTGAAAACATAATAATGAATCACTTAGCCAATATTACAATCAATTATTATCTTAGTCTCATAATGGATTTAATATAGACCCACTTCATTTGCAATCCATGGAATCACTATCTTCTAGTTAAATTAGTGAATATATTCTGTCTCGACTAACTTATACAAAAAATGCATTAAAATAAATCCTCATATAAACCCCTATATTCTAGGTGATTTAAAACATGAAATTAGTCAATGAATCCATATTCTAGCAATCATCAACCAACTTTTGATTACCAATGTTCTAGACAATTAGCCCCCTTTTCAAGAAAGTTAAGATATAACAAATATTAAACTAATTAATTGAACTTATTATCAACCTCTTTTTCAAATAAGTTAATAACAAAAATCAATCAACCAACTTCATAAGAAAAACAAGCAATCATATCCCAAGATAAATAATGAATTTATCATAATACTAAACTAACTCAAGAAATCATAAATCACAAAAACAAGGTCAAATTATAATGGAAATATTGAATACATGATTGTTTAAGTTAAAGAAAACAAATATAAAAGAAAGCACTCATAGACAAGCCTCTTTCTTCCTCCCTGAAGACTTGCTTGAACAATCATCTTTGATTGGGTAAATTCCTCTTTTAATGAGTGATTAAGAATTTAAGCTCTTGAATCCACACCTACTTGTATCTCTTCTTTTGTCCTTATGTTTTCTCTTACTTTCATAGGCCTTTTGGATGCTAAATTCATGGTTTAGGAAGTCTTGGTTGAGTAAGATTCAGAAAATACAAAAATCATTAGAAAATTTCTAATTTCATGCACAGAATATTCGCCTTCTAGAGTATATCTGGCGCCGAGTACCTTTGACCCACTTGGCACCAAGTGTACTTTGTTCTTTCCCTATTGTTGCTCTATTTTTGGTCTATTCTTTGGCAGACAAAATGGACCTGGTGCCAGGTACACTTGCTAGACCTGGTGCCAGGTCTGTTCTGGTTTCTTTTGCTGCTCGAATCTCGTTGCTAGACCAGAATGGACTTGGCATCTGGTTTCTTGGCTGGGCCTAGCGCCAGGTACATTCTGAAATTGTTCAATTTCTACTCGATTTTAACTCAAATTTGCACAAATTTGCCAAAAATCCTTTTTACAAGCAAAATGTCAAATAGAAAGAAGTATGCCTAGTTATTACAACAAATGTATCAGAAAACAACTTCAAATAACTAAGAAATTAATGATAATTTTAGCCTCTATCACATACCTCCACACTTGAACTTTTGCTTGTCCTCAAGCAAAACACTTTAGTCAAGAAAAATCATTAAGAAAACACAAGTCCTTTCTTATTCAAAAATTTCTTTACCATAGGAAAGATTATGCCTTCCTTTCAAACTTTAGATACAACTCGTCATTCATACCATTTGAAAATAATACAAACTTTGAAACTTTTGACAAGATACCAAAAAACTCTTGAAATCAAATTAATCAAGTTCTTAGTCTAAGAAACTTATTTCACTCTTCAAGTACAAATATAGATATCATGAATCACATAAGTTAAGCCATTTACCAACTCAAGCATTATAGATCCAAAAACTACATAACTTAAGTCATGATGTAAGGAAAGCACTCTAATCTTTTTCTCTCTCTCTCACATTTTCAATGACTTAGGGAATTGATAGCCTCAAGTGTATGGATTTCTCTTCACACACCGTATTGGCCCCCTTTTATCCATCACTCATCCTTTTTTTTCCCAAAAATATTCCTTTCTTTTGCTCTAGGTAATTCATAGCCTCAAGAAAGTGGATTTCTCTTTACTATCCGTATTGACCCCTATAATCAAGCAAAAACAATTGTGTTCTTATCTTTAAAGAGGAAACAATCAACTCATTTTTCTAGTTTTTCAACTCGCAAGAATGTTTCACAATTTTTTCCCACAATCTTTCCCCTAATAGATCATTTATCAAATCATATTCCTCATCACAACTTCAAGCTAAGCAAAATTTAAACTCATAATACAAGAGTTAGCCAATAAACTTTTCTTATATTCCTTATATCCTCTATATTCAAACTAGATGAGTTAAAAAACATTCAAACACCAATGAATAAACAAGATTAATCAAAATTCTTAAGTCTTGAAAATAACCTATACAATAAAACCAATTTCATCAAAATCCACCTAATGAATGACAAAACTTATATCCAAAAAAAAAAAAAAAAGAATTACAACCTTGCTTAACAATGAAAATCACTGAAATTTTGAAAATTTTGCACAAAAAATGATATGGAAAAATATCTTCAACCTCATTCTCCCCCCCCCCCCACACACACACACACTTAAACTGGACATTGTCTTCAATGGCCAAAGATATAATAATAAAAGCAAAGCCAAGAAGACCAAAACAATAAAGTGGAAGAATAGAGAAAAGAAAATACTTCCATTGCGAATTAACTCCAAAACTTCCATACTTTTAAATCTTCAACTACTCAAAAAGTTCAAGGAACTTGTTTTTCAATCAAAATCTTTTAAACCAAAATTTTCCAAAGTAACTCAATTCCAAGAAAACACCAAGATAATTAATAAAAACTTGGACAAGGAATATCACCAAACCACTCTCCCATACTTAAATTGAACAATATCTTCGTTGGCAAAACAGAAACACAAGAAAGCATCGCCAAAACGACCAAAAATAATAAAGTGGTAGAAAGTTTAAGTAATACTTCCCAAGTGCAATAAAGTACCAATAGATATCAAAACTGGAAATAGAGAGAAGAACTATTCAATAGGACTTTATTCCTACCTATAAAATAAAACACAAATAACAGCACACGAAAAATAATAACAAAATAAAAACACACCTCAATAAAAGAAAACAAACTAAAGAAAAATACTACTAAGAATCCTAACAATGCAAATAAAGACATGACTCACGCCCCACACTTAAGATGGAAAATATTTTCCTTACTTGGGGGAAATAACACCTACCTACTCCAAACATAAAATAGAGATACAAAATCTTTTCATTCATCATGCTTTCTTTGTTAGGATTCATGGACTTATAAACACGAAAAACATCTATAAATCCTTTCCGAGGACCCAAGCCAAACAATTAAGACGATCTAGGGATTATAGAATGATCTCTGTTCATCGTAATCAAGATCTCTATCTTCTGATTTTTAGGCGTACGTGTAATTCGAACGATCACCAGTCGTTACAATGTACGAACGTCTTCTATCGGAAACACACGATGCAATAAGCTCGTTATCCAGGAGTGCTAGCGCCTAGGGTTCTAAGAGGCTTAATTTTTCCTGGTAATAGAAACACGAATATCTTAGGAGAGGTCTACACAAGAAGACGACTAGGGTTTTCTTTTAAAACCACCCCAACTTATTGGAGTCCAACTCTTATAATATCTTATCATATTTTATTTTAAGTTCAAATTAAATTAAAACTGATATGATAAGATTCTGCCATTATCTTGGTAAATTAACTAATTAATTTACTGAGCCAGATTCTTATAATCTGGGTATTCTCCAGATACATCAAATGCGAACATATTTTCGGATTCATCGTACCTAGTCATTTTTGTCGGTTTGATTAAACTAGACATATTTCCAGATACATCAAACCTGGTTGCCAAAAACATAACCTAACGTGTTCACTTAATGCGTGCCCTATAGGTTCATTTAACATTGGCAATGTGCCCAAATCACATTTAAATGGCCAACAAGTTATAAGTAGTTTCTAGTAAAATGTTATAACTATCTAAATTAAATGAAGATCAGTGATCTCTTTAAACCAAACCATAACTTTATATTTAGTCTTTTTATCATACGATATCCAGATTAAGCATAAGGCACGGAGCATGTCATCCTTATTAAACTTAATCAATTATTTCTTGATCTCATAGTAGACAGTTCAAATAAATGATATTAATATCTCAAATTGATATATTTGAGTACGACCATACATTTTAATAGTCTAACATATCAAGGGGCCCATGGACATCTCTCCCAAAATTGAGAGGGACAAATTTCTTGATATGAGCTTGAGGGAGGAAATCTTTCTAGATCTAGTAGTAGCTTTTGTTTTGAAGTTTTTGTAAAGGAAAAGAACTATAGGACAACAAGACAAGCAAGAAAAGCTATAAAGGACATAAAGAGATCAAAGAGAGTAACAAAGAAAATACCTTTTCTACAAACAAAGAACCCTAAAAGAACTTAGATTTAGACTCCTAAATTTAGTAGATTAGGTCTACCACAACAACACCTTAGAACCCTTGAAATAGTAAGAAATCAAGAACTAAAAGGATAGGGAATTATGGGCATTCAAACAATAAACAACAAGAATCCTAAATGACATACTAGAAGAAACCTTGTTGATTTCCTAGTTGAATTATCATTTGAGTTTATAGACACATACTCAAGGGTGGACTAAGCCCTTAGGTTAGTCTTGGATTGGAGTTGAATAAGGAATCTCTCCATTATTTCAAGTCTTCAAGTTGAATGCTTCAATCATGTTTAAAATATGGAATATGTTCCATTGTTCTTACCATATAAAACCTATATAATGGTATTCTGTTCCTGAACTAAAATACTTTTTATATATTACAAAATGACCCCAAAAATAACTGAAAAACATTAGGGGTTCAGATCTAGAGTGGGGTTGGCACCAGGTAGGGCTGGTAGGGTCGGTGCCAGGTACATTCTGGAGGAACAGTGCTCGCGTCACAAAATTGAGAGATTGTCCAGTCCACACCTGGCGCCTGGTCGGGCTCCAGGGACTGGTGCCAGGTACGCTTTGCTGGGCATCATTTTTGCACACATAGCTTCCAGTTGATGTCCTTCGTACACCGTCAGCATGGTCCGTTCTTGATTCTCTTCCGATAATGTCCATACATTATCCCACTTTAAATAAGCTTGTAGATATGCGTGGAGATTGAGTTGAAATTGTTTAAAGCGAATTCTCATCATCGGACCAGGCAAACTCGACTTTGTTTCGACTTCGTCCTTCCTCCCTTCTTGAGCTTAATTCTCGTAATCAGATTGATTCCTATCATTTTTCTCTTCTTAGAATGGATTTGTCCTCGAATAATATCCTACACCATAAGGAGAAAGATCAACTACATTAAAAGTCACACTTACATTATACTTAATCAATCTTGTAGGTGTTATGTCCATATCACTCAAGAACTTGGAACAGTTCATCCCTTCGTGGTTTGAGATTTGACTTGCGTTGGGTGGGAAATCTCTCTTTGCGCAAATGCACCCAAACCCAATCTCTTGGATTAAATATCACCGGCTTTCTTCCTTAGTTGCACTTGCATGCAATGGTTTCATTCTATTTTTTTATTAGAGATTTAACTTTCTCACGCATGGATTTAACTAGCTTGGCCTTCTTTTTGCCATAAAGGCTCAATCGTTCATCTACAGGCAAATGAGTTAAATCTAATGGGGTTAATAGATTAAACCCATAAACAACTTGAAATGGAGAAAATGTAGTAGTAGAATGGACAATTCTATTATATGCAAACTCTATATGTGGAAGACATTCTTCCTAGTTTTTCAAGTTGCTTTTGATAATTGCCCGTAGTAGTTGCATGAGAGTCCGGTTGACAACTTCAGTTTGTCCATCTGTTTGTGGGTGACAAGTTGTAGAAAACAACAAGTTAGTTCTAAGTTTTGCCCACAATATTCTCCAAAAATGACCTAAGAATTTAGTATCCCTATCCAATACTATGCTCTGTGGTAAAAAGGTTTATATCCTTTGAGAGAATTTTCCATGGACTAATTTTATTTAAGTAAAAAACTTAATGATTTCAAAAATTTTCCAATTAAAAATTTCTAGAGACTTTGGTCTCAAGTTTATTTGACAAAATAATTTTTCTTGTGCCAAAATAAGACAAAATGGCTTTCTATTTTAACTTACAAAAATATCTAAATCCAATATATTTTCTATATCTAAGGATTAATTTTTGTTCAAGTTAAAATAACCATTTAATTTTTTAAAGAAAAATATTTTTCTTGTCAAAAATATTCCCAAAGACTTTGGTCTTTGAGAAAACGCGCACATAGGTACACAAAAATAAATAACATGTTAGAAAACAATAGACGTTTTCATGCTATTATACTTTTAAACCTAAGTGCCCAAATAATAGAATTAAATGCATTAATTAATTAATTAATTAATGGTATTCTTAAAATTTCTTACTAATATTTTCATGCAAATATATTCCAAGAATATTAACTATTGCAAAAATATTAACTTCGCTTGGTATGGGACCCAAAACGGAAAAAACATAAGAAAATTGCAAAAAAAAAAAAAAAAAATTTGTTGGTCCACGTACACCCGCCGCATTGGATCAGAGCCCTTATACACTGCGGTCCATCGCGAGCTCGGTGCACCAGCCGCATCGGATCGATCGCCTGATGGACTATCCAAGCCCGCGGCCCGCGCTAGTGCATGACCCGCACTGCTGTTGCCGACCCGTGTGCGCCTGATTAACCCACGCGTTTATCTGAATTCAATTTGCAATTTGCATGCAATTGCAAATTGCATTCATTTTGTGCGGTGGCTTCAAGCCGACGCGCAGCCGACACGACTCCAGGCACAGTTCGCGGTGGCGGCTAGGCTCCGACTCGGCTCTAGTGGCTGCTTAGGAACAGTGTATTGTCTTCTTCATTTTTTTGCGTGAAAATTTTTTCTGCTTTTCTCCTGCAGCTTCTTTTGGACATTTTCCATTACAAAAAACTCATCCAAACCAAAACACATTCACCTATACCCTTCCAAATTGGGTTTACACGGCTGTTCTATGAAAGCATGGAAAATTTATAGAAGGCCTATGCTTCCACTGTGAAGCTCACATAACACCAGTCCCATACCAAAACAGCGAAGGATCACAGGCTTAAGCACCAAACAATGATCTTCTCCATTTTTATTAACTAACATGCTCCCTAAGTTGATCAAACAACATGCTTTGATACCACTTGTTGGTTTGGAAAAATAGAGGAGCATGCTGTGCGGGAGAAAACAAAAAAACCAGAGACAAAAACATAGCTTGACAACAGCACGGAAGCGTTCAAAACATACCTCTATGTACCTTAAACCTTTTTGGTTGTGAAGGAATCGACTGGACCGCAGGGATGGCTCATTCTCCTCCGCTCAATAAAGCTTCCGGTTGAAAACCCGCTATCCTCCTACTACGCCTTATTTGCATGAACACCAAAGCTTTTCGGATCTCGGAATATTCCACTACCTCAATCCTTGTTAGTGAACGAAAGGGTGAGGATGAGTGGTCTTAATGTTCTATTAGTGTTGTGCCCTAGAGGCAATCACTTGTACATTGTATATGACACATTTTATTTTAATAAAATGCATTATTTATCTTACAGTTTCTTTTGTTTACTTTAAGCAATATAACTGTTCGATAAAGTCCCTAGTACAACACTGTGTTAAGCAAATTATGATAGAGATCATGATATGAGATTCCTACTACACTGGATGGTGTTAGTACTTAAATAGTTCTTAGTCATAGTATTGATGAGACAGGACATCATTAATGCGTTAAGACTAGCACGTGTTAGACTTCCTGATTTGATCAGGCGGTGGTTATCATAACTGTGAGTATTGAGATACTCAAAGTTAACACATGGATACTTATTAATGGAACAAGTTCATTGGATGATCTAGCTTTGGGATAATCACATGGATGACTAATTAGTGCCAGTGATATAATCTCAATATAGCAAACGTGTAAGTATCCTTAGACTTGAGAACTCCAAGGTACTTTGTTTGCTGAGCTTTGTACTTTGATTCCAATCTCTGGAGCTCGATCGAGGGCTGCCTATGAGATGGATATTAGGTACATTGTAAGGTAAACGAAAATAATTGAGAGTGTCAATAAAGGATTCACCACTCCTAATAGTAGGGGCGAATATCTCACCACCACTTGTAGGAATTACTACTTGAAAAGTCCTTGGCCAAGGCGATTGTGTATTGGAAACAGTTCCAATTGATACACATTTAGAGTGGTGGGTTCCTAGTATAAGTACTATTGTATTCGGGCAGAATTATTTCTGGAGGGAGTTGGCACTAATTCCGTACTCCAAACCGAATGAGATATTGTATGGTGAAAGGAGTTAATTGCATTGAAGTTTGTTATTGAAGGGTTCATGTCAAGCCACTTGACTTCCTGGACTCTTGGGTGGTCATGATGTGTTGCTAGATACCGCTCATGATATGGGAATATGGGTTTATTAATTGATGAATTAATAAACCAATTTTGATTAGAATTAATAGGATTAATTCTATTAATAGGATTAATTCTAATTAATTATGGATTATTAATCTCAAAGATGTTTGAATTAATTCATGTCTTGTTTTTCACACATAGACGGGTCCTGGGAGGGTATCTCATTTTATTTTCTGCTGCGCCGTATACGATACGAACCTGAGATACCTAATAGTGATATGAACACCATGCTATGTGTGGTCTACGGACATTGTTTTGGCATGAAAATCTGTTTTCATATTTGTCTTTGTTTGTTGTGAAAATCGTTTTCACTCGAGTCAAAATTGTTTCGATCTTTATAGGTTGGGTCCGTAGCACAATATGATTGTATAAAAGTTACAGCGTATTTCGAAAAGATACTTTCTTTTATGCTGAAAATTTCTGTAGGAAAAACGTTTTTCTGCAACATGGATGTTGTCCTCAGTTTCATCTTAATTTTCCATTTTGATTTTGTTTAAACTAACAAATTGGTTGTTGTTTATAGCTTCAAAATAGAAAATACAGCTGAGAATTGTTCTAATTGAAAATTTGCAGAAGAAGAAAGCAACAGAAATTGTTTCTGGAAGTTTTTGAAAAATCGCCGCCAGTGTTGTAGAACACAGGCGGCATTGGCTCCGGCTTTCAAGCCGGCGCCGGTTCCATTCTGTTCACAATGTTCAAAAATCATTTTTGGAAGATAAAATTTTTTTGGAAACCAGAACAGAGCTGGCGTCGGCTTCGGCTTCCAAACCGGTGCCGGTTCTGCTCTGTTTGCAACCTCCAGGTATTTTTTTTTAAAAAAAAATTCGGAACAGAATTTTGGAAGGAAAAATCTCATTTGATGAGAAACGGGACCTAAAAGTATTTTCTCAAAATTAGTTTTGAGACAAACAATTTTGTTTCTCAAAATAATGATTTTGAAAATCTAAAATTAGTGTATCCTTTTAAAATGGTGATTTTAGAATTCTGTTTTGTCTTTCCAAAATAGTGATTTTGGAATGATAAAAGTATATGTTTATTTTGTTTAAGTATAGTCAATGTCATGGTGGATGGTTATGGACTAAAACCAATTATATTTGTTCATACATTTTACAGTTTTGGTTTTATGAAATAGGGCCTGCGTGTCCTGCCTTCTCTAGAAATGTTGTGTAATTCTCTTCTCATCTAACTCCCCTCGAATGTAACTCGAGGTTTTCTCTCTTTAGGAAATTATGTAATTAGTTTACATATGTTAGATAGGAGTAGAATTATTCCATTCTGGAGATAGCAACCAAAACAAGGTGAGCAGGTAAGACCTTCTACTTAAATCATGCATGAACATATAGGGTTAACTATATTAATTTCTTTTATGGCTCAAAGAAATTAATTTAGGGTAAAAGTCCATAACCATACCACGTAATCGCTTTATTACCATGATTATCAATTATGTGATTTATTGACTTTTACGCATGTCATTTATTGAAATCACTAAAAGAAATAAACTCCTCAATTAATATTAAACCTAATTCCTTCTGTTAATATAGTAAGAACGAGAGTCCTTTTTTGAGACCATTGTTGGGCAAACCCAAGCCTACTTGACATTGGGCATGCCCAAGACTACCTGATTAATGGGTTGGGTTTAACTAAATTCTTTATCCCGGTTGGGCAAACTCAAGCATAAAGAAATTTAGAGGACAAGTTGGGGTAGCCCAAAAGGCTTTAAGATTAAAAGCTATTAATCACCCAATGATCCGGTAGTTACATATGATGTAATTGGTATTGGATACCTACTAATGAATTTAAGGATGGCTTGTTGGGCAAACCTAAGGTTATTTTTAAGGAATTTGGATACCGGTCCACTAGGAAAGCTTCCAACGGGCTTTTCCGAATCAATAGTGGGGGCTATTGGTTTGAGTAAAATAGTGGAATAAAAATGCGTTTAATTAAAGTCCTAATTATTTGTATATCATGTGCATATACAAGTAGCTAATGTTATCTATCTTTACATCTAGGTTATTTGCATCATGTCAACGAATTTGAACTTACGTAGCATCTTGGAAACTAACAAGTTAACTGAATCAAACTATCTCGACCAGTATAGAAATTTGAGAATCATTCTCAAATCGAAAAAGTTGCTCAACGTGCTAGATGCTTCTATTCTACCACCACCAGTCCAAGATGCTCATGCTGATGAGCATGCTATCCATAGAAGGCACAAGGAGAATAGTGATACAACATCATGTATTATGCTGGCATCTATGACTCCTGAGTTGCAAAAACAGCACGAGCATATGGATGCTCAATCGATCATTTTACATCTTCGAGAGCTGTTTGATGCCCAAGCCAGAATTGAGAGATATGAGATCTCGAAGTAACTATTTCGTTGCAAAATGGCAGAGAGTTCTTCTGTGGCCATTCATGGGCTGAAGATGCCAGGCTTGATTGAGAAGCTTGGATCTCTCGGGTTTGCAATGGATCATAACTTAAGTGTTGACTTAATTCTACAATCTTTACCTAATAGTTTCTCACAATTTGTGATTAACTATCAAATGAACAAGATTGAGTCCACCATTCCTGAGTTGATCAATCTTCTCAAAATTGCGAAGTCCTCCATGAAGAAGGATTCCAATGCAGTTTTAATGGTAGAATCTTTCTCTTCTAAGAAAAAAGTTCAAAAGAAGAAGAAAAAGGCTCCCATGAAGCCCAAAAGTGGTGTGTACAAGAAGGATGTAGCTACCAAGGGCCCATGCCATCATTGTGGGAAGATGGGCTACTGGAGGCGCAACTGCAAAGCCTACTTGGAGACCATCAAGGACAAGAAGTAGAAGGAGAAGCTTACAAGCACTTCTACTTCTTCTCCAGGTATGTTTATGATTGAGATAAATACTGCGGGTATTAGATACCGCATGTGGATCTCATTTGTGCAATAACTTGCAGGGACTAAAAAGCAATAGAAGGCTAGAGAAAGGCGATGTGGACCTACGTACTGCAAATGGGGCAAAGGTTGATGCACTTGCTGTGGGGACATACGAGCTGAACCTGCATTCGAGATTAATTCTAGAATTGCAAAACTGTTATTTTGTACCAGTTTTAATGAAAAACATTATCTCAGTTGCGTGTTTAGACTTATATGAATTTCATTAAGAATAAATGTTGTTCTTTTTCATTGAATGATATTCACTATGGTTCAGCAACTTTGGTTAATGGTTTATATGTTCTAGACTTAGATAATCCAGTTCTCAATATAAACAATAAGAAACCTAAGATAGATAACTCTAACACTTCTTATTTATGGCATTGTCGTTTGGGCCATGTAAACGAAAATCGTGTTACTAAGTTACACAAGCTTAGTGACTTAGGGTCATTTGTTTATGAATCATATGGCACATGCGAGTCTTGTTTACTAGGTAAAATGACTAAAATTCCTTTTCAAGGAAAAGAAGAATGGGCTAAAGAGTTATTAGAACTCATACATTCTGATGTATGTGGTCCAATGTTAATACAAGTAAGAGGAGGTTCAACTATTTCATAATCTTTATTGATGACTTCTCACGATACGAGTATGTGTATTTAATAAAATACAAATCTGAGGCATTTGAAAGGTTCAAAGACTTCAAGAATGAAATAGAGAGATAACTTGGCAAAAGTATTAAGACTCTAAGATCTGATCGAGGAGGGGAATACTTGAGCCAAGAGTTTCTAAGTTATCTTAGAGATAATGGGATATTATCTCAATAGACTCCACCACATACACCTCAACATAACGGTGTATCTGAGAGAAGGAATTTAACCCTTCTAGACATGGTATGGACCATGATGGCTTCTACAAACTTACCAAAATCGTTTTGGGGGTATGCACTTGAAATTTCTGTTTATATACTAAATAGAGTTCTGACAAAATCGGTTGATACTACCCCATTTGAGATGTTCTTTGGTAAGAGACCAAGGTTATCTTACTTGCGAGTATGGGGTTGTCCTGCCTTTGTCAAAAGGCCACAGTCAAACAAACTTGATAGTAAGTCTGACAAGTGTTTGTTTGTGGGATATTTGAAAGAATCTTTCGGATATTACTTCTATCTACCCTTCGAAAACAAATTGTTTGTTTCGAAGCATGCCGTCTTCTTAGAAAAGGAGCACATGCACAAAAGGGATAATGGGAGTAAGATTGAACTTAGTGAAGTTTATAAAGATTAAACAAATGAGGATCAACCGTCTAATCCCACATCTATTGAGAGAATAGATGAACCTTCTAATACATAAGAACCAAGTAGATCTAGTAGGATACGTGTGGCACCTGAGAGATATGGATTTCTCATTAGTGACCGCAATGACGTATTACTCATAGATAAAAATGAGCCTATTACCTACAAGAATGTTCTGAATAGTTCAGAATCTGGCAAATGGCTTGAGGCCTTAAAGTCAGAAATGGATTTCATGTACGACAACCAAGTATGGACTTTGGTTGATCCACCCAAAGGAATTAAACCTATTAGCTGCAAGTAGATTTTCAAGAAGAAAACTGACATGGATGGTAACTTAGTTACCTATAAAGAACGATTAGTGGCGAAGGGTTATCGTTAACAACATAGTATTGACTATGATGAAACCTTCTCACCAATAGCCATATTGAAATCCATCAAGATACTCCTAGCCATTGCTGCTCATTATGATTATGAGATTTGGCAAATGAATGTGAAAACAGCTTTCCTAAATGGAAATCTGACCGAGGAAGTGTATATGACACAACCTGAGGGTTTCACATCTAGTGATAGCACAAAAGTGTGTAAGCTGCAAAGGTCTATTTATGGACTTAAGCAAGCTTCTAGGAGTTGGAACATCCATTTTGATGAAACAATCAAAGAGTTTGGTTTCATTCAAAACATGGTTGAGCCTTGTGTATACAAGAAGGTTAGTGGGAGTGCAATCATTTTCTTACTGCTTTATGTAGATGACATATTACTAATAGAAAACGATATACCTGTCCTGCAAATGGTTAAAGTTTGGCTGTCCAAACAATTCTACATGAAAGACCTTGGAGAAGCAACCTATATTCTCGAAATAAGGATCTATTGAGATAGATCTAAAAGGTTGCTAGGTCTTCACAATCTACATACATAGATAAAGTGCTAAAGAGGTTTAGCATGGATCAATCCAAAAAAGGATTCTTACCCATGTCACATGGTGTAAGCCTTTTAAAGTCAATGTCTCCCAAGACATAAGTTGAAAGAGATTACATGAGTAAGATTCCATATGCTTCGGCAGTTAGATCTATAATGTATGCTATGATATGTACTAGGCCCGATGTATCTTGTGTTCTCAGTTTGACGAGTAGATACCAATCTGACCCTGGTGAGGGTCATTGAGCGGCTGTAAAGAATATCCTTAAGTACTTACGAAGGACTAAGGATATGTTCTTAGTATATGGAGAAGGTGATTTGAAAATAAACGGGTATATTGATGCCAGTTTTCAATCTGATAAAGATGATTTTAAATCACAATCTGGCTATGTGTTTACGTTGTGTGGAGGGGTAATAAGTTTGAAAAGTTCTAAATAAAAGACTATTGCCGACTCTACGACAGAAGCTGAGTACATAGCTGCTTCTAAAGCACCTAAGGAGGGTGTTTGGATCAAGAAGTTCGTGACGAAACTGGGTGTGGTTCCTAGTGTTGTTGGTCCAATAACCTTGTATTGTGAAAACAACGGAGCCATTGCACAAGCAAAGGAGCCGCGGTCTTACCAATGATCCAAACACATACTGTGACGCTATCATCTGATCTGGGAGATCATAGATAGGAATGATGTAAAGATAGAGAGAGTTTCCACGGATGAAAACAAAGTTGACCCGCTTACCAAGACACTATCCCAAAAGAAACATGATTGTCATATTGAGTCATTCGGTATTAGATACATGAATGATTGGTTCTAGTGCAAGTGAGAGTTTGTTAGTGTTGTGCCCTAGAGGCAATCACTTGTACATTGTATATGACACATTTTATTTTAATAAAAGGCATTATTTATCTTACAGTTTCTTTTGTTTACTTTAAGTAATATAACTGTTCGATCCTAGTATAACATTGTGTTAAGGAAATCATGATAGAGATCATGATATGGGATTCCTACTGCACTGGATGGTGTTAGTACTTAAATAGTCCTTAGTCATAGTATTGATGAGACAGGACATCATTAATGCATTAAGACTAGCATGTGTTAGACTTCCTGATTTGATCAGGCGGTGGTTATCATAACTGTGAGTATTGAGATACTCAAAGTTAACACATGGATGCCTGTTAATGGAACAAGTTCATTGGATGATCTAGCTTTGGGATAATCACATGGATGACTAATTAGTGCCAGTGATATAATCTCAATATAGCAAACGTGTAAGTATCCTTAGACTTGAGAACTCCAAGGTACTTTGTTTGCTGAGCTTTGTACTTTGATTCCAATATCTGGAGCTCGATCGAGGGCTGCCTATGGGATGGATATTAGGTACATTGTAAGGTAAACGAAAATAATTGAGAGTGTCAATAAAGGATTCACCACTCCTAATAGTAGGGGCGAATATCTCACCACCACTTGTAGGAATTACTACTTGAAAAGTCCTTGGCCAAGGCGATTGTGTATTGGAAACAGTTCCAATTGATACACATTTAGAGTGGTGGGTTCCTAGTACAAGTACTATTGTATTCGGGCAGAATTATTTCTGGAGGGAGTTGGCACTAATTCCGTACTCCAAACCGAATGAGATATTGTATAGTGAAAGGAGTTAATTGCACTGAAGTTTGTTATTGAAGAGTTCATGTCAAGCCACTTGACTTCCTGGACTCTTGGGTGGTCATGATGTGTTGCTAGATACCACTCATGATATGAGAATATGGGTTTATTAATTGATGAATTAATAAACCAATCTTGATTAGAATTAATAGGATTAATTCTAATTAATTATGGATTATTAATCTCAAAAACGTTTGAATTAATTCATGTTCTCTACCATTTGACTGGGAAACCTAATAGGTCACATACAATAGAGGATTATATACTCAAGATGTTATTTGATAACATAGTGGGGTTGATTGAGAGGAAAAGAGAAGTTGCTGTGAACAAATTATAATTAGTTATAATTTGTGGTACATATTGTAATTGAGAGAACTTGATGTTTCCAATTACAATTAGGGAATTCTAACTGTTTTAGAATTCTCAATTTGGAGGATTTTTCAGCAGATTTTCGTGTGAGATATGGGAGATATATATACGAAAATTGGCTGGCTGAATATATACGAAATTGACTCCAAAAACCTAGGGCAACAAAACAACAGCTTCCTCTCTTCTCTCTCTCGATTTGATCTTGATCAAAGAACCCTAGCCACCATCTTTTTCTGCTAGTATAGAAATTTTAGTGCTTGAGTATTCCTTTGTGTGGATTACTGTTAGAGATAATCACACATTGTGATTATAGTGGTTAGACGTTCAACTCACGTGGAAGTTGATCACGAGAGTTGCTGGATCGCACCTCAACTCGAAGAAGAAAATTTTGTTCTTCGGACAATCACCTAAAGGTAAAAATCTGTTACCTTTACTCTCTTTATGTCTTGTTTTCCACATATAGACGGGTCCTGGGAGGGTATCTCGTTTTATTTTCCGCTGTGCTGTATACGATACGAGCTTGAGATAGCTAACATGTTCTTGATTCTTTGCTATTTGATTAACAATATCAAGAACAATGGTAAGAGGAAAAGAGAGTCACGAGAGAGAGAGAGAGAGAGCTTAGGGAAAAAATAAGGTTTTTCCTTTTCCAAAAGAGACGTCAGTCCTCTAGCCAAAACCTAGGTCTTTGATATTTGATAACAATATCCCCCGGGATATGATATTGCAAACACCCGGATGTTATCAACAGAGTGAGTTTGGCTCAACCCTAAACTCTTTTGAACCGTATCTGGAAAAACCCTATGGTCCAGGCTATTGGGCCAAAATAATATTTATTATTTTTCTTGGACCCAAAAAGTTCAAAATAATAAACATCAATTATTTATTTTCTGGGCTTGTAGAAATAACCTAATAAATAATTAATGAGCCCAAATGAACCAAAAATAATTAAACATTAATTATTTATTTCTTGGGCTTATATAAATAACCCAATAAATAACTAAACATTAATTATTTCCCTATAATTTATGCCCAGGTTAATTTTCTAATTATTCAAACTGGACCTTAGCCCTGAATAATTAATTAACCAATTAAACCAGATAATAAATTTCTCTCAATTTATTTTTATTTATTTTTATTCCAATCTAATAATAAATTAGACTTCCTGAATAAAATAAAATCCTCTTTAACTGAGACCAATTCCTCAACCCAAAAATAATTAGGACTTACGGGCTATTCTGAGGACCAAAAAGACACATCGCATTGGCTACTAAAATGACCAAAATACCCATGCTATATAAATAACTGTATTTTGCATTTTAAATATTTTCTAATATCACCATAAGGAAATTTTGACCCCAAGGACAATGCTACGTTAGCAAAGTCTCCGATCTACAGGTGAAATGACTAAAATACCCCTCTATACATTGCCATACCTTTAGAGAGGAAAAAGTGCACAACACCTCTCTAAATGACATCTACCATGCTTAGTGAAAAACCTTAGAGAGGGGGAGGGGTGAATAAGGTTTTTGGCAAGCAAAAATAATTTATCCAGTTTGTCTAAAACGCTGAATAATGATGATCACTAAGATGCTTGGATTGACTTTATAGATTCATAGAAGGTTATCCAAGCACTCGTAGATGTATATCCAGATTTAGACTGCAAATGCAGTACATGAACAACTGAATAAAATGAGACACGAGATGTATAGTGGTTCGATCAACAATGATCTACGTCCACTACCTTAAGCTCACACTTAAGGATTTTCAACCCTATTTCATTAACCTCACTTAATGAAACTGTTTCTCATACAAGAGAGATCACCACACTAGGTTTTCCACAATCTCTCAGTCACGCAAATACATCAAGGATCACCTCACTAGGCTTTACTCCACATCTTTGATACAAAAACAGAACAAGGATCACCCCTAATAGGTTTTACCACACAACCTTGAACATAAATCAACAGAAGGCTCACCCCTATGGGTTTTACACCACAACCTTGCACTACAATAGAGATTTGAATATCAATAGAAAAGCGATAAGCTCATTTACTTGAGCAGATGTTCACTCGAATACAAGGCAAAAATACTTTTATCTTTGATACACAATGAACTCACTTTGAAGCTAGATAAGAGATTTTTGAAAATATTGAGCAATAATGTTTCTAAGATGAATGTTTCAAAAATCTTACATCTAATCTTGCTTTAAGGTCTATTTATAGAGCCAAAAAGTAAAGTGCCAACGGTCATAAATAAACGGCTATAAATTTTTCTGTTTAAACTCATCTGTGTTTTGGACTCGGGTTTTAGATGAAGATGCATCCAAAAGGTAAGTCCAAAATGGTACTAACCAGACAAAAACTTTTTCAACCCAATTTATAGGATTTTGGACAAACTTTTTGGATTCAAACTGTTCCATCCAAAATTCTGTGAATTTCAATAACTTTGAAAACATCTCTTTTGAAGCTTCAAGGTAAAGTTAAATGAATCAAAAGATAAGAAGATATAGGAATTAATAGATATATCTTAATAACACTTCCTAGTCTATCATTCTTTATAAAGAACTTTCTTGATATGAAACTCCACATACTTTAATCCTCTCATTTGATCTTCTATTCTTGATTTCAACGATGAAGGTGTTGCCAAGAAATCTTATCTGATGACTTTTGAAGAATAAATGTCAAATATGTCCTATCACAATAGATTAACAAGTTAGTCCATATCAACGTTTGTCATAAATCAAAACATAAAGGAAGTCCTTAGGGTTAACAATCTCCCCCTTTTTGAGTGATGACAAACATGACACTTTTTGATATGTAAAGAGAGAACATGTTAAACGAAAAGGTGGAAATAGATGTAATCTCACTGTATAGGTCTCATAGAGATCTTATAATAAAAAATTTGTAAACATATCTCAATAATCCTAAAGCCTTTCATATCTTTATATAAATATTCAGAATGATTGGATAGAGATAGAAAATGATAAAATACTCCCCCTAAATATATACTTATGTGAATATTTTAAACATAAGAGGAAAAAGAAGAAGTTACAATTTATTCATCCAAAAAGTGTATCCAAAATAGGTTTGGAAGAACGAGTGTTTTCATAAATTCATTTTGGATAGGGATTTTGGATGACCAAAATATTTTTCAATTCAGTAGTACTACTTATAAAAACATTTTTTTTGGATTTGAAATTTCTGAGTTCAAAACTCCCCCTGACTCAATGCACGAAAATCTTATCACATAATTTAGTCTCAAGGATACAATTATCATCTAGAAATCTGTGTTTTTTGAATAAAATTAGACATGACAAACATGGGGGTATTTTTGAAAAATGTTTTGTGAACAGTGAATCAAAATATTTCAGTGATTTCCATAACAGTTCAAATTTGATTTCAATGCATAACTGTTCATACCAGAAGTAGTTCATGCAGTTACTTGGAATTCAATAACTGTTTATACAACAGTCTTTTCCTTTCCTACAAACAGTTTCAAATTATCATAGCAATTCTTGTGCAGATCCAAATAATCAGTCATACATCATTAGTCCAATTTCAGATATAGAACGAAAGTCATGCCTAAAATTCAGTTTATACATACAACATCAGTCATGCAGAATATGATATCAGATTATTATGCAGATCTCATAACATTTTCTCCCCAAACAAACATATAGTTCGTCAGTCATGCAGACCTAACATTTTCTCCTTATCAGTTAATGCATGTAGATAATAACATTTTCTTTCTCCCCAATGAATGCATACTTCTCCCCAGTGAATGCATACAACAGTCATGCAGACCATTATGTAGACCATAACATTTTCTTTGCATGTAACAGTCATGCAGACCATCATGCAGACCATGACATTTTCTTTCTCCCCCTTTGTCATCAATCAAAAATAATCATAGCAGAAAGAGAGTAGAAGAAAACTAGATGGATAATATGCATAAAATTGGAGAAAGCTTAAACTAGTATCCAGCAGAAAGTATGTTAAGGCATAACATAAATGACAGAAAAAGTAAATTATTCAACTTGTGCAAAATGTAAATTGTTCATCAACCAATTGATTGTTTGGCCCTTTGAGCCAGCACCCTTCTTGGAAAATTGACTAGCAATTCTGTTTGATTTCCTTTTCACAACCACATGGTTCTGTCTTTTTCTATAAGGTTTGGGCTTGGGAGAAGGCGGAGGAATTTTTGGTTCTTTATGGGAGAAGGTTCAGGGGATGGTTCAAGAGAGGATTCAGGAGAAGGATCCTTTTTGTCCTCCGGCAATTTAGACTTGTCCTCTGAAGAATATTCAGCTTTCTCATGTTTAGATGACTTAGTAGTTTGCTCAATAACAGAAAGTCTGTTTGCAAGGCTCTTGATTTCTGAACTAAAAAGATCCAATTTTTCAACAAATGAATTGATTGCACTAAGAATATTTGCAGACAAGCCAGAATCTGGAACATTTCCTTTTGTAGATGACTCTCCCTGAATGACTTCATCAAATTTTCTCTTTGTTCCTAACTTCCCTTCCTCCTTAATCTTTATCAAGTTCTCTCACTCTTTTCCTGCAGATTCTCTTAATAATTTCCATAAATTATCCTCCCTAACATATCCCATCTTTTCAAATGAATCAAAGCTGTAAACATTTATTTTGCTAGGATCATAGGGAACAGAACTTAAATCAACTTTAAAAAATCCAAAAACCTTTGTCAATAGATTTCCAAAAGGAAGAGCCTTGCTTTATGTGGTTTGACACTGCAACATAAGCTTAGTTGCCAAAAACCCAAAATTTATTTGCCTTCCCTCAGCTAAAGCTAACATGATCACCATTTGCAAAATACTAATAGAAGTCTTATGGCCAAAGCTAGGGACTATCATGGTTGACACCATGTGATGCAGAATCCTACCAATACCATTCAGCCATTTAGAACTCCTATTTCCAGAATCTCCAAGACTTTCCCTCTAGTGAATAGTTTTTCAAAAATTTTCAAATAAAAAATTTCCTTTCCCTCAAGAAACTTGTTTAGCTCAAAGTACTGAAACCTAGCATCTCTAACATTACAAATTCGATTAAATAGTCTATGATCAAATTCTATTTCTCTGCCTTTTACTCTTGACACATACCACCAAAGCATAAAGCCTCCTTCAGTTTCTTCCAATTTCCATTTTCTCAAATTTGCATAAAATTCCCAAACTAGAAGGGTATACGTTTTCTCATCAACAGATAATAAGCTACCCCACCCAATATGATCAAACATATCCAAAATATTAGACAAGTTCAGAAAGGCAGAATGCTTAACCCGATAACCAGAAATAATAGTCCAATTTCTTGAAACCCAGTAATTGTATTCAGTCTCACATTTGGAATCAAGAAAACGAGGTACCTAATTTGTAGAACTCACTTGTTCCAAAAAAGATTCTGCCGAATCATAGTGAGATGCAGAGAACTGCGGTTGAGGAGAAGATTCTTTTACCTTCATCTTTGTTGAACCCGAAGCCCTTTTCTTCATCACAGGAGATGATTTTTGCCATTTTTTTGATTTTGGAATGGAAGATTTAGTCTTAGCCATTGAAGGATTGAGGTTTCTTCTAGGCTTTCGATTTATGAAGAAGAGGAGCACAAATGATTTTTAGAAGAAGAACAATTACAAGGGTTTCGAAAGAGAGAAAACTAGATTGATTTGAATGTCTAGGTAAATATGAGACTAAAATGCCTTGAAAACATAAGTTTTTTTGAGGAGTTTGGAAATGTGCAAATCAATTTTTTTTTAAATTCAAAATTTGGAATAAGAAGAATATTAGTGATGGATTTTGGAACTAGACTCGATCCGAAATAATCATCTAAAAGAGTGTTTTGTCCAAAATGCATTTTGGATGTAGGAATTGGATTCTAATATTGTGTCCAAAACAGAGGACGAGGTATTTTGGATGTGGAACATTGTTTCTAAAACCTTTTTCTTCACAAATCTTGCACAAAGAAGACTTATACCATATGATTAGTTATTAAATTCTTGTAATTCCCAAACATTTTCTCAAATTGTTGAATCTATCCTCAGCTAGAGGTTTAGTGAAGATATCTGCAAGTTGTTCATCCATTGAAATATATTCAACACACACATCACCTTTGAGCACATGATCCCAGATGAAGTGATGTTTAACTTTAATGTGCTTGGTCCTCGAATGCTGTACTGGATTTCTTGTTAGGATGATAGCACTTGTATTGTCACATAATATAGGTACACAATTAAAATTAAGATTAAAATCTAGTAACGTATTCTTAATCCATAAGATTTGAGCACAACAACTCCCGGCTGCAATATATTCAGCCTCAGTGGTGGATAAGAATACACAAGCTTGCTTTTTACTGTGCCATGACACAAGAGAGTGTCCAAGAAATTGACAATGGCCACTAGTACTTTTTCTTTCAACTTTACACCCTGCATAATCAACATCAGTATATCCTATACGATCAAAAGTATTAGTACGAGGATACCATAATCCAAATCATATGTACCAATCAGGTATCGAAGTATGCGTTTAACTACACATAAATGTGATTCCTTTGGACAAGATTGAAATTGAGCACAAAGACATATTGAAAACATGATGTCTGGTCGGTTGGAAGTAAGGTAGAGTAGACTCCCAATCATACCTCTATACTTGTGCTCATCTACTTTCTTACCCTTTTAATCATGATCAAGTTTAATGGATGTACTCATAGGTGTGCTGATTTCTTTTGCTTCATTCATACCAAATCTTTTGAGCAACTCTTTAGCATACTTAGCTTGATTTATAAAGATACCATCCTTTGTTTGCTTAATTTGTAGTCCAAGGAAGAAGTTTAGTTCTCCCATCATACTCATCTCAAATTCTTGCTGCATAGTCTTAACAAACATTTTGCACAAAGATTCATTAGTAGCACCAAAAATAATATCATCAACATAGATCTGAACAATCAGTAAATTATTAGGGTTATCAGATTTGATGAACAAGGTATTATCAATCATGCCTCTAGAGAATCCTTTCGAGATCAAGAATACACTAAGTCTTTCATACTAAGCCCTCGAAGCTTGCTTTAATTCATAAAGAGCTTTAGAAAGTTTGAAAACGTGATTTGGAAAGCTCTCATGAATAAAGCCTGGAGGTTGTTCAACATACACTTCCTTCTCAATAAAGCCATTTAAAAATGCACTTTTGACATCCATTTGATAAAACATGAAATTTTTGAAGGATGCCAAAGCAAGTAACATTCATATAGATTCCAGTCTAGCAACATGTGCAAATGTTTCATCATAGTTAATGCCTTCTTCTTGATTAAATCCTTGAGCAACCAATCTAACTTTATTTCGGATTACAGCCCCACTTTGATCAAGCTTATTTCTAAAAACCTATTTTGTACCAATAATAGGTCGATCATGAGGTCTAAGGAAAAGTTTCCAAACTTGATTTCTTTCAAATTGATTTAGTTCTTCTTGCATGGCAATAATCCAAAATTCATCATCTAAAGCAATATCAATGTAGCTAGGTTCAATATTTGAAAGAAGAGTAAATTTGTCAACGAAATACTGTCTAGTTTTAACTTCATGCTTTGGATCTCCAATAATTTGTTCCTTTGGATGACCTTATTTGTATTTCCAATTTTTCGGCAGTTAATGATTTACAGGATCTTCAGTTTGTTTTTTCTCTTGTTCAATCTATAATTCTTCAATCTCTTATTCTTTTGCATGAGTATCTAATGGTAGAGCTTTAACATGATCTACCTTAACTTCATTTGAATTCCCTACATCATCATCATCATCTCTTTTTGAAGTATAAATGTTAGATTCAGCAAATACAACATGCACAGATTCTTCCACACAAAGTGTTCTTTTATTGTATACTTTATAAGCCTTTTTGTTGGAAGAATATCCAAGAAATATACTATCAAAATTTTCAAGATTATCGCTTATATTTAGGATAAATCATTTACATCCAAATACTTTAAAATAAGAGATAGAAGGAGTTTTATTAAACATAAGTTCAAACGGGGTTTTTCTAAAAAATGGTCTTAACATAACTCGGTTTATTATATAGCACGCTGTGTTAACAGCTTCCACCCAAAAGTATTTTGGAAGAGCATTTTCACAAAGCATTAATCTAGTCATTTCTTGTAAAGTCCGATTTTTTCTTTCAACAACACCATTTTGTTGAGGGGTTTTAGCTGCTGAAAAATTATGAAAGACTCCATTTTCATCACAGAAGTGAGTAAATTCACTGTTACAAAATTCTTTGCCATTATCACTTCTAATAGAAACCAGTTTGCATCCAATCAAGTTTTGGACATGCTTTATCAGTTTTGAAAATTCAGAAAAAGATTCATCCTTTTGTCCAAGAAATAAGGTCTAGGTAAATCTAGAGAAATCATCAATAAGTACATATGCATATTTCTTACCTCCAAGACTAGCAGTCCTCATTGGTCCAAACAAATCCATATGGACTAATTTGAGTGATTTTGAGGTAGAAATCATTTTCTTTGGTTTAAAAGAGGTTTTGATTTGCTTCCCAAGCTGACATGCATCACAGATTTTATGTTTATCAAATTTCATTTTTGGCAATCCCCTAACAAGTTCTTTTGAGGACAGTTTGTTTTACAAATCAAAGGATACATGACCTAATCTTCTATGCCAAAGATAACCATCATTGTCATGAACGGATAGGCATCTAATTCCATTAGCTACAAGGTCATTAAGAAAGAACACATATACATTTCCTATACGTTTGGCAGTAAAGATGATTTCGAGATTTCCACTATCAAGTATAGAGCAAGAATCTTTTTCAAAAATGACTTTGCAACCATTGTCACAAAATTAGCTAATGTTGAGCAGATTATATTTCAAATCATCAACAAGTAAAACTTACTTTATAATTGTCAAGGAACCTCTACCAATATTACCAATGCTGAGAATCTTTCCTTTCTTCTTGTCTTCAAATGTAATAAGTCCTTCATTTGTGGTCTGAATATCTTCTAACAAGGCTACATTTCCAGTCATGTGTCTTGAACAACCACTGTTCAAGAACCACTTGGTGAAGCTTAAAGACCGTACCTATAGATGAGAAGGAAAAATGATTTTTGGTACCCACACTTTCTTAGGTCCATAAAGGTTAGTAACATTTTCTTTGATTTTCCAGAATGTAACTTCATCGGTTTCAACTTTTCTTTTGATAAGGCATCTTGAAACTGTATGTCTCAGTTTTTCATAGTATGTGCATGCTTTGTGTGTGCTATAAGAAGAAGTAGGTTTAACATATTGAGACTTGTTCTTTTTATTTTTATTCTCATGTTCATATCCTAAGCCATTTTGATTTCCAGCATAAACAAATCTGGGCTTGCAAAATTTATCTTTATCCTCATGTTTATATCCTAGGCCACTTCAGTTACCAAAAAGATGTTGAGTTCCAAGTAGCTTTTCCAGATTGCTTTTACTATTTGTGAATTTTTCAATGCAATTGGTAAGATCATTTACTCTAATTTTCATATCATCAAAGGTGCTAATCATGCATTCAAGAGTTTAAATTTTATCACACAAGTTTTTGTTTTCCAGAGATGCATTGTGCAAGACAGTTATGATCACATCTTTCTCAATTATAGCACACGTATGTTTTTCAAAAGACATTTTATAGTTATTCAACAAAGCTTCATTTTCTTTCTCCAGACTTTTATTTTTCAATTTCAATTCTTTATTTTTTCTGCACAATTTTTTTAAATTCATAAAACATATCACATAACAACTCATTAGGATCAACATGCTTTTCAGCCATAGATATAAGTGAATTAGACATGCAGTCTGATGTTGAAAGGTTTATTTCATTTTCCAATGCCATGAAGCAAATGTTGGCAGTTTCTTCCTCAGATTCCTCATCTTCAGACTCAATTTCATTTAAGTCCCAAGCTCCCATTAATCCTTTTCCTTTCTTTACCTTCAGGTCTTTCTTTTTCATAAACATTTTTCCTTCCTTACCTTCTGCAATCGGACAGTCCGCAATGAAGTGATCCGTGCTTTTACATTCAAAGCATTAAGGTTTGAAGCCAGAGGTTTGTCCTTTCCTTCTTATAAGCTTCCTTCCTCTTTTGTAGTTTCCTTTGTTGAACATCTTTCTGAATTTCTTTGCTATCATTGCTAAATCATTGTTGTCCATCTCCATGCTTTCACTGCTTTCCGAAAGACTTGTTTCTCCACCTTCATTTTTAGCCTTTAGCGCAATTCCTTTTCTATCTCTATCATGATTATCGGATTCATGAAATCTTTTAAGCTTCACCTTATGAGTTAAAAGAGATCCGATCAACTCTTTAGTAGGTAAGGATTTTAAGTCCTTGAATTCTTCTACAGCAAAAGTTTTAGGCTACCAACTTTTTGGTAAAGCATCAAGAATTTTTCTGTTTTGTTCCTTAAGGGAATAAACCTTTTCGTAAGCTTTCAGACTATTTGAGATATTAGTAAATCTTGTGAACATATCAGTGGTGCTTTCATTTGGCCTCATAGTAAATAATTCATAGTCATGAATTAGAAGCCCCAATTTTGATTCTTTGACTTAGTTAGTCTCCTCATGGGTGACTTCAAGTAATCTCCACATATCATGGGCTAAATCACAACCACTAACACGGTTGTATTCGGTCACATCTAGTGTATAACACAAAATGTTCATAGCTTGAAAATTTAGAGTCATTTTCGCATTGTCTTCCACATTACACTCATAATTTTGTTTAGGTATTTTTATGCCATCAATAATCTTTGGTGGAATAAAAGGACCATTCTCTATTAAACTCCATAACTCGAAGTTAATAGAACATACATAAATTTTCATTCTATTTTTCCAAAAAGTATAGTTATTTTCACTAAACAAACGAGGACGAATTGTTGAAGACCCTTCAACATATGGAAGAGAGGATGAGCTTGCCATTAAGATCTTTTCTACAAGGTTGTTAAACCAAAAGTATGTAGACCAAGCTCTGATACCAAATGAAAAACCTTAGAGGAGGGGTGAATAAGGTTTTTTGCAAGCAAAAACAATTTGTCTAGTTTGTCTAAAACGCTGAATAATGATGATCACTAAGATGCTTGGACTAACTTTATAGATTCATAGAAGGTTATCCAAGCACTCGTAGATGTATCTAGATTTAGACAGCAAAGAACATCAAAAGCAGTACATGAACAACTGAATAAAATGAAACACGAGAAGTATAGTGGTTCGATCAACAATAATCTACGTCCACTGCCTTAAGCTCATATTTAAGGATTTTCAACCCTATTTCATTAACCTTACTTAATGAAACTATTTCTCATACAAGAGAGGATCACCACACTAGGTTTTTCACAACCTCTCAGTCACGCAAACATATCAAGGATCACCTCACTAGGTTTTACTCCACAATCTTTATACAAACACAGAACAAGGATCACCCCAATGGGTTTTACCACACAACCTTGAACATAAATCAATGCAAGGCTCACCCCTATGGGTTTTATACCTCAACCTTGCACTACAACAGAGATTTGAATATCAATAGAAAAGAGATAAGCTCACTTACTTGAGCAGATGTTCACTCGGATACAAGGCACAAATACTTTTATCTTTGATACACAATAAACTTGCTTTGAAACTAGATAAAAGGAAATTTTTTAAAATATTGAGCAATAATGTTTCTAAGATGAATGTTTCAAAAATTTTACATCTAATCTTACTTTAAGGTTTATTTATAGGTCATAAATAAACGGCTATAAATTTTTTTGTTTAAACTTATCTGTGTTTTGGACTCGGGTTTTGGACGAAGATACATCCAAAAGGTAAGTTCAAAATGGCACTAACCAGATAAAAACTTTTTCAGCGCAGTTTACAGGATTTTGGACGAACCTTTTGGATTCAAACTGTTCCATCCAAATTTTGTGAATTTCAAAAACTTTGAAAACATCTCCTTTGAAACTTCAAGATAAAGTCTAATAAATCAAAAAATAAGAAGATATAGGAATTAATAGATATACCTTAATAACACTTCCTAGTCTATCATTCTTTATAAAGAACTTCCTTGATATGTAACTCCACATACTTTAATCTTCTCATTTGATCTTCTATTCTTGATTTCAGTGATGAAGGAGTTGCCAAGAAATCTTATCTGAAGACTTTTGAAGAATAAATGTCAAACATATCCTATCACAATAGATTAACAAGTTAGTCTATATCAACGTTTGTCATAAATCAAAATATAGAGGAAAGCCCTTAAGGTTAACACTTAGGCTTCTAGTCCAATAATCCATGAATTCCTGGAGTGTTTCCACTTTCCAAGGGAGCTACCCTAAAGCAAATATCCAAGTCATGTTTCCCAGGGCTCTGGATATTTGGATCATTCAGACAACCACAAGGGGCGATATAGTATAGAAACTATCTTGTACAAGTCCGTCTTAACTAATTAGTCACACATACCCAACATGCAAGTATATTGGTCCTACGATAGAATCTCAACTATAGTATATCAAAGTACAAGCTTCCAGCTTCGTCAGGACACCAACTCATACTCAAGTCGTAGAGTACTAGTCCACGCTGTAGCTGTAGTAGTCTAGGTTTCTACCAAATAGTACTTTAAGAAACTACTGCTACAGGTCCTGTTCTACGTATTCGAAATATGCTTATGTCATGAAGTGAGTGGACTACTCATTGGCTAAAGGTAAGCTATTCCCCATTTGGAATTCAAAACATAATAACCTAAACATGATGAGATTCCCATTCTCATCAATTGGTTAAGAACAAATGTTTATGTGTTCAAATAACCCGTGATCCATACCTTACTGTGAAAGACCACCATTCACATGGATCACTTATTTAAACACAATGGGTCTTTTCCAAACAAAATTGTGCACAAATAAAAAGTAAATTCACAAATGATTTCTGAAAATAAAATTTTTTATTTAAACATTTGATATTTACATCAGAAACCTAGTCCAAGAGGGCATACTTCCCAACAACAACATAACCAAGAAAATTTATTTTTTCCAAACAAAAGGAACATTTATCAAAGTTCACATATAACCTTTCTCTTCTAAGAGCAATAAGCACACATTTAAGATGATGCAAATGATATCCATAAAAAAAAAAAAAAAATCAAGATATCATTAAAATGCACCACAACAAATTTTCTAATATATTCTCGCAACACATAATGCATCAACCTCATGAAAGTACTAGGTACATTTGATAACCCAAATGGCATCACAAGCCACTCAAATAAATCCTATTTGGTCTTAAATGTAGTCTTCTATTAATCACTTTCCCTAATCCTAATATGATAATATCTGGATTTTAAATCAATTTTTGAAAATACACATGATCCATGCAATTCATCCAATAAATCATCTAGTCTAGGGATAGGGTAACGATATATTACCATTATGTTGTTAATAGTCCTATAGTCAACATACATTCTCTATGATCCGTCTTTTTTAGGCACCAACAACACTGAAACTGCATTTGGACTTAAACTCTCTCGAACATGGCTTTTCTTGAGCAATTCCTCAACTTGCTTTTGTAGCTCCTTAGCTTCTTCAAGGTTGCATCTATAACCTGGTCGGTTTGGAATGACAGCCTATGGGATGAAATCAATCTGATACTCTATTTCTTGGACGGGTGAGAATCCTTCTAGTATTTCTTTTGGAAATGCATCCTGGAATTCTTTAACAAGGCCTACAATTTCACAAAGCAAAGAAAGAGTAGTTTTATTAGTAGTTACATAAATGCCTTTACAAATTAAGAGATACACTGGTTCCTTAGCTTTAATTGCTTCTACCACCTCTCTCTCAATTTACTCGTTTCTTATTTCCTTGCTCTTGTTTTTCCTTTCTCTTTTCCTTTTCTTCTTTCTCAGTTTCTCTACGTTCACTCTCTCAATTTTTTTTCTTATTTTCTTGAACACTATTTTTCTTCTCCTTTTCTCTTATGATCTTTTGATCTTTGCTCACTTCACTTGGAAACATACGAAATAGAATGAATTTCTTTCCCTCCTTATACACAGTGTAGGTGTTTTTCTTTCCGTCAGGCTTTACTTACCAATCTTATTGCCATGGTCTCCCTAAAAGTAGGTAGCCCGCATGTATTGGAACAACATTGCACAAGATCTTATCCTTATATTTCCTCATGTCAATTGTAATCAAGGCTTATTTGTTAACCTTCAATTCCACTTTCATTTAGCCATTGCAACTTATAGGGTTGCAGATGCTTCCTTATTTCCAAGCATATCTCTTCCATACACTAGTATTTATAACATTGGTGCAACTCCTACTATCAATGATTACGCTGCAAGGTACTTGGTTGATTAAGCATCTTGTATAAAAGATTTTCTCCCTCTATTGATGATGCTCATTTTCCTTCACTTGTGTGCTCAACGATCTTCTAGCTACACCAAGTAACGCACACACTTACCTTACTTCTTCACCTTCTTCACTCGAGATTTCTTCTTCCTTTTGAATCTCTTCTAATTTCTTATATTCCTCTTCCTTAGATGAAATCTCGCCATATGAATTTGTGTACATCACTTTCTTGCTTGGACATTCATGCATCGTATGTCCATATCCCATCAACGAAAGCATTTGATATCTCGGCTCCTCGGTTTTTCAATAGCTTTTCTTTTATCTCTATTCTCTTATTCCCTAGGTTTATTGAATTCTCTAGGCGGCAGCTTTGGGACTTCTTCCTTCTTAGGTGTCACTTTAAGGAATTCCTTAGGATATGACGTTGGTTGGTTTGCTCTCCTCTCAAAAGGTTGTTTTCTCAATTGTTTTTCTATCTTCATAGCTATGTGCACCATTTCTTCCAAGGTTCCATACGAATGCAACTCAACTACATTGGCTATCTCTCGGTTCAATCCACTGAGAAATCTCGATTTAGTGGCACGTAGATCTTCATTAATAATCATCCTCATCATTAACACCTCAAGTTCTTTGTGATAATCTTCAATATTTCTATTTCCCTGTCTTAGCACTTGAAGCCTTTGATATAGCTCATTGTAGTAGTGGTATGGTACAAACCTCACTCTCATGAGAATTTTCATCAATTCCCATGTACCAATGACATTTTCTCCCATCCTCCGTCTATTAGCCAAAACCTACTCCTACCATACCAATGTATAGCCTGAAAATCCTAGTACTACCAATTTTACCTTAATTCTCTCACTATAATCTTGGCATCAAACAGAATTTCTATTTTTCTTTCCCATTCAAAGTATGCCTCAGGATCACTTTTCCCTGGGAATTGTGGTACCTTCATTTTGATATTTTTCAACTCTCGTTCTCCCTCATTTTCATCTCTCCTCCTACCTCTCATCATATTACCCCAATATTGTTCTCCATAGTCTTCTTCCGGTATCCCTCTTCTCACTCAAATTCTCTCTCAATATTTCTTTCAACTCCCTTCATAGGATTCTCACGAATTCTCCCTCATCCTCTTCCTCTACCTCTTCTCAACCCGTTTCTCCCTCCTCTCATAGGAGCTGGTTGATATCCACCCACTAAATATTCATCCAATTCTTCTCCTGGTTGGGTGTTCACGAGAGGCGTGTTGTAGGCTTCAGGTTGCTCTTATCCCCTTCTTTGACCGGTGGTAGATGTTTGGCCTTGTTGAGCTCGAAGTTCGATCATCTCCCTCTAAATGCCCTCCATACTCCTTTGCAATGAAATGAGGGTCTCACGAAGATCTCTCGATTCCTCTTGTGGTCTACTTACTCCACCAAGATTTAGCCTAGTCATTTCCTCTCCTTGATTCATGGTTGGAGTTTAGACTGATGTTCCTACAAAAGAGTTAAAAGAACAAGACTAGAGATTAGTTTCCTTACTCACTCCCTAAGTGTTTACACCCCACTCTCATGTTTGCACTCCTTGGGCTTTTTAATAATAACCTCTCTCTTACCTTTTGTGTTCACTCCATAGTTCACTTGTTCAACCAAATTCCTCCTTAACTCCAAAGAGTTTAGTTCACTTTAGTCTATTAACTCTTAGGATGCTTCAATATAAGGGTCCTAGAATGACAATTTTAGTGAACACTTAGAGGTTAAGAAACAAGTAGAGTATAAGGTGTTTACAACACACAACAAGGGAAAAGACAATTTGTAGAATACAATGAATTGGTTATTAGAATAACACTATTGTTCAAGCCACATTCTTTCTTTGTGAAATTTCATCAAACACATGGTGTTCATAGCGTAAATGGTTATTGAGACTTTTTATCAAACACCTTATGTGCAAGATTTTTCTATAGAGCTTTGCAAGCAAATTTCTTCCCAAACATGCCTAATATAATCACAACAACAAAAATAAATGTATTCCTAAGGATCTTTCTTCAACAAATCATTCTCATTCCTTTTTTTTTTTTTAATCTAAGAATCTAAACATCAAACATCACTTTAGATTTGATACATCCAAGCTAAGATGGAGATCTAAGCTTAACCAGGCTCTGATACCAAATTTGATATGAGCTTGAGGGTGGAAATTTTTCTAAATCTAAAAGTAGCTTTTGTTTTAAACTTTTTGTAAAGGACAAGAACTACAAGACAATAAGACAAGCAAGAAAAGCTATAAAAGACATAAAGAGATCAAAGAGAGTAACAAAGAAAATACCTTTTCTACAAACAAAGAACCCTAAAAGAACTTAGAATTTAGAACCCCAAATTTAGTAGATTAGGTCTACCACAATAACACCTTAGAACCCTTGACGTAGTAAGAAATCAAGAATTAAAAGGATAGGGAATTGTGGGCATTCAAACAAGAAACAAAAAGAACCCTAAATGATATACAAGAAGAACCCTTGTTGATTTCCTAGTTAAATTATGCTTTGAGTTTATAGACACATACTCAAGGGTGGACTAAGCCTTTAGGTATGTCTTGGATTGAAGTTGAACAAGGAATCTCTCCATTGTTTCAAACCTTCAAGTTGAATGCTTCAGTCATGTTAAAAATATAGAATATGTTCCATTGTTCTTACTATACAAAGCCTATATAATGGTATTCTATTCCTGAATTGAAATACTTTTTAAATATTACAAAATGACCACAAAAATAGCTGAAAAATATCAGAGGTTCAGATCTAGATTAGGGCCAGCACCAGGCAGGGCTGGTAGGGTCGGCACCAAGTACATTCTGGAGGAACAGTACCCTTCACAAAAATAGCTGAAAAACGTCTATAGTTCTGATCCAGAGTGGGGTCGATACCAGGTAGGTCTGCTAGGGTCGGTGCCAGGTATATTATGGTGGAATAGTGCTTGCGTCACAAAATTGAGAGATTCTCTAGTCCATACCCAGCGCCTGGTAGGGCTCCAGGGACTGGCGCTGGGTATGTTCTGCTGGGTGTCATTTCTGCGTGAACAGCTTCCGATTAATGTCCTTTGTACACTAGCAGCATAGTCCGTTCTCGATCCTTTTCCGGCAATGTCCATACACTATCCCATCTTAAATGAGTTTGTAGATATGCGTGACGATTGAGTTGGAATTGTTTGAAGTAGGCTCTCGTCAAGAGACTGGGCAAACTCGACTTTATTTCAGCTTCGTCCTCTCCCCCTTCTTGAGCTTGATCCTCGTAACTGGATTGATTCCTATTATTCCTTCACTATCAATCATATTTCTCTCACTGGTTTATTCTATATCCAACAGTGGTCTAATTTATTATCTGGTTAATGATCACTTTAGACAATATCAAAATATAGAATTTATCAAGTAGGAAATTATAAAGAATTTAGGTCAAAGGACTTCTAATATCATCATGGCTAGAAAGTATTTATGACATGTTCTATAAAGTACTCTCGCAGTGGGTCATGTCCAGTATAATGTTCTCTAATATTTATTTATGTTTTGACTTGATATCACATATATCTATGACTAATAAAATATAGCCATCAAGTCACAAATATATTAATCTTAATTTATTATTGTTCCACTAATAATAGTCGATCAGGGACAATTTAAGAATAGTTATTGTATTTGTTATAGGGTTTTACTATCAAGTCACGTACTTGATAACCACAAAACTAAATGCACTATTCATGAAAAAAAATGCCTCGTATCATTATATAATACATAATGATAATAGTATAAGTACAAATTGTTTTAGGGTATATCCCTCATCAAACCCTTGTCAAAGAGGTTTAAGCTCAAAGTAGAAAATAGGCAAGATGAATGTAGAAAGAAGGAAGCTTTTTGAAAAATAGAAGGTTCATAAAAATAATTTTTCTCAACAAAACAAAACGCATGAACCTCATTCTCTAATATTCCTTTAGACACATAAATATTTTTGCCAACAAATAAATGCACATGGTCTCTAAAGAATGCATCAAATGTGAAATTACCATTTAACCCTTTAAAAGATTTGTCACAAAGAAAATTCCCCTTAAAACATAGCATTTGAGTTTTCAAATATGGGATTAAGAAATCCTTACTTTTTAATGTATGGTCTACAAAAACTAAGTTACCTCCCTGAAATTGAGGTGAATGGTAGAGATTATCACCATCCTCTAAGGACTTCTTACGATGTAGCATTGAAAGATCCAACTTCTTGAGCCATGGTAAATTCAACACATTATCATTTAGACCCTTGTTCTCTAAGAATTGAGAAGAACCTAAAAAATCATGTGATAAAGAGAGATTAAAATTAATAACACATAGAGGAGAATTGAATACCTCACTTTCCACATTGGATAATTGTTCCTCATATCATCTCTCTTTTCCTTAGGAATTCTCTTGTTCAAGCGTATGGGCCTTTATGGCATCCTCAACCAACTTGGCTAGTTGTGTTCTTTGATGGCTCATACATTGGGATGCTTCTTCATGCCACTTAATAGAGGAATTTGTCTTGGTGACAAAAGAATGCATAGAGGCTTCAAGTGACATCTCCTAAAAAGTATCAATCTAAGCTTGCAAATTTGCCAAATTCTTGTCATTATAGCTCCTTTGATCTTGTGGCAAAAAGTAGTTGTCCATGATGATGTCAATCTCGCGCTCAAAAGAAAAGTAAAAATAAAAAAAATAAAAACAAACAAAAATAATAAAAAAAATAAAGAAAAGAAAAACACACGCATTGACAAACCATCTAAATTCAAAAGTTAGTGGTATTTATAGTACAACATGAAGTAAGCTAGTCAATTAAGTCACACAATGTTACAAACAACAAGATAGAATATCGATTTACAAAAAGAACATATATACATATTTACATATAGACATATGGACATATAAACATATAAACGTGGTTAAATCAACAAAATCCAAGCTTTTCTGATATTGTTCCCCGGCAATGGCGCTAAAAACTTTATGCGTAAATTTTGGGTGAATAAAAAAACATCAAATTTAAATTCATCCCTTAGTCAAGTTTTAATTAAAACATTAATTTCAAAATACACACACGTGCAAGTATACTCATCGCAAGTATAGCATAGGGAATTAACGAGTATCGATCCTCAAATGAACAAGTGCACACTAATCACTTTTTATTCATTGTTTAATTAACCCAATGAAGTAGTAAGATAAAAATAAGAAAAATAAAGAAATATGTACAACTCAAGGATGTGAAAATTTGTAATTTAGACAAAAGCTTTTGAAAACATGATAATAAATCACTTAGCCAATATCACAATCAATTATTTTCTTGGTCTTATAAATAATTTAATATAGACCTACTTCATTTCCAATCCATGGAATTACTATTTTCTAGTTAAATTAGTGAACACATTCTATCTTGACTAACTTATCCAAAAGATGTATTAAAATTAATCCTCATATAAACCTCTATATTCTAGATGATTTAAAATATAAAATTAGTCAATGAATCCATATTCTAGCAACCATCAACAAATCTTTGATTACCAATGTTCTAGATAATTAATCCTCTTTTCAAGTAAATTAAGAGATAACAAATATGAAACTAGTTAATTGAAGTCATTACCAACCTCTTTTTCAAGCAAGTTAATAACAAAAATCAATCAACTAACTCTATAAGAAAAATAAGCAATCAAATCCCAAGATAAATAATGAATTGATCAAAATACTAAATTAACTCAAGAAATCACGAATCACAAAAATAATAACAAATTACAATGGATATATTGAATACATGATTGTTAAAGGAAAAGAAAACAAAGGTAAAAGAAAGCACTCATAGACAAGCCTCTTTCTTCCTCCTTGAAGACTCTCTTGAACAATCCTTCTTGATTGGGTGAATTCCTCTTTTAATGAGTGATTAAGAATTTAAGCTCTTGGATCCATACCCACTTGTATCTCTTCTCTTGTCCTTGTGTTTTTTCTTGCTTTTATAGACCTCTTGGATTTTAAATCTATGGCTTAGGGAAGTCTTGGCTGAGTAGGATTCAAAAAATACCAAAATCATTGCAAAATTCATAATTTCTTGCACAAAATATTGGCCTTCCAGAGTGTACCTAGCACCGAGTACCTTTGACCCACCTGGCGCCAGGTGTACTCAGTTCTTCCCCTATTTTTGCTCTATTTTTTTGTTTTTTTGGCAGATAAAATGGACCTGGTGCCAAGTACACTTGCCAGACCTGGCGCCAGGTCTATTCTGGTTTCTTTCGCTGCTTGAATCCCCCTATTGGACCAAAATGGACTCGGCGCCTAGCATCACTTTTTGCTCGATTTTAATTCAAATATGCACAAATTTGCAAAAAAACCCTTTTTTACAAGAAAAATGTCAAATAGGAAGGAGTATGCCTAGTTATTACAACAAATGTATCAGGAAACAACCTCAAATAACTAGGAAAATAATGGTAATTTTAGCCCCTATTAGAACTCATCACGACCTTAGAGATTAAATCACAAAGCTCTAATCACTTAACATATTCAATCTTGTTCTTATTTTCCCAACCAAATTCTCTTCCTATCTAAGCCTCAAGCCTTCTTTCTATTTTGACCTTAAGCAAAATTTCCTTTTTACCCTCACTACTCAACAAGTATAAATAAACCATATAACCTATATACTACAATTCTAAGGCACATGAATTCATTCAAGGAATATATTTTATACAAGATGATATGATATGCACCCTATCCCTCTAACTCTAGGGTTAGTTTAGATGGGGTTTTACATCCTCCCCTCCTTAGAAGAATTTCATCCCGAAATTTATCATGTACCTTTATCTCAAGTTGGGGTATTTTCGCTTCACCCATTCTTCTGTTTCCCACGTGGCATCTTGAGTGGCATGATGCTCCCACTGCACCTTCACCATTGGTATCTGCTTATTTCGCAAAGTATTGATACTTCGGCTAAAATTTTAACAGATTTCTCCACATAACTCAAGTCGGGTTGCAATACCAGCAATTCATCGTTCAGAACATGTCCCCGGTTAGCATTATACTTTTTCAATTGAGACACATGGAATACATCATGTATTCCAGTTAGACCATCTGGCAAATCCAGCTGATACGCAACTGGTCCAATTCTTTCCTTGATTGGAAATAGTCCGAAATATCTTAGATTCAGCTTCCCACCTTTTGGATGCTTCAATACTCCTTTACTCAGAGTTAACTTCAAAAACACGTTGTCTCCTACTTGGAATTCCAACTTCCTTCGCCTATTATCCGTATAACTTTTTTGCCGGCTTTGAGCTGCTTTCAACCTTTCTTTGACCAGCTTCACCTTATCTGACATTTCCTGAACGCAGACTTCTCTAGACTTGCTTTTGTGACCGTCTTCTGACCAACTCCAATACAAAGGCACTTAACACTTACGTTTATACAACGCTTCATACGAAGCCATACCGATCGAAGATTAGTAGCTATTATTGTAAGCCAATTCCACATACGGGACGCAATCAATCCACTTATCCTCAAAATCTAATACTCAAGCTCTTAGTATATCTTCAAATATTTGAATAACCCTTTCTGACTGACCATCGATTTGCGGGTGTGCCATTGTATTAAACTTCAGATTAGAACCCAATCATTCTTGAAATTTGGCCCAAAATCAGGATGTAAACCTTGGGTCTCAGTCTGACACGATACTCAAAAGTACTCTATCCAATCTGACTATCTCCTACACATATATTTGAGCTAACTTTTCCATTGAGTCCCTTACGTTTACTGGAATAAAATGCGTTGATTTAGTCAATCTATCAACCACTACCCATTTGGTATTATTTTGGGTCTTTGCCATAGGTAGTCCAGTAACAAAATCTATAGTTACCTCTTCCTACTTCCTATGCTCTGCTTTAACTTTCTGACAGGTCAAGCATATGCGAGACATACTTCACCACATCCTTCTTCATTCTAGCCCACTAATAGGCTTTCTTTAGGTCTTAATACATTTTCGCTTCTCCTGGATGAATAGCATACTTGCTTCTATGCGCCTCTTCAAAAATCTTATCCTTCAGCTGCTGCTCATCAGGCATACACAAACGATCTAAAAAATACATCATTCCCATCTCGTCTTGCCGAAAATCACTGCCTTCCCACTTAAGCTCCTTATCCTTAAATTGTTGAAATTTTGTATTGCTTTGTTGCTTGAATCTCTTGAATTCTCAATCTGGCTATTTTGACTTTACAACTCAGGGCATCAACAACTACGTTAGCCTTCCTTGGGTGGTAGTTGATAGGACAACGATATTCCTCCAAAAATTCCATCCATCTCCGTTACCTCAAATTCAAGTCCTTCTAGGTAAAAATATATTTTAGACTCTTGTGGTTTCTGAACACTTCATCTTTGCTCCATATAAATAATGTCGCAATTTCTTTAATGCAAACACAATGGCAGCCAGATCTAAATCATACGTCGGATAATTAACTTCGTGAGGCTTCAATTTCTGAGAGGCATAAGCTATTACCTTCCTATCCTACGTCAATACCGTTCCCAAACGTTCCTTAGATGTATCAGAATATAAAACGTAGGGTTTATCTCCATCTGGCAAACTCAACACTAGAGACGTTATTAATCTCCGCTTCAGCTCTTGGAAATTTTTCTCACACTTTTCATTCCAGACAAAGTGCACATCTTTTCTCAATAATTGGGTCATATGTAATGCTAGCGTTGAGAACCCTTTAATAAACTGTCGATAATAGCCGACCAATCCCAAGAAGCTCTTAATCTCAATGATGTTCTCTAGCTGATTCCAGTCTGAAACTGCTTCAACCTTTGATGGGTCCACTTTGATTCCATCTTTGGTCAACACATGGCCAAGAAATGACACATTGTCCAGTCAAAAGTCATACTTGCTAAACTTGGCATAAAACTTGTGCTCTCTCAACTTTTCTAATACCAGCTTTAGATGTTTTGTATGATCCTCTGGACTCTTCGAATATATAAGTATGTCGTTGATGAATACCACCACAAACGTATCTAAGTATAGTTGGAAAACATGATGCATCAAATCTATAAACATTGCCGGTGCATTAGTCACCACAAAAGGCATTACCACAAACTCGTAGTGACCATATCTAGTATTGAAATCTATTTTGGGAATATTCTCCTGCTTAATCTGTACTTGATAATATCCCTGCCACAAATCCAATTTAGATTAACAACTAGAGCTTTACAACTGGTCAAACAACTCATCAATTAAAGGTAGGGGATATTTATTCTTGATGGTTAAATTATTCAACCCCCGATAGTCGATGCACAACCTCAAGGTCTTATCCTTCTTCTTCACAAATAGAATTGGAGCTCCCCAAGATGATGTGCTAGGCCTTATGTAGCCTTGCTTCACCAATTCTTCCGGCTACTTCTTTAGTTCCTACAATTCTGCTAGTGTCATCGGATATGAGGTCTGGGATATAGGTTCCGCTCATGAAATCAGATCTATGGTGAACTCAACTTCTCGGGTGGGAGGAAGAGAAGTGAGTTCTATAGAAAACATATCGGGAAAATCTTGTACCACATCCATATTTTCCAGGGTGCATTGATTATTTGACTTGTTTATCATGTAAGCTAAATATCCTTGGCATCATTGCTTTAATAACTTCCTGGCTTTTGCTCCAGCTATCAAAAAGTTCAATTCTTTTACTCACTTGCCATTGAATTCTAGCATATCACAATCAGGTCTAATGAATTTGACAGACTTATTCTTATAATCTACTTTAGCTCCATGCTTAGCTAGACAATCCATACCCAAAATTATGTCATAGACATCAATAGCTAAGACTATTTAGTCTCTTTCCAAGCTCTCTTTCCCCACTCTAATCTTACGACTCTGCACATACTAATCTACTTGCACCATTTTTTCCAATGGCATACTTACCAACAAGGTAAAATGTAGTTCAACTCCATCCCAACACAAATGATATGCATAATTCTTATTTATATAGGAATGGTTGGATCCAAGGTCTATTAATGCATTAACCAAATGACATTGGATAGTAAACGTACATTCCACCACTGCTGCATCTGCTCCAACTTCCTCCTTTTTGTTCCTTCGCTTCGACAAAGTTTGTAGTATCTCAATCATTTTGTGAAATATTTGCCCCATAGTCATATTCATAGGCTTTTCAACCCCACTTCCTGCTTCGGTTCATTCTCATTTCCCTAATTTGGCGAGAAAATTTGAGTAGCTTCATATTCTGGAGTCACAGGTTCTACTTCAGGAGCCCTTCTGCAGGTTGCTGCTACACAATGCTTTGGTGCCATTTTATACCATCGCCCCTATGTAATGAGTTATGCATCAAAGTTTAAAATATTTAAATTCAAGCATGCATTCACATTCAAACATGAGTAAAAGTAAATCATATGCAAGCTTTGTATAAATAATTATGTTCCTCAAGATTGGAGTATACCAAGGTACTCTTATTTGCAAAAATTTTGAAACAAAGCAATAAACATAAATGAACCCCTAGCATAGGAGTTTATTGAAAGTAGTAAATATTCGTTTTCTAGATATAAGTGTTAGTGTTATGCCCTAGAGGTAATCACTTATACATTGTATATGACACATTTTTATTTTAAATTAAAAAAGGCATTATTTGTCTTACAGTTTCTTATGTTTACTTTTATGTAAAATAACTGTTAGATAAAGTCCCTAGTACAATACTGTGTTAAGGAAATCATGATAGAGATCATAATATAAGATTTCTACTACATTGTATAGTGTTAGTACTTAAATAGTCCCTAGTCGTAATATTAATAAGATAGGACATCATTAATGCGTTAAGAATATCATGTGTTAGACTTCCTGATTTGATTAGGCAGTGGTTCTCATATCCGTGAGTATTGAAATACTCAAAGTTAGCATATGGATGCTTTTTAATAGAACAAGTTCATTGGATGGCCTAACTATGAGATAATCACATGGATAACTATTTAGTGCCAGTGATATAATCTCAATATAGCAAACATGCAAGTATCCTTAGACTTGAGATCTCTAAGGTACTTTGTTTGTTGAGCTTTGTGCTTTGATTTCAATCTTTGGAGCCAGATCGAGGGCCGCCTATGGGATGGATATTGGGTACATTGTGAGATAAATAAAAGTAGTTGAGAGAGTCAATAAAGGGTTCACCACTCCTAATAGTAGGGGCGAATATCTCACGGCCACTTGTAGGAATTACTACTCAAAAAGTCCTCGGCCAAGGCGTTTGTGCATTGGAAACAGTTCCAATTGATACACATCTAGAGTAGTGGGTTCTTGGTACAAGTACTATTATATTCGGGTCAGAATTAATTCTAGAAGGAGTTGGCACTAATTCCGTACTCCAAATCGAATGAGATATTATATGGTGAATGGAGTTAATTGCACTGTAGTTTGTTATTAAAGGGTTCATGTCAAGCCACTTGACTTCCTGGGCTCTTAGGTGGTCATAATGTGTTGCTAGATACCACTAATGATCTGTGAATATAGGTTTATTAATTGATGAATTAATAAACCAATCCTGATTAGAATTAAGATGATTAATTCTAATTAATTATAGATTATTAATCTCAAAGACGTTTGGATTAATTCATATTCGCTACCAATTGACTGGGAAACCTAATAGAACACACACAATAGAGGATTGTATACTCAAGATGTTATTTGATAACATAGTAGGGTTAATTGCAAAAAAGAGAAGTTGTTGTGCCCAACTTATAATTAGTTATAATTTATGGTCCGAATTGTAATTGTGCGAACTTAATATTTCCAATTACAATTAGAGAATTCTAATGGTTTTAGAATTCTTAGTTGGAGTGGTTTTAGAAGGATTTTTTCATGTGATATATTGAGACACACACGATACCTATTGGACAAGGGATTCACAACAACAACCAACTCCATCTGAAACCCTCTCTTGTGGTTCTTGCAACCTAACCCTAGCCGCCACTTAGTTTTTCTGCTAGCACAGAAAATCTTGGTGCTTGAGTGTATCCTCTGTGTGGATTTCTGTTAGAGATAATCACACACTGTGATTATAGTGGTTGGACATTCAATTCTCGTGGTGTTTGATCAAGAGGATTGCTAGATCATGCTTCAACTTGAAGAAGGAAATTTTTGTTTTCCACACGATCAAAGAAAAGTAAAAATACTGTTAGTTTTGTTCTCTTTATATCTTATTTTCCATACATATATGGGTCCTGTGATGGAGTCTCGTTTTTATTTTTCTGCTGCACCATATATGATATACGTGAAATACCCAACAATAAAAAGAATACTCAGTGTCGGCATCATACAACCAACCCTCGGTATTCTTAGAAAGGTCTATCCCTACACAATTCACAAATCCATAGTCTATAGGCTCCTTCTCAGGTCTCCTAGAACTCTCCATAGTTTCAACATAGTTGGGTGGGGGTACAAAAGAAGGTCTAGGTAGAGATTCATAGTCTATCTCCCCTAGATCATCACTATCAATAGTTAAGTCAATCACAGGGTTAGGTGGGTATGGGATATAATCTATAGCTATATCCTCATCCTTACTATTGGTGATCAAGTCTATTACAGGTATAGGGGGTGCCTCAATAATTTGAACCTCATCATCACTGCTTTCTTCCAAAGGTATGGCTGGTTGAGGTGGGGGTTGTTGCATTGGTAAGTCTTCCGGGTAGATAAGGATTGATGAATGCCATTGCTACCCCTTTCTTGCAGTTATATACATTCTAACCATCCTATAGCATAAACAACCCAAATTAGTTTAAAGATTTTAATCTTAATGAATTAAAGCAAAAACTATCAATAATTGCCTAAACCTAGCTCTGATACCACTTGTAACACCCCACTACGTACGAACCTGATTGGGCTGAGGATGTCGCCCTATCCATAGGACAAGGGGTCTTTATAACTTGGACTCACAAAAAAAAAAAATAAAATGAAAGAAGTGATATAATTTTAAACTTATTACAACTCAAAACAATACAATACATGAACAGTTCTCAAAATAAACAAACATCTGCTAGAGTCTCTCAAAAATTAAATACAATTAAAATAATTCTTCAAAGAAAGGCAATCTTTAATCAATAACCTTCACAGTAGGATTGACCTAAAAGCATGGTATAAAAGGTGGAAAGACATAAATCTCAGTAAGCCAATGTGTGCTTAGGGTGCTTCCGGTAAAACAATTCATGTATGCATGTTGAGAAATTTTTATAAAGGTAAAGTTCTGGCAAGTCACAAATAAAAATTCACAAATGAGGAGTGGTGTTTTCCTTTCAAGTGCCATACATTGTATACAATAAAAGCAACCACTCAAAAAAAAAAAAAAAAAAAGCCACGGCACCACACTTTGTGCACCATGACGAGAAATGTTCATGTTGCCACACTTTGTGCGTAGTGACACAAGGTAGGTGTATAGCCTATCGGATGAGATACTCCTCTATCTCTACACCTAAGCTTACTAGTTGTCCATTCTAGAAGCACACAGTCCACTTGACCGCACTTGCTAGCTCGGACTGGTATGATTTACAGGACTGGCATCCTATTTGGAAATGACTCACCCCTCAGAGGTGGCCACCTAATGAAAGACTTACCCTAATCATTCAAAGATTAATCCTAGTAGTCTACCCTTATTGAGTACTCAACATTGTATTTGTCACTTTTGGGAAAAGAAGGAACATCCAATGCGTTTTCTGTGAAATAGGAATTATGATTTTCAAAATTCTTGTCAAAGTTGGTTTTAGAAAAAGTTTAGCGTTTTGTGTAAAATTGCTTGTTCAATTGGAAATTGTTTGATTGACTGGAAAATAAAAGGAAAATTATCCATAATTGCATCTAAAGTACATTTTCACGTATACATCATGTTTGACTTGCCAAGGTGATTTTAATCTTCAAACAGCTTCATGCAAGGACTTACCTGATCTCTTACTTTTCCTAGATACAACAGCCTTCCAAGATATTTCAAGGCAACCTAACCCCGCCTGGAGTAAAATATAGGGTATAAGCCCCAATATCCAGACAACACTTGCTTAAATAAATAACTCTTAGCCTAACATGCATCCAGTTATGACAACAATGCCTTAAGCTTTAACATTAGTTGATAAAGTATTTTATAGAATAAGATTAATTTGATAAGTCAAAATAAATAGGTGTTATAAATAATAAATTATAATATTAACTATTTATTAACAAATAATAAATAATAACTAATACTAATAATAAATTATAAATAATTTCTAATAATATTAATAATAAATAAATTATTCTAATAATAATTAACAATAATATTTTTTATTACAATAATATATATGAGTGCAAATAAAAGTTTTAGTAAGATAAACTGCAAATAATGTCAATATAAAAGACATTTGTTATTAATTAATTATAATATAGTATTATTTATATTTAATAATGTTTAATAAAAATATCACTATTTATTTATCTAATAAAATAATAATTTTTTTGAACTAATTATTAACTTCAAAAATATTTAATGTTGTCCGAAATCAATAAATTAAATTAAACAATGTTACTAATAATATTATTAATAACAATGATAATAATAAAAGTAGTTCTAACAATAATTTTTAATATCATAGTGAATTACTAGTACAAAAATTTATATATATATATATATATATATATATATATATTCATACACACATATATTTAATGAATAGCATATTGATTTGCCCAAAAATAGACTTGTATTAGCAATACTATTATCTAGAGATTCATTGACAAAAAAATAACAACATGAAGGCATAATCAAACAATGGTGGTATAATGTCCATCATACATCAAAACATCCATACTATAGACATAAAGCTTTTAATCATAAAGTATTAATGAACATACAATGATCCTCAAGCATAATCCAACAATAGCTCTTAAGCCTCAATATTCATTTCAATCTTCATATCTTAAAATTATTCCCTTCACCCACATACATATCTCTAACCCAACACTATTCAATCAACCCATTAAATCCATCATCTAAAAGCCTTGAGTTTGAAAATCTAAGGAGAAAGTCATAAAAGAAATAATTGTTTGATGATCGTTAGTTGAAGATTTCGCTTTGTCCAATGAAGGTCCTTGAGTGCTTGAGTAGTCTTTCCTTGATTGAAGTATGTTCAAGAATGGCCACCAATAGAGAGAGAGAGAGAGAGAGAGAGAGAGAGAGAGAGAGAGAGAGAGAGAGAGAGAGAGAGAGAGAATGATTAGGTTGATGATGAAATGGTGATAAAGAAGTGAAGGAGGATCAAAGTGGTTGAATTTACCTTCTTGATGTTCTTTTTGTTCTTGAACAAAAAGCACATTTGATCCGAATGGAAGATCAACTTTGGTATTTTTAGTGTTATGGAGTATCCTATGGATGAGGATAGGGTGAATCCTAGTTGGTTTGAGAGTTTTTGGAGTGATTTGGGATGAATAGATGTGATTGGAGGTTGAAGAAGTTTAGTGTGTGTTCTTAAGAACACAAGAGGAAATTGAGAGAAAGTGATTCGTGTGTGTCTAGTGAATGAAGGCCGAATGGCCTAGCTAGGGGGAGAGAATTTTGGTAATCCAAGGAAGAGAGAGAGAGTTTAGCTATTTTTAATTTTAAAATGAGCAAAATGTGGAGATGTTTAAGGTAGAAGATTGGTAATAGTGTTTTCCTTTTGCAGTTTTCTTATCCTTCAATTGTGGGTGGCTAGATTAGCTATATTTTGATCATGAAATAAAGGATGGTTTCAGCCTTGTAGCTGGCCAAAAATTGTTATACAAGAGTAGAGAAAATTCTAGTTTGATCATCTAGCTAGGTGGAAGTTTAATGGGGGAAAATCTAGAATTTAATTTTCAAGTTTGAAAAATTTTGAATAGAGTTAAGATAGGAGTGTTTTGAGGTGTGTTAATGGAGCTCTAATGGCCATGGTAGATGAAGAAGACAAGGTATTCTATCCATGGCTATAAGGTGGCCGAAAAATATGAAGAAGACTGATAAAGAAGTCAGTTCTTGTCTTGGTTAGACTAGCTGGAAAAATTCTGGAATTTTAGCTACAAGAATTCTTGGGATTTGGAAGGATTTTGAGCAGAATTTTTGAACCACCTTGAACTGGATTTGGAGCTGAAATTTAAAAGTGTTTGAAGGTCCATTAATGGTGGTTTTCCTGCCACCATCTTGGAATAGAAGGAGGAAATTTTTAGGTTTTCTTATGCATAAATGGATGGCTCAATATTCATGTCTAAGTCTTGGTAGTTTGCTGGAAAATTTCTGGTTTGGTAGGGCTTGTTCGAGCTGTGAAATTCCAAGGATTTTAAGCTTTCTTATCTACATAAAATGGTTGGTTGCTAGCAAGAATTATATAGGTAAGGGTGGCTGCAATTTCCGAAAATTAGCCAAGAAGAAAATCTAGAAAAGTTCTAGATTTTTAACCCAAGCAAGAACAAGAAGAAAATGAAGTTTTTGGAAGAAAAGCTATGGTGATTTAATTGAAAACCTCTTCCTATTTTTCTTTCTCAAATTGGGTCATCCTCCTATCCCCAAAGGTTGAAATTTTTGAAAATTCAAGCCAAGAATTATCCAAGGTATTTTATAGAAATTGAAAAGAATTAAAAAAATAGGAGTAATTTAAATTTAAATAGGTTAGAAAAAGGTTTGCTAAAATAATGGGGACCAAAACTCTTCTAGAATTTCTTTTAGGACATGATCATATGTGATGAGACTCTGCTTCATCGTGGAGGTCAAGAACAAGGACGGGGAGGCGTGACCATGCAAGGACAAGGACCGATGACAAAATCTAGGTCCAAGAAGCTTCAAGATGAGTTTCAATTGCTTATAAAACCATGCTTGAGGATAGAAGAGGGTTGGAAGATTGAGGAAGCTAGCCAAGAGTTCATTTTGATAACTATCCAAGAAAAACCCCAACAAAAACTCAAGCCGGCAACAAAGGTAGACGCAACTTGACCAAAGGAGGCCTTCCAGCGGATAGCCAACGCCGGCCCCAAGCAGCCAATCCGGCGCCGGCTTCAACTTACCGCAACAACGGCTTCATTCTGGTGCACAATCGGCCGAGGATAGAGCCTAACCGGTGCCGGCTTGAGGACCATAGCCAGCGTCGACTCCATCATGTCGGCTGCCTCGCATTTTTTATATTTTCTTCGATTTTTTCCAATTTTATGTGTTTGTAAAGACTTATTAAGACCCTAAACTGTAATAGAACCTCAGAGATTACTTAGCTAAGGTTAGGGTAGTATAAATAGTACCTTTAGTGAATTGACAAGACAATTCACACACTTTAATTTGAATTTGAGAGAGAATCTTGAGAGGCCCTAGTCTCCTAGTTCATCTTGTTCAAGACCATGCTTAAGGGTTAGTCCTCCTTATGAATGAGTTTATAAATCTTTTGGATAATCCAATGTGGTTTCTTTGAATGGGTCTTAGTTGCTTTGTTCTTCTAAGGTTTTTTTGAATTCTATTACTTGGGTGCCTATTTTCTCTATTCTATTTATTCTTGTTTGCCTTTGTTGCTTCAAGGATATTGGGGTGAAATTATAGTAGAACTTTCTACTATTCTTGAGGGTCTTTGAAGCTTAGTTCTTCAAGGGTTTGATAGAGGGTAGGTTGTTATTTCATTTTCTCCTTTTTGTCCCAAGAAGAATCTCTGTTTTTAGTCTCATTGATTAAGCTGAACACATAACCAACTAAACCACTCACAACACCAAGAAAAAAACCCACACAAGATCATATCAAAGAGTTTGGTATTAGAGCAAGGAAAAGCTTAATTCCAATCAAAGCTCAAAAAATAAGAAAATGAGTCCTACAAAGTTGAAGAAAAAGAAAACAGAGAAAATCCCGTAATGCAAAAACATGCTCCAAAAAGGTCATGAAATCTTTGTTATGTCTTGATTTTTCTTTTGTAAAATTTCTCTTTGATGTTAATATAACCCTTGTGAACAAAAATTTCTTGTGTTTGTGGTGAAATTTGGCTTGAATATGGGTGAGAATGTTGGTTGTTCTTAAGTGACGGGATTGCAGCCAAGGTGTTTAATAAATGTTCCATGAGAATGTTTTTTGCTATAGTTGGGAACTTTGATCCTTGATTTTCATTCCTTGGAATTTTGGGACTTAGTATATCACTCTATTGTTGAATTCCATGCTCATTGAACTTAACTTTACTAGTGCACACTTGTGATCATCTTGTCATTTATAATCTTAGTTCTAGTTGTTCTTGTTTTTTTATTCTTGCTAATTCTTGTTTGTTTCTTGGTTAGAAGTGTTTCCTTATGTGTCTAAGTGTTTGTTCTTGTGTTGATTGAGCCCACATTTCTTGAAATTCTTGATTAAAACTTATTTGCTTAAGGTGCCCAATAAGGGTTTGTTAAAATTCCCCTAAGACCCCCTAATTGGAAAAATCCATTAATTTGTGTGATTCACTAAGTTGGACTAAATCTTTAGCTATTGGGGAGAATTGGAATTGAATAAGAAGGCTTGAGTATTGAGAAAAAGGCAAGAGGATGAGTCTATTACTAAAAGAGCCTAAGAGAGCAAACACGAGAGTGGAGTGACCAATCCTTGAGAGCCAACACGTAAGGACGCTAAGTGAGGATCTATTTTTCTTTCTAATCTCTTTTATTTTGCAGGTATAAGTAAGTAAATATTCCATCACCATGGACCACGATCAAGAGATCTCTAGGCCTAACCCAAGTGGACCTAGTAGACCTTAAAAAGAACAAATTGATATTAGGAGTTTACGTGGAGACTTGCATGCTATGATGAGGACTATGCAAAGTGAGTTCCACAACATGACAATGGAGTTGATAAATCATCTTGAACAATCTTCTACCGTCGCACAAAGGAGAGTCCAAGAGCGATTTAAAGTACCTAGCCCTAGGATGAGGGACGGTGATGCCCATACCCCACCATTACATGCTCAACAAGGGGAAGAGTGGGATGAGCACTCAATCGGGGGATTCTAACAAACTCCTATGAGAGGGGGAAGACATGGTATGAGAGGAGGACGAGGTAAAGGCCAAGGAAAGAATGGTGGAAACAACCTAAAAGGGTTAGAAAGAGAGTTTGAGGGAGTTGATGAATGGTATGAGGGGGAACAAGTTGAAGCCTTTGGGGAACACAATAGAGGATGGGGCAATAGAGGAGGTAGGAGAGAAGGAAATGATGAGGAGAAGGAGTTGAACCACATCAAATTGAAAGTGCCCAAATTTCATGGCAAGAGTGACCCCAAAGCATATTTCGAGTGGGAAAACAAGATGGAGATTGATGTGTTCGGACTTAGGTATAAAATCATACAACAACTAAGCACATTCCCAATCAAGTTTAAATTAAAACATTCAACCCAAATCATACCTATGAGCTAGCGTACTAATCATTAACTGAGCATGGGGTTTAACGAGTGTCGATCCTCAAGGAATAAGTAGACATTAATCCATTTTCTTTCATTGTTTAACCGACTCAATAAAGTGAAAAATAAATAAAAACGAAATAAAATAAAAATATGTACATGTCAAGGATGGAAAAGTATGTAACTCAAACTATTATTTAGTTAACTATGATCTTAAAGTACCCAATCATTATCATAACTAATTGTTCCCTTGGCATTATGAAGAATAATATAGATTCACTTCTTTGTCCAATCCATGAATCCCTATCTTCTAGGTAACTTAGTATCACATATCCTGTCTCAACCAGTCTTATCCAAAAGATGCATTAACCACAGTCCTTAATTTAATTCCCATTCCTGGTAAATTATGCATGAAATTAACCAATGAATCCATATCCTGGCAGACATTAATTAACCTTGAATTACTTTACCCCTACTCTTAACCCCTTTGTCCAAGCAAGTTAAAAGCTAACAAATATGAAACTAATTGAAACTACCATCAATTCCTTTGTCCAAGCAAGTTAATGGAAAGACCCAACCAATCAATCTCGCAATAAGCACAAGTAATCAATTAATTAAAAGATCAAAGAACTCTAAGAACCATGAGTATCTAAAACAATGTCAAATTAAAATAAAACAATTAACATATCATTGTTCAAGAAAAAGAAAACAAAGTAAAAGGAAGCACTCATATACAAGCCTCCTTCTTCTTCCTTTGAAGACTTTCTTGTACAACCCTACTTGAACTTGAAGAATTTCTCCTTTGATTGAGTGATTTTCTATGATGATCAATGAATTCTCCTCTTTTCCCTTATGTTTCCCTTCTATTTATAGCCTTAGGCTGTGCCTAAACTCGTAGGTACAAAGTTCTTGGCCGAGTAAAAGTTGGAAGATACTAAAATTCCTCAAATTACCAAAAACTACGTAGAAAAAATCAAGCACTACCTTATCTTCAGGGCACAGCAGGTTCCGCCTTAGCTCCTAGAGCTAGCACCGGTTGTGTTCTGTTCCTCCACTCGTTCGCCTATTTTTCTTCGAATTTTGCACAATGTGTTCCAGAAAGCAGTCGGCGCCGGTTCCAGCTTCACAACCTGCGCCGCCTTTGTTATGTTCTGCTCTGTTTCAATAATTTTTCTGTCGCTTCGAAGTTCATTTCAATAGTGCACGGCCAGCGCTGGTTCTAGAGCCATAGCCGGCGCCGCCTCTCCTTTGTTTTGCGACGTTTTTGTTTCATTTTACCCTAAAAATCTAAAATAATATACAAAATACATTTCTAAGGGTAAAATCTCAAATATGAAAGAATATGACTAGTTATTAAACAAAATGTATTACAAAAGAACCTCAAATAACTAGGAAAAATATGACTAATTTAGCCCCTATCATATTCCCCCACACTTAACTCTTTGCTTGTCCTCAAGCAAAGTATCAAGAACAGGTAGGAAAACACAAGGTTTAACAAATCATATCTTCAATGCTTTCTTCATTCAAGAACATAAAACACATGCTACTATATCTTTCACAACCAATGCAAGACTCGTGTTAGTGATAAATGACTTAGTAGGACCATCTCAATACTTTACAATATTCTCAAACCATTGGAAAGAATATAGTTAAAAAAGAATATGCATTCCATAGGCTTACTCTTCATACACTCTCTCCACTAATCCGAGACATATCATGATTCTACTTAAATCAAGTAGGACTTTTAAGCTTGTAATGTAAGGCTAAAGGCTTGCAATATAGCTTATCAAATAAAGGATATAGGAGAATTAAAAGTCAAAGAAAAACTGAGAGTTAGCAAGAAAATGATCAACAAAATGAATCAATAATTTCCAACTCTTCTTACTATCCTATTCCAAAAAATCGATCAAACCATAACCTTATTCAGCAATTACAACTCCACTCAAGCAAATCCTGCATTTTTTCTTTTTGCTCAACTCTTCTTTATTTTTTCCATAAGATCACTCAAATTTCCAGCAATGGTGTCAAGTACTTTATATGAACTTAACTTTTTACAGCTCAATCACCATTCCTTTTGTGATCTTTTCTTTCTTCTTCTTTCAATAAAGTTTTCTCTTCTATTTCTTTTTCTTTCTTTTTCACTCTTACTGCTGCTTTTCTTTTCTTTCTCAATTTCTTTCTTTCCATCTTTTCTAGCAGCTGTTTCTTTTCTTCTCTTGTTTTCAATCTCTCTTTTCTTTTTCTTCTTTTTCTTCCTTCCATTTCCTCTTTCCTCTTTCCAGCTCAACTCATTATTGATCCATGACTTAAAGTAATAAGTCATGATCTTTATCCTAACATTCTTCCTTAACATTTTCTTACACATACTTTCATCTATCAAGAGCATAAAGATTTGAAAAATTATTCAAACTCTTAGAAACAAGCAATGGACAAAATATTGTGGTGGGCTTTAATGAAAGAAATCAACAATTTAGGCTCAAAATAGGCACTAGGGATAATATGACAATAGTTAGGCTTGAAAAGCTCAAACTATCTAAAGAAGACCTATTATCAACATCCTTAAGTTAAATCATGTTTGTCTTTCTTATTTCGCCTCGAGAGATATTCAAGTAAGTTCTAGAATGTTCCATAAATTTTAGTAGAAAAGCAAGTTTAAGAACAATGTAAAGCATTTGATCAAGAACTACTTAGTCCAAGTGCGTGCAAAAAGTCATGCATAAGCCATAAATGATCTAGAACATATGCTCTATAATCCATCATAAAGACATGCACTAAAAATATAGCTCAAAATCTCCAAGAAAATCAGAAAAAATTTTGAAAATTTTTCTCACAAGAAGAATGAAAGTATAAAAGAATGATGCATAGAAGAATTTTCAATCGAATCACTCCCCCACACTTAAACTGGACATTGTCCTCAATGGCCAAATAAATATAACAAGAAAGAAACAATGCCATGGGATCAAAAATATAAAGGAGAAAAGATAAGAAAGAAAATACTTCCATGACGGAGTAGCTCCAATTTTCCAAACTTTGTGCTCAAAATAAAATTGATAAAAACTTGGACAAAGTATTTCACCAAACCACTCCCCCACACTTAAATGAGATAATATCCTCATTGGCAAAAAATAAACACAAGAAAGCATCTCCAAAGGGATCAAAAATAATAAAGGGGTAGAAAGTTTAAGTAATACTTCCCAAGTGCAATAATGCTCCAATAGATATCCAACTTTAGGTAAAGAGAAGGGCTTGTCCAAGAGGACTCTATGTGAAACTCCAGTCAAAACTAACCTTAGAGTAAGCGGGTTGGGATGCATAGCATATTTATTTGCATGTTTAAATATATTTTTATATGATTTTATGTGCTTCGGATTTGTGTTTTATAATCTAGAGGGCTTGATTATGATTATTGAGTGAGAATGGCAAAATGGTAATTTTTGCTTGAGGTGGAAAAAGGGAGATAGCTTGAGGATTGAATAGGAAAATATTTTTAGGGGGAAAATAAGAATAAGAGTTATTGTGGTTTAGTGGTTGGAGCTTTGGAATTAATTCTTGAGGTCTTGGGTTCAAATTCCATCATAGGGGCTTTAGCTTGGTTAAATTTTATTTTTGCTTGGGAAGTATCATTTTCGGCCTTAGAGGTGTTTGGAATAGGATAGAGATGTTGTTCTATGAGAGACATGATAGGAGTCTTCAAATCCTACTCTTTTGCTCTACACAAAATTCCTAACGGGAATTCATTTCCTCTTGATCCTTAATTTTTTCTATTTCTCAATTCATTAGTTTGTTCATTTTGTTCAAGCCAATTTTATTCTAGAAAAAAGATTCTAGCAATGTGCGGTGGCTTTGAAGGTTCGAAATGTCTTAGTAAAAGACATCATATGGACCGAAACAATGGAAGAGGGGGAAAGATTTCAAGTGAATTAAATTCTTTAGTGAACTTTCTAAAAATTCACTCTAACTAGGTTCATTTCCCTTCATGCTTAGAACTAAAATTTTTCCAGCTTCGTGTGCCTTCAAGGTGACGAAATTCTTAACCATTATTCCCTCCCAAATGCTGCCAGAAAATGGCCCTTTTGATCAGCTTGAAATCTGAATTTTCCTGGCCATTTTCGGACTGCACAAATACTGTGCAAAACCAGAAAATTTTCTGGGTAGATTCGCAGCTTTGGAGGTCCGAAACCAAGCTGTTTTCTTCCAGTTTTTATTCAGCACCTTAGCCATGTTTTTCCTCCATGAAGTAGGCTGTAAACCAGCCTTGAAAGCCCCAGAAATTCCCCTTCAAAGCCTCTGCAAATCGCCTGGAAAAGGGCAGCCGAAAACTGCCCAGGAAATTCCAGCCTTGAGAAAATGCTGTGCAGAATTTTGTCCAGCTTTGTTTCCTAATTCAACCCTAGCCGAAACTCCATCCTTTTTCTGCACAAACCACCCTTAAACCTCCATTAACTGAACTCCATTGTCCTCCCTAAGTTCTACACGAAAATCCAGCCATGGCTGCCAAAAGGATTTCCAAAAAAATTCTGCAATCATGCCTTGATTTGGATACCAAAATTCCAGCCACCATGATTTAACAACTTTCCATAAAATATACCTCAAACAACCAGACCTTCCCTTCACCATTAGACTCCTTAATTTTGGCCACCATTAGCCTCCTTCAACCAGCTTTCATCCAGCCAAAATTCTGCACAAGCAGTCAGCCATGGCAGATTTCTAAGAGCTCTTCCATAATCAAAGATATTATTGAATATTTAGTTTCCAAATTTGCTTCATAAAAATATTCTTCAAGGATTCAAAACTAGCCTTTCCTTTTCCCTTCCAAACCAGAAAAACCATCTACCTAAACCCTACAGAAAATCGGCAACCCTAATCCTCATAGAATTTCGGCAGCCTCCATCCAAAAGCTCTCTACTCTCTTCAACTTTCAAGAACACATAGTACACCAAGAACACCTACTCTTTCCTTTCACCTAATATCTCTCCAAATCACTTCAAACTACCTCTAAAAATTCCAGATTTCATCTATTCATTGCTGTGAGTCCATCCGTACCATTTTTAACATCAAACTCCAAAATCCAACTTGCACTTTTGGATAAAAAACCAGAAATTTTGTGAAGGCTCAAGAACACCTTTAAGGTAGGATTATTCAATCAACTTCATCTTCGCTAATCTTCAATCTCTAATGAACATATATGTGTTTAAGCATGCTAATGAGATTTCTTCTTCTCTTTTCTCTCTCTCTCTCTCTCTCTCTCTCTCTCTCTCTCTCTCTCTCTCTCTCTCTCTCTCTTGGCCGAACCACTCACTTACTTGGCCGAATGGTTTCTTCTCCATGGCCATTCTTCCTTCATCTCCTTTGGACGGATTTAGGCATCTAGGGCTTGAGATTCACTCGAAACTACTTCAAAGAATTCATCAATCAAGTAAGCCGTTTTAACCCTTCTTTTAAATTCTAGATTCATGTCTCTAGGATGATTTTGATAGAAGATAGATTGCGGATAAGGTTTGAGTATATATTGTTGAGATTGAAGCATGAATGTATGTATGAATATGAAGGAGATGGGATTTATGGATGGATTGATTATCTCGGTTGATTGTATGATGATTTGAGGTTTAATGCATGTCTCCATGTCATAGGTAGTATTTGTGATGAAGTATGCTAGAGATTATGTCACATTTGGTGAATAAGATTTATATTCATGTTGGATTATTGAAGCCATGATCATATTTATGCTAGTAGGGGTTAGATCATGTCTTGATAAATTTAGATCTATGCTTATATGCATGATTTGGATGATTTGATGAATTGAAGGATTGTATATGTCCTTGATTGTGGTTAGCCATAGAAGTATGGTCATGATCTAGTTGTCCCTAAGCTAATTTTTATTTCATGAATAAAATATTTCATAATGGGATTTTTCTAGTAATTTCCAAAAAAACCCTAGGAGGGGTAAATTTGGATTATTATATATAATAAGGATATTTTCGTCAAATAAATAATAGATTTTGCTAGAAAAATAAAATATATAGATATTATATATAAAATGATAATATCAAATAAAGCCTTTTATGGAAATAATCATAATTAGTAAAATATTTATTACTAAAAATTTAATTATTATCTTTTAATCAAAACCCATTAAAAATTTATTTATTATCTTTCAAGCAAGACTCATTAAAATTTATTTTCAACTAATTTTAATTATCAATTATTTTCTAGCAATTAATTATTAATAAATTATTATTTTTACCTAGTACCACCTAGGACTTTTCATCAAATAAACTCTAAATTATTTTAGCAAGATTTAAACCTTCAATTTATTGTACCTATTTCCCAAACTCTAGTTATTTTAATGTCAAACTAGATTTATTTTATAAACCCTTTTATTTATTATCGAACCTTAAAGCTTGGGACACTAGGGACATGGTTGTAGTAAGTTGAGATGGTTTTATTTGTAAAAGTGAATCTTTGGCTTGAGTTTGATTGTGGTTTGTATTTACCCCATGCGAGGTTAGGTCAGCTGTTGGAGACCTTTGTTGTGAGCAAGGATCAGGTAAGTTCCTGCATAAAACCTGTTTGATGAAAAATGATTTTTTTTATGGTAAGCCAAATGTAGAGTGCATGGTCACTCATTTCTATAAAGGCAATTGAGGATTATTTCCATTCTCATTTTAGACAAATAAATTATTTGCAAATCAAAGGGCGGTTTTACTCAAAACCTAAAATTCTTTCTAAAACCAGTTTTGCCCCAAACTTTGAAAAACCTTAATTGCCATTTTCAAGTGGAACTATGTTTTGTTCATTTTTCCCAAGTGGGATACGTTACGTTGAGTACTCAACATGGGTAGACTGGTAGTACTAGTTTTGAAGAGCAAGAGTGAGTCTTCTGACAGGAGGCCACCTCCAGAAGATAAGCTCAACTTAGAGAAACGTCAGTACTACTTAGTCATGCCGGTCCGAGCTAGCAGTGTTCTTTTCAGTCAAGTGACTGTATTTTGACGGAATGGACACCCGGTTGTTGTTTGGGTATAGAGAAGGAGGAGTATCTTGCCCAGTAGGCCGATCACCTACTTTTGTCAGTCTGCACAAAGTGTGGCATTCTGACCGACGGTATGCACAAAGTGTGGCGTGCTGACCATCCGGTTATGGGGCCCAATGTATGGTAACCCGTAATCCTTTTTTTTCAAGTGGTTGATTGTATAAATTATGTATGGCTAGAAATGCCAAAACACCACTCTTGTTTTTTACTGATGTTTATTGCTTGCCAGTGAACTCTTATAAAGAATTATATACTTCGTATTCACGAACTGTTTTCACTGAACACCCAAAGCACACACGGACTTATTGAGATTTTTGTCTCACCACCATTTTATCATGATTTCAGGTCTATCCTGCTGTGGGGATGAGTAGCTAGTGTTATCTTCCTTGGAGGAGAATGTTGTCTTTTATTTTTATGTATTGCTTTGGGGAGTTGAGAGTGGATGATTTCATTTATGGATTTGTTTTTCTTTTAGGAAGTCTTGGATTTAATCTTGGATTTATGTTGGGGTTGTAATAAATTTTAAGTAAATTATTAATTTTATTCTGCTATTTTATTTGTGTGACCTAGTTATAAAGACCCCTTGTCCTTTGGACGGGGCGACATCCCCGGCCCCAGGCGGGCCTAGGTAGCGGGGTGTTACACTCTATGCCTATAAAACAAAACACAAATAAAAGCACAAGGCAAATAATAATAAAATAAAAACATACCTAAACAAAAGAAAATAAACTAAAAAAAAAGAATAAAATAATAAACAAATAAAAAATAAAACAAAAACTCTCTACACTCATCATGCTTCCTCATCAAACCTTTTGAAAAGAAATTAAAGCTCAAAGTAGCAGATAGGCATACTGAATGTAGAAAGAATTGAGGATTTTGAAAAATAAAAGGTTTATGGAAATTATTTTTTTCTCACTAAAGCAAAACACATAAACCTCTTTCTTTAACATTTCTTTAGGCACATAAATATTGTTGTCAACATATAAGTGCACATGATTTCTAAAGAATGCATCAAGCTTGAAATCACCGATTAACCCTTCAAAAGAATTTCTATAATTTAAAATACCCCTTTAAACTTAGTGTTTGAGTTCTTAAAGATGGGATCAAGAAAATCCTTACTTTTCAAGGCATGGTCTACAAAAACTAAGTTACCTTCCTGAAATTGGGGTGAAGGGTAGAAATTTTCACCATCCTCCAAGGACTTCTTATGATATAGTGTTGAAAGATCCAACTCCTTGAAGTATGCTAAAGTTAACACATCATTATTTGGACCCATATTCTCCAAGAAAAGAGAGGAACCTAAGAAATCATGTGACAAGGAGAGATTTGGATTATTAGCCCATAGCAAAGAATTGAATACCTCCCTTCCCACAGTAGATAATTGCCCCTCGTAGCATCTCCCCGCTCTTTGGAGATTCTCTGGTTCAAGTGTATGGGCTAGCATGAACTCATGAGTCTCATCAACAATCTTAACTAATTGTTTTCTTTAATCGCACAATCGTTGGGAAGCTTTTTCATGCCACTGAACAGACGAATTTGTATTGGCAACAAAAGAATTCACTAATGCTTCTAATGACGTCTCACTAAAAACATCAATGTAAGCTTATAATTTTTCCAATCAATACACTAATGCTTTTTTTTTTTTTTTGAATTCAACATGCAGTACTAATGAATCATGCAATGTAATTCATGAAGACACGATAAAAAGAACAAAACAAAATGACGAAAATATAAATTGTTCCAAACAGCAAAAATGACTTCACTGCTTTCTACGGCCTACACCTATAAAAGACAAGAAGAAGGTTAGATAACAAAATTAAAAGAAGAAAAAGTTAGTTAATAAAACAGGGTCAAGGTTAGTTAGTTAGGTTAGGGTACAAGGGTGTACAAGAATACATAAGATGCAAAAGATGGCACCTTTTTTTGTGAAAAGAACAATTATACATCATTTACATATTTACATATTCACATGGTTAAATCAACAAAATCCAAGCTTTCATGCTATTGTTCCCCCGCAACAGCGCAAAAAACTTGATGTGTTCGGACTTGGGTATAAAAATCATACAACAACTAAGTACATTCCAAATCAAGTTTAAATTAAAACATTCAACCTAAATCACACCTATGAGCAAGCGTACTCATCATTAACTGAGCATAGGGTTCAAACGAGTGTTGATCCTCAAGGAACAAGTAGACATTAATCCCTTTTCTTTCATTATTTAACCGACTCAATAAAGTGAAAAACAAATAAAAATATGTACATGTCAAGGATGGAGAAGTATGTAACTCAAACTATTATTTAGACAACCATGTTCTTAAAGTACCCAATCATTATCATAACTAATTATTCCCTTGGCATCATGAAGGATAATATAGATTCACTTCTTTGTCTAATCCACGAATCCCTATTTTCTAGGTAACTTAGTATCACATATCCTGTCTCAACCAGTCTTACCCAAAAGATGCATTAACCATAGTCCTTGATTTAATTCCCATTCCTGGTAAATTATGCATAAAATTAACCAATGAATCTATATCCTGGCAGACATTAATTAACCTTGAATTACTTTGTCTCTACTCTTAACCCCTTTGTCCAAGCAAGTTAAAAGCTAACAAATATGAAACTACCATTAACCCCTTTATCCAAGCAAGTTAATGGAAAGACTCAACCAATCAATCTCGTAATAAGTACAAGTAATCAATATCAAGAATAACAATCAATTAATCAAAAGATCAAAGAACTCTAAGAATCATGAATATCTAAAACAATGTCAAATTATAATAAAACAATTAACATATCATTGTTCAAGAAAAAGAAAATAAAGTAAAAGAAAGCACTCATAGACAAGCCTCATTCTTCTTCCTTTGAAGACCTTCTTGTACAACCCTTCTTGAACTTGAAGAATTCCTCCTTTGATTGAGTGATTTTCTATGATGATCAATGAATTCTCCTCTTTCCCCTTGTGTTTCCCCTCTATTTATAGCCTTAGGCAGTGCCTAAACTCTTAGGTACAAAGTACTTGGCTGAGTAAAAGTTGAAAGATACTAAAATTTCTCAGATTACCAAAAACCACGTAGAAAAAATCAAGCACTGCCTTATCTTCAGGGCACAGCTGGCGCCGCCTTGGCTCTTGGAGCTAGCGCCGGTTGGTTGTGTTCTGTTCCTCCACTCGTTCGCCGATTTTTCTTCGAATTTTGCATAATGTGTTCCAGAATGCAGCCAATGCTAGTTCCAACTTCACAGCCGGCGCTACCTCGGTTTTGTTCTGCTCTGTTTCAACAATTTTTTCGTCACTTTGAAGTTCGTTTCAATAGTGCACGGCCGGCGCTGGTTCTAGAACCTTAGCCAACGCCGCCTCTCCTCTGTTTTGCGATGTTTTTGTTTCGTTTTACCCTAAAAATCTGAAATAATGAACAAAATACCTTTTTGAGGGTAAAATCTCAAATATGAAAGAATATGACTAGTTATTGAACAAAATGTATCATAAAAGAACCTCAAATAACTAGAAAAAATATGACTAAATTATCCCCTATCAAAGATCTTCCTACAAAGTCGTACGTATATTGAGAGATCAAAGATGAGGTTGGCTATTTTGGGATTTTTTTAGTATGCTTTAGTTTGGTGGGACCAAGTTAATGCACAAAGGAGACAAATGGGAGTGGAAACCGTGGCTAGTTGAAATTTGTTGAAAGATATGATGAGGGCAATGTTTATACCACACTATTACTACAATGGTTTTTATCAAAGACTCCAATCACTTAAGCAAGGGAACAAGAGTGTGGAAGATTACTATAAAGAGATGGAAGTAATGTTGATAAGAGCTCAAATCAATGAGGATCCTAGAGCAACAAGGGTAAGGTTCTTGAGATGATTAAATAGGGAAGTTTCCAATTTGGTAGAATTGTACCCCTATAAATGATTGGAGGATATGGTACATGCCGCTATGAAGATTGAGAGGTAATTAAAGAGGAGGGCATTTACTATACCACCATTTCCAAACCTTAACACTACTAGCAAGGTACCATTTAAGAAGGATGAAACCCCTAAGCCATTCCAAAAGGACTTCAACAAACCAAGGGATGCTTGGAAACCTAGACAGGATTGGAAGCCTAGGGAGGATTGGAAATCTAGGGAATGATAGAACAAGGACAATGGAAAAGACATGGAGAGGTCACAAAGGAATAGGGATATCAGGTGTTTTAAGTGCCTTGGATATGGACATACTTTCCATGAGTGCCAAGTAAGAGAACGAAGTATACTAATCCCTATGGTGAGGTTTCTACCGACGAAGAAGAAGAGGGAGAAAGGTACCAAGGAGACCAAGAAGGAAAATGGAGCTGAGAAAAGTGATGAAGGGGAAGTTGTTGGTCAAGAATACTCTTTAGTGAGAGTCACAAGAAGATCATTAAATTCACAAACCATTGAGGATCAAGATCACCAACAAAGAGAGAACATTTTCTACACTAGGTGTCTAATCAACAAGACCCCTTGTAGTGTCATTGTGGATAGTGGGAATTGCACTAACATAATTAGTGCAAACTTGATTGAAGAATTGGACATGAGTTGGATTAAACACCCCAAGCCCTACAAATTACAATGGTTGAACGATAATGGGGAAATGAGAGTAAACAAATAAGTTTTGGTGTCTTTTGAGATGGAAAAATACAAGGAAGATATGCTATGTGATGTGGTATCCACGTAAGCGGGTCACTTGCTCCTAGGGAGGCCTTAGCAATATGATAGGCATGTAAAGCATGATGGGGGGAAGAATACTTATTCCTTACTCAAGGAGGGAACTAAGTTTACCCTCACCCCCACGGCCCCTTGTGAGGTGAACAAAGATAAAAAAATCATGAAGAAGAAAGAAAAAAAGAAGGGAGCGCAGGATGTTAAGCAAAAACAAGAAATTGAGATGAAAGAAGTTGAGAGAGAGGATGGACAAACAAGTATCTTTGACAATTAAGGATAGGAGTGAGCAATGACAAGAGAGGGGAGGTAAAAGAAGAGTGAATTTCTTTGCAAAAGAAAGTGAGGTCATAAAAGCTATAGAAGCTAAGGAACTTGTTGTTCTTCTTTTATGCAAAGGTTCTTATGTTTCTACTAATGATTCTACATTGTCATTGCCTAATGAAATTGCAACTATTCTTCAAGAATTTGAAAACGTTTTTCCAAAGGAGGTGCCCAGAGGACTACCACCCATAAGAGGGATTGAGCATCAAATTGACTTTGTGCTCGGAGCCGTTATCCCCAACCGACCAGTATATAGAAGCAACTCGGAAGAGTCCAAGTAGTTGCAAAAGCAAGTAGAGGCATTGCTTGAGAAGGGACATGTGAGAGAGAGCCTAAGCCCATGTGAGGTTCCGATTCTCTTGGTGCCCAAAAAGGATGGGACATGGTGTATATGTGTGGATTGTCGCGCTATCAATAACATCATGGTAAAATACCGCTATCCCATTCCTAGGCTAGACGACTTGCTTGATGAGCTATTTGGTGCATGCATTTTCTCTAAAATTGATTTGAAATCCGATTATCACCAAATTAGTATAAGAGAAGGGGATAAATGGAAAACGGCTTTTAAAACTAAACAAGTGTTGTATGAGTGGCATGTCATGCCCTTTGGATTGTCTAATGCTCCTAGTACTTTTATGCGATAATGCACTATGTTTTGAGGGAATTCATTAGAAAATTTGTTGTTGTGTACTTTGATGATATATTAATCTATAGCAAATCATATGTGGATAATTTGAATCATGTTCAAAGTGTGCTTGTCACCCTCCAAAGAGAGAGGATTGTATGCTAACCTTGAGAAGTACTCTTTTTATTTGGAGAGGATTACATTCCTTGGGTATGTTGTGAGTGCCAAAGGAATTGAAGTTGATGAGGAAAAAGTGAAAGCTATCCAAGATTGGCCAACCCCTACCACCATTACCTAAGTTCGTAGTTTTCATAGGCTAGCTAGCTTCTATAGGAGGATCATCTAAAATTTTAGCACTATGGCAGCCCTTCTAACCGAAGTGGTAAAGAAAAATGTGGGATTTAGGTGGGAGGAAGCTCAACAACAAGCCTTTCTAACCCTCAAAGACAAATTGAGCCAAGCCCCAATTCTTATTCTTCCTAACTTTGAGAAAGTCTTTGAGATAGAGTGTGATGCAAGTGGGGTGGGAATAGGTGCGGTCTTGACCCAAGATAGAAAACCCATTGCATACTTTAGTGAGAAATTGTTTGGGGCGGCCATCAATTACTCTATATATGACAAAGAGCTTTTTGCCTTGGTGAGGACCCTAGAATATTGGCAACATTACCTTTTACCAAGAGAGTTTTTCATTCATACCGATCATGAGACCCTTAAATACTTTAAGAGCCAATAAAATTTGAATAAGAGGCATGCAAGGTGGATGGAGTTTATTGGGACATTTTCATATGCTATTCAATACAAAAAGGGTAAAGAAAATGTGGTAACGGATGCACTCTCTTGAAGGTATGCACTACTAAACTTTTTGGATGCTAAACTTCTTGGTTTTGAACTTGTGAAAAATTTGTATATTGATGATGAGGAGTTTGGGGATATTTTCCATGCTTGTGAGAAAAGTGTATTTGCTAAATATTATAGGCATGATAGTTTCTTGTTTAAGGAGGCAAGGCTTTGTGTGCCAAAAGGTTCTATTAGGGTATTGCTAGTTAGGGAGGCCCATAGTTGTAACACCCCATTGCCTGGGCCCAACAGGGCCGGGGATGTCGCCCCATCCAAAGGACAAGGGGTCTTTATAACTAGGTCACATATAATAAAATAAAATAAATACTTTAAAATTAAACTTATTACAACCCAAAAGATAAGTACATGAACAAATCCAAAATAAATTGTTTGCTACACTATCTCAAACATCCATAAAGAAAACAACATAAAGTCTTCAAAACATAGGCAACAAGTCTAGCTATTGACCTCCACAGCCGGATCAACCTGAAAAGATGGCATAAAAGGTGATGAGATAAAAATCTCAGTAAGCTCGTGTGTGCTTTGAGTGTTTCAGGTAAAATAATTCATGTATACAAGTTGTAAAAGTTTCATAAGAGAAAGCGCTGGCAAGCATTAAATAAGTGTTGAAAATAAGGAGTGGTGTTTCGCTTTTCAAACCATACATGTGCACAATAAATACAACCACTCAAATGGGTAGCTATGGGTTACCACACGTTAGGCCCCATGACTAAATAATGGTCAAAATGCCACACTTTGTGCAAACTGACAAAAAGGTAGGTGTAAGGCCTACCGGGTGAGATACTCCTCCATCTCTACATCCAAACTTACTGGTTGTCCACTCCGGAAACACACAGTTTACATGGCTGAAACTTTCTAGCTCGGATTGGCATGACCCACCCGACTGGCATCCTACCCAGGAAGGACTCACCCCTCAAAGGTGGCCACCTGCTGAGAGACTTACCCTAACCCTTCAAAGACTAGTCCTGGTGGTCTACCCTTATTGAGTACTCAACGTTGATTGTCCCACTTGGGAGAAAATTGATCACGCATTGTTTTATTTGGAAATAGCAATTAAGGGTTTCTAAAATTCTTGTCAAAGTTGGGTTTTAGAAAGAATTTAGCATTTTGTGTAAAACTGCCTGTTTGATTTTCAAATGATTTGGTTGAGTGGAATAAAAAGGAAAAACAGTCCTTAATTGCCTTTACATAAGGAATGTCCATACACATCACATTTGGCTTGCCACAGTAAGTTTTGGTCTTCAAATAATTCCATGCAGGAACTTACCTGATCCTTTGCTTGCTCAAACTCAAAAGTCTTCCAAGACTGACCTAACCCCGCCTGGGGTAAACACAAGACATAAGGTTATACTCAAGCTATATTCACTTACACAAATATTCCTAGTTCAACTTATTACAATCACGACCCTAATGTCCTAAACTTTAAGGCTAGCTGATAAAGAATTTTATAAAATAAGTCTAGTTTGATAAGTTAAAATAATTAGGGGTTCTAAAATAATTGATAATAAATTATAGACTCAAATAATAATTCTTGAGCGTTATTATTAATAAATAAACTAAGGTTTGAATATTGAATAATACCAAACCCTAAATATTAATAAATGGTAATTTTAAAAATAATGTTACTTAAATAAATATTAAATTTACAATTAATTTTTAATTTTTTAAATAGATAATAAATAATTAGTAATAAATAAAATTAATAATAAATAAATTAGATTAAATTTTGTTTAATAAATAACAAACAAATTTGAATATGAATAATATTTATGACTATAGGTCCACAAGGACATTAATATTTTATTTATTAATAGTATTTATATAAAAAGATCTTATTTAATATTATACATATGCATATATTATTTTTAATGAAAAATATTATTTATTTGACTAGTAAAATGTCAATATTTCATTTAATACCCCATTCCAAAGCTTCCTAGAAATTTCGAAATCTTAGAGGAAAAATATAGTAATAATTTTAATTAAGATACTAAAATTTGCTAATTAAAATAACTTAGAATCAACAAGATCATGATCATAATTTTCCTACTGCTAACAAAAATCATGTACATATTCTCTAACATCAAACAACAAACTAATCCATTCATGAACATATGCTTAAATCTACACATGCTATCACATGGCAAATCTCTACTAAGCATAATCATAACCATGGCTTCAATGAAGATAAGAACATGAAAATCCTATTCACCAAAGGTGTCATTTCATCTAACATGCTTTAACCATCCATAATTTTCTTAAGACATAACGATCATATATTGATTGACAAGAAAATCCATATAGCTTAAACATGATCAATCACTCTCATGTCCTACTCTCAACCCCTTCAAACATATGCTTATACTCAATTCCCCATTCATATACTATTCTCCCTATCAACATCTAAGAGACATGAATTCAGAATTAAAAAGAAAGGTTAAGGAGAAATACTTGGTTGATGATTACTTCGATGAAAATTTAAGAAGGTCCACGCGAGTGAGGGTCTTGAATTGTCCAAGAGTAAGAAAATAGCCATGGTTGTTGATCAACCATTTCGGCCGAGAGAGAGAGAGAGAGAGAGAGAGAGAGAGATCATTAGAAAGGTATACCGAGAATTGAATGGAAGAGGATGAACAAGAAGGTTGTTCTTGATTTACCTTGTTGATGTTCTTGAGACCTTCAAGACAAAGCTTATTTTGATCCGATTGAAAATTCTTGTTCGCGTGTTTTTGTGTTATAAATATCAGAAATGAAGTCTAGGGGTTAAGTAGAAGTGATCTGGAGTATTTGAGAGTGATTGGAGGTGTTTAGAGTAGGTTTAGGCTTGAAGAAAAGTAGTGTGTGTTCTTGGTGAAAATGGGGAGAATGAGAGAAAAGGCTCACAATTTTCTGGAGTGATGTTGGCCGAATGGTTTGGGGTAGATAGGAGTTTCGGTTTTCAACTAGTGGGAGAGAGAGTGATCAGATTTTTTTGAAATTCGAATGGAGAAGATTGTGGGGTTGTTTGAGGTAGGAGGTTAGCTAATGGTGTTTGATTAAGGGAGGTTTCTTTGCTCTTCAATGGTGCCGGCTGGTTTGTTTTGCTTTGCTGAAATGAATGAGGTTTGATAAGGCTTAAGGCTGGCCAAAATTCAAAGCTTAAATGGCAGAGGAATTCTGGTTGTATAGCTTAATACAAGGGGTGTTTTCATGGAGAAAAATTCTGGAAATTTTGAAGTTCAAATATAGTTTGAATGGAGTGATCTTAGGAGATGTTTCAGGTGTGGTTATGGAGTCCAAGTGTTCAAGGTAAGTGTGAAGGTTAATGATGTCCAGTCTATGGCTGAACAAGGTTCAATTTGCAGAGGTTTAAGGATAGTTTCTTTGGTGTATGGCTAAGGGAACAAGGCTAGAAATTTCTAGTTTCATAGTGCTCATGTTTCAAAGGTGTGCTGCAAATTCCTGTGTAGTTTTCTGCAATGCTTCAGCCCGTTTTGTAGAGGTTTTGAGAGATGTTCAAGGGTCCTTTACGGCTGGTTTTTCAGCCTTCTTTATGGGGAAAAACAGAGAAGTTTTGCCGGCTTGAAGGTGGAATAAAACAGCTTCATTTTTCTGGTTGAGAGTGACGAAATTGCCCAGAATTTTTTCCTGGTTTTGTGCAGTTTGTGCAGTCCGAAAATTGCACAGAATTTTCAGCCTTCAAGCCACATGAAATGACCATTTTTCTGGCAGCAAATGAGTAGGTTTACTGGCTGAATTTTTTGAAAAGTTGGTCTGCAAAAATTCTAGAAAATTTCCAGATTTTCTTCACTAAAAATATGGACAACATAAAGGTAGGATTGAAGGTTCTACCACGGTGATTTATTTCTCTTGGGAACTCATCCTAACTTCTCTCCTAATTTTAGCCAATTCTCTATCCTTCAAGACTAATTTTTGAAATTCAAGGTTGAAGAATTATCACAGAATTTTTTTGGAATTTAAAAGAAGAGATTTCATGGATTTTGGTTTATTTAAATTATGAAGATGTTAGGACAAAGCTAGAGGTAATAAAAAGGACAAGAATTCCTCTAGAATTCTTTTTGGGATACAATGATAAGATTAGGACATTCTCTTCATGTCTCCCCTAAGACAACATTCCTATTTTTATGGAATGCAAGAAAACAAAAATTCAAACTTAATTTAGATAATCATGATAAAACCTTAGGTGATGGGATTTGAACTCATGACCTTAGAGATTAATTCCAAAGCTCTAACCACTAAACCAGAACAACTCTTGTTCTTATTTTCTCACCCACATGTTCCTCTTATTTGATCCTCAAGCTAACTTCCTATTTTGACCTCAAGTAAATTTACCATTTGACCCTTCCCACTCAATAAGCATATCTAAGCCTTTTAACCTATAAACCACTATTCTAAAGCACATAAAATCATTCAAAAATATATATATTCATGCAAAATAATATGGTATGCATCCCGACCCCCTTACTCTAAGGTTGGCTTTAGGTGGGGTTTCACAATAGTGGGGGACTAATGGGGCATTTTGGTGTTGTAAAGACCTTAGGCATTCTTAAGAAGCATTTCTTTTGGCAAAAAAATGAGAAAGAATGTGGGGAGGCATTGTTCTCAATGCATTATATGTAGGTGAGCTAAGTCTAGATTACTTCCCTATGGTCTTTATACTCCTTTGCCCACACCTAATGTGCCTTGGGTTGATATTTCAATGGACTTCATCTTATAGGATTGCCTAGGTCCAAAGGGGGTAAGGACTCCATATTTGTGATTGTTGATCGATTCTCTAAAGTGGCTCATTTTGTGGCTTATTCCAAGACTAATGATGCATCCTATATTGCATATTTATTCTTTAAGGAAATGGTAAGAATGCACAGGATTCCAAGGACTATTGTCTCAGATAGGGATACTAAATTCCTTAGCCACTTTTGGAGAGTTTTATGGAATAAACGTAGTACTAATCTCTTGTTTTCCATAGCTTGTCATCCTCAAACGAACAGACAAACGAAAGTGGTTAACCGAACACTCGCCCAACTCTTGCGGACAATAATCAAGAAGAACTTGAAAAATTGGGAAGAGTGCTTTCCACACATTGAGTTTGCTTACAATAGGGCTATTCACTCTACCACTTCTTATTCTTCTTTTGAAATTGTATATGGTTTTAATCCTCTAACTCCTTTAGATTTGGTTCATTTGCCTATAGGTGAATGATTGAACCTCGATGGAGCCAAGAAGGAGGAAATGGTGAAGGCACTCCATGGGAAGGTGAAAGCAACCATTGCAAAATGCAATGAAAAGATCGTCCATAAGCGCAATCAAGGAAGGAAAAATGTGTCATTTGAGCCGGGCGATTGGGTATGGGTGCACCTTTACAAGGAGAGATTCCTCACACAATGACGAAGCAAACTAGATCCAAGGGGGGATGGTCCATTTCAAATTCTCACCAAAGTTGGAGATAACGCTTTTAAGATAGATTTACCCGGTGAGTATCATGTTAGCGCCACTTTTAATGTTAGTGATCTCTCTCCTTTTGATGTAGATGATAGCAACAATTCAGAGATGAATCCTTTTCAAGGAAGGGGAGATGATGAGACTCCGCTTCATCATAGAAGTTAAGATCAAGGAGGAGGAGGCATGACTATGCAAGAACAAGGACCGATGATAAGATCTAGGTCCAAGAAGTTTCAAGATAAGTTTTAATTGCTCATAAAACCATGTTTGAGGATAGAAGAGGGTTGGAAGGTTAAGAAAGTTAGCCAAGAGTTCATTTTGATGACTATCCAAGAAGGACCCCAATAAAAACTTAAGCCGGCAACAAAGGCGGACGAAACTTGACCAAAGGAAGCCTTCCAGTGGATAGCCAGCGCTGGCCCCAAGCAGCCAAACTGGTGCCGGCTTCAACCTGCCCCAACAACAACTTCATTCTGGTGCACGATCGGCCGAGGACAGAGCCTAACCGGCACCAACTTGAAGACCATAGCCAGCGCCGGCTCCATCTTGGGCAGCCGACGGCTATCCCATGTTTTTTATGTTTTCTCTTATTTTCTCTAATTTTAAGTGTTTGTAAAGACTTATTAAGACCCTAAACTGTAATAGAATCTCAAGGATTACTTAGCTAGGGTTAGGATAGTATAAATAGCACCTTTAGTGAATTGACAAGATAATTTACACACTTTAATTCAAATTTGAGAGAGAATCTTGAGAGGCCCTAGCCTCCTTATTCATCTTGTTCAAGACCATGCTTAAGGGTTAGTCCTCCTTATGAATGAGTCTATAAATCTTTTGGATATTCCAATGTGGTTTCTTTGAATGGGCCTTAGTTGCTTTGTTCTTCTAAAGTTTGTTTGAATCCCATTACTTGGGTGCCTATTTTCTCCATTCTATTTGTTCTTGTTTGCCTTTGTTACTTCAAGAATATTGGGGTGAGATTATAGTAGAAATTTCTACTATTCTTGAGGGTCTTTGAAGCTTAGTTCTTCAAGGGTTTGATAGATGGTAGGTTGTTATTTTATTTTCTCCTTTTTGTCCCAAGAAGAATCTCTGTTTTTGGTCTCATTGATTGAGCTGAACCCATAACCAACTAAACCACTCACCGCAAGAAAAACCCACACAAGATCATATCAACATGCTTAGGATATTACCATTGTGTCTTCCCTAAGATAACATTCCCAGCTTTAAGGAATGTAAGAAAAGAAAAAATTAAAACATTAGTTAGGATAATTAAGAATAAAACTTAGGTGATGAGATTTGAACTTAAGACCTTAGGGATAAAATCACAAAGTTCTAACCACTTAACCACATTAAATCTTATTCTTATTTTCCTAACCAAATTCTCTTCTTATCTAAGCCTCAAGCCTTCTTCATATTTCGTCCTTAAGCAAAATTTCCTTTTTACCCTCACTACTCAACAAGCATAAATAAATATAACCCATATACTACAATTCTAAGGCACACGAAATCATTCAAGAAAAATATTTTATGCAAGATGATATAAAATATGATAGGGCCTAAATTAGTCATATTTTTATCAATTATTGGAGGCTCTTTTATGATACATTCTGTTCAATAACTATTCATATTTCTTTATATTTGAGATTTTACCCTTGGAAAGGTATTTTGTGCATTATTTTAGATTTTAGGAGTAAAACAAAGCAAAAATATTGCAAAACAGAACATAGGTGGCGTCTGCTAGGATAGAAGAACCAGCGCCGGCTATGTGCTATTTGCACGCACTTTGAGGTGATAAAAAATTATTGAAATAGGATCAAAATAGAACCAAATCGGCACCGGCTCTAGCAGCCAAGGCGGTGCCGGCTGTGCCCTGAGGATAAGGCAAAATCATGATTTTTGCATGCGATTTTTGGTAATCTACGGACTTTTAGTATCTTCCTACTTCTACTCGGCCAAGAACCTTACACCAACGAGTTTAGGCTCTTCTTAAGCCTATAAATAGAGGGAAAACACAAGAGAAATTGGGAGACTTCATAGATCATTATAGAAAATCACTCAAATCAAATGTAGAATTCTTCAATTTAAGGAGGGTTGTGTAAGAAGGTCTACAAATGAATAAGAAGAAGGCTTGTCTATGAGTACTTTCTTTTACTTTGTTTTATTTTTCTTGAACAATGATATGTTAATGGTTTTATTGTAATTTGACATTGTTTTAGGTGTTCATAATTTTTAGAGTTATTTGATCTTTTGATTAATTGATTGTTATTCTTGGTATTTAATTTCATATGCGTATCACGAGATTAATTGGTTGTCCCTTTCCATTAACTTGCTTGGAAAAGGGATTGATGATGGTTTCAATTCATTAGTTTCATATTTGTTGTTTCTTAACTTGCTTGGAAAAGGAGTTAATTGCTAAGAACTAGTAATTAAATGTTAATTGATGTCTGTCAGGAATGGATTCATTGGTTAATTTCATGTTTAAGTTTGCTAGGAATGGTAATTTAGTCAAGGATTGCATTTAATGCATCTTTTGAATGGATTAGTTAAGACAGGAATGTGATGCTAATTTATATAGAAGGTAGTGATTTCATGGATTGGAAATGAAGTAAATCTATCTTAATCCTTCATAATGCCAAGAGAATAATGAGTTATGATAATGGTTAAGTACTTTAAGATCACGTTTGTCAAAACAATGGTTTAAAGTTACATAATTATCCATCCTTGACATGTATATATTGTTGTATTTATTTTATTTTCATTATTCTTCACTTTATTGAGTCAGTTAAACAATGAGAAAAAAGTGATTAATGCATACTTATTCCTGAAGGATCGACATTCGTTTGAACCATATACCATGTTAATAATGGGTATGCTTTCTCATATGTGTAATTTGGGGTTAACGTTTTAATTTAAACTTGATTGAGAATATGTTTATTTTTATATGATTTTTATACCAAAATAAATACGCATCAAGTTTTTGGTGCCGTTGTCGGGGAACAATATCATGAAAGCTTAGATTTTGTTGATTTGACCATGTAAATATGTAAATAGGTAAATATGTGAATATGTACAATTGTTCTTTTCGCAACAAAGTGCTATCTTTTGTATCTTGTGTATCTGTGTATACCCTTGTAACCTAACCTACTAACTTTGACTATGTTCTATTGACTAACTTTGTGATCTTTTAATTTTCTTGTAATCATGAATCCTGTTATCTAATTCGCTTCTTGTCTTTTCTATGTGTTATCCTTGGTACATGACCTGAAAATCCAAAGGCAAGATAGTCGATTTTGACCCTGAAATCGAAAGGACATTATCAAAGATCTATTGAACAATCTAAAGGAACTTGATTGTCGACATGGAGGGTGCTCAAAATAACAACGCGGGGAATAATAGGAGAGTTATGGATGACTTTGTGAAACCTGCAATCTCGGGCACAGGCTCGAGAATCACTAGGCCTAGGATGGATGCGAATAATTTTGAAATAAAGCCCAATATTATCCAGATGGTCTAAAACATGGTTCAATTTGATGGGCAACCTGAAGAAGATCCTAAAGCCCATTTAGCTAGTTTCCTTGAGATTTGTGATACTTTTAAAATGAATGGTGTTTCTGAGGATGCCACAAAGTTAAGACTTTTTCTTTTTTCTTTGAGGGATAGAGCCAAATCTTGGTTAAAGTTATTACCTACAGGTTCCATCATTATTTGGAATGCCCTAGCTAAAAAATTTCTAGCCAAATATTTCCCTCTAGCTAGGATAGCCAAACTTAGGAACGAGATATTTGCCTTCTAACAACTAGATTCTGAGCCCTTATATGAAAGTTGGGAGAGATTTAAGGAAATGTTGAGAAAATACCCACACCATGGATTTTAGCTAGGAATGCAGATGCTCATCTTTTTGAATGGCCTCACGATCGCAACATGCCAAGTGGTGGACTCTTCTGCACGGGGTTCCATCAATCATAAGACCCCGGAATAGGTATTCAATCTTATTGAAAATCTGGCTTCTAATAACTACTCTTGGGAAAGTACACAGTCTAGAGCTCGTGTGCAAGGAGTACAAAAAGTGGATGCTGTGGCAGTGTTGGAGGCTAAGGTGGATGCCTTGACTCAGAAAATAGAACAAATGGTGATGCTTCAAGACCAAGTATTGAACGTAAGTTATGATTTCTGTGAAGAGGGGCACCCAAATTATGAATGCCAAAATATGGTTTCACTCCAAGAAACCACGGAACAAGTGGCCTTTGCAGGTAATATCTGTCCAGGTGACAACCCTTATAGCTCTACTTATAATCCTGGTTGGAGAAATCACCCTAATTTCTCTTAGAGCAATAGAAACTAACCTAGGCAGGGTTCTTTAAATTTTGGAGGAAATCAAAGGAACCAAACCCCCATGAACAATAATGCAGCACCTTCAAAGCCACCATTAGAGGAATTGATTGGCCAATTGGTAAGTACAACGGAGACTAAGTTTCAAGTGGTCGATGTTACAACAAGGAACCTAGAGGCCTCTATGCGCAACTTGGAAAACCAAATTGGTCAACTAACCAAACTACTGAGGGATTGTCAAGCCGGAACATTGCCAGGAAACAATGAGGAAAATTCACGGGATCAAAGCCGTGGAAAACATTGAAGCCATTTTATTATTTACTTTCAGTTTTGTGATTGGGAAAATTTTTATTTTTGTCGTTTTGGTTGATTATTTCTCATGAATTAAAATGCATTATTCATCATTATTGTGTGTTCATCATTTTTCTTAATTAAAAAAAAAAAAAGAAGAGAAGGCTGGACAGAAGTCAGCCGGCACCAGCTAAGGCTAGGACCGGCACTGGTTCCTGTTGGGTAAGGTATAAGAAATAGGCCCTTTTGGCCACTTCTTCTTTCAAAATCTACAACTCCCTCTCAAATTCTCTCTAACTCGCGTCGGCTGCACCTCCCCAACTTCCCAAAATTTGATTTTTCACCTCCTAATCACTTTTATAACATCCATCTACCTTTCTTTTGTTGATCCTATGGATCAAAAGTCTCTAAATCTTCCATTTTTCACAATAAACTCACCTTTAAATCATAAGCAAAGACTTTGGATTTCTACAAAAAAGACTACATCTTTCGCTTGTCCATGCATACACGAGCACAAATGTATGATTTTTATTCAATTCCCACAGTTAAAATGGTGTAGATGACTTTTTCTAATTTTAGGGACAATTTTGGCCGAAAATTGGGAGTTGTTTATGTTTTCTTAAATTGGGCATTACCTCTTGAGCTTCATGACTTTGGATAGATTAGGAATTAATGATTTTGGATACTTGATTTAGGCACATGATCATTAGGAAATTCATGCATATATCTAAGGTTAGAATTGTGGCTATTTATGATAGTTGAATAATTGCTACCCATGGAACTTGATTTGGATTTCACGTAATGCCATGATGATGCCTTCATCCACATGATCATGTATACTCGAATGCATTGGGGATATTCAACATATTTATGCTTTACAGTGAGCTTTATATGTATTCTTGCAAGTTATGTTGAATTTATTGGAAGAGATTAAATTGGTTGTTGTTGGGAGTGTGATATACATTGAAGGAGTTTGGGCATTGTTGTGGTAAGATTGGTTGAGGTTTGAGTGAGAGTTGAGGATTATGTTTGAAACGGGTAGCTACACCCCCTTTTACTTCTTTGAGCTCATTTGTTCTATCCTCCTATTTTTACCACTACTCACTTGACAACATGTCTAGAGCATGGGGTCAATCCTCTAAAAGGGCGAGAGCCTCCTCTTCCTTAGCCCCCTCATCCATCAATCCCTTGTTCCTTAAACCAACTGAGTTTATTGATCCATCAAGTGAGGAATGGTATAATAGGAGAGCATCTAACAAGATCATTGTAGAGCGTACATTCCCACCTACCCTAAACCATGCCCTTAAATTAGGAATGATGTTTAGGATGCTATGATGGGGATCGATAGTACAGCTAAAAGGGAAGTATTATCCAGTGATAATCAAAGAATTTTATGCCAAAATGGTTGATAAGGGCAATAAACACCTTCCCCACATTGAAACGAGAGTGAAAAGAATCTCCATTATCATCACACAAAATCACTTAGCTAATCTTCTCCAAGTGTTTGATGATGATTCTTGGCTAGGGATAGATGTTAACAATCAAAAAATTCTTTCTGACCCTAATTGGGATGCCAGTGAGATTAGAACCACTCTAGGGTGGTATAAGCATAATGCCTTCCAGGCTAATAGTTTTGATTCGAACAATGATCTTGCTGCCAACTTTAGAGCTTTAGTCTATATGTTTAGGTTCAATATTGTACGTCGTGCCAGTGGATTTAAAGAGACCCATCTTATTGACACTTACATTTTGCATAGGATGATGAACACCCTGCCTATCCCTCTTGCACCCTTGATTATACAATCCATTAGGGATGTGGTTTATCACCATCTCTCTACCAAAGCCTTCGTCTTCCCTCTAGTTATCATGAAAATTCTGAAAGACTTTGGTGTTGGTATTGAGGGAGAATTGATGGAGGCTACCACTGAGCATGATATGGTTACGGAACAAACACTACTGAGTTGTGGGTACAAGTACAACCAGGAATTGAAAAAGTGGCTAACCTCCCATGAGGTCAGGTATCCTGGTAAGTTAGGCCACCCCTTGTGGAGGAGGAGCGCCCATCGCCACCAGCACGCACACGAGCTAATAGTTCTTAGTCTCAACACAAGATTGACTTCGAAACTACCGTGTTAGGATAGTTAGCCCAGCAGATGGAGATGCTCCTATGCTTGCAGGGCTCCTTCGACAACATTGCCTGGCGGCAAGCTACTATGGAACAGCAATGGGCTAAATGGAGGTAGTATTTTCTAGGACAACATGGTGGTGAGGGCACTTCCACCCCTGCTAATGATGAGGAGGAGCAGGAATGAGCTGATTGTTCCACACTTTCTCTTATTGTTCACTCTTGTTTTCCTTTATTTTTTCATGTCTTTTCTAGTTAGTTCTTGCTTACTTTTCTTCATGTGTACTATTTTCTTTCTTTATTTTTTGTTTTCTAGTTTTTATACTTTGGTATGCTCTTTTGTATTTTTCTTTTTAGGTACTTTGCCAATGCCTCTTTCTCTAGGAACTCAACGCTTGTACAGCTAATTGTGCAATATCTAGAAGTATTGTCTTTCTTATCTTTTCTCCTTTATATTTCTGGTCCAATGGCATTGTTTATTCTTTGTTCTATTTATTTGGCCATTAAGAACAATATCCAGTTTAAGTATGGGGGAGTGGTTCGATTGAAAATTCTTCTATGCATCATTCTTTTATCCTTTATCCTTCTTGTGAGCAAAAAAAAAAAAAAAAAAAATTCAATTTTTTTTTTAATTTTCTTTGAGATTTCAAGCTGTATTCTTAATGTATGTCTTTATGATGGATTATAAAGCATATGTTCTATATCATTTATGGTTTATGCATGACTTATTGCACATACTTGGACTAAGTAGTTCTTGATCAAATGCGTTACATTGTTCTTAAACCTGTTTTTTCTACTAAAATTCATAAAGCATTGTATAACTTACTTGAATACCTCTTGAGGTGAGATAAGAAAGACATGCATGATTTAACTTAGGGATGACGGTAATAGGCCTTCTTTGGATAATTTGAGTTTTTCAAGCTTACCTATTTTTTATATTATCCCTAGTGCCTATTTTGAGCCTACATGGGTAAATTTCTTTCTTAAAACCCGTTATCATACTTTGTCCATTGTTTTCTTTCTAAGAGTTTGAATAATTCTTCCAAATCTTTGATTACTCTTGATGGATAAAAGTGCATGTAAGAGAAAGTCTAGGGAGAATACTTGGAGAAAGATCATGACTCATTATTGTCAGTCATGCATTAATAGTTGTGTTGAGCTGGGGAAAAAAAAAGAAAGAAAAGAAAGTAGAGAAAGAAAAAGAAAGGTTGAAACAAGAAAAGAAAACCAAAAAACTACTAGGAAAGATGGAAAGAGAGAAACTGAGAAAGAAAAGAACAGCAGTAGTGAAAAACAAAAGAAGAGAGAAAAGAAAGAAAAGAGAAAAATTGAAAGAAAAAGAAAAAAGAAAGATCACAAGAGGAATAGTGATTGAGCTGTAAAAGTTGAGTTTACATCAAGTCCTTGACACCATCGCTGAAAATTCGAGTGATCTTGTGAAAAAATAGAAAAGAGTTGATGAAGGAGTTGAAAGAAAAAAAAAGAGAGAAAATTCAAGATTTGCTTAAGTTGAACTGTAATTGCTAAACAAGGTTATGGATTTTGATTGATTTGGGAGTAGGAGAGCAAGAAGAGTTTGGAAATTATTGATACATCTTGTTTATCCTTGTCTTGTGAACTCTCATCTTCTTTGATAGTTGATTTTCCAATATCCTTCATTTGATAAGCCACATTATAAGCCTCTAGCCTTACATTACAAGCTTGAAAGTCCTACTTGACTTAAGTAGAATCATGGTATGTCTCGAATTAGTGGAGAGAGTGTATGAAAAGTAAGCTTATGGAATGCATATTCTTTTTGAACTAAATTCTTTCCAATGGTTTTAAAATATTGTTAAAGTATTGGAATGGTTCTACTAAGTCACATTCACTTACACAAGTCTTGCATTTATTATGAAAAATATAGTAGCATGTGTTTTATGTTCCTGAATGAAAGAAGCATGTGTTTTATGTTCTTGAATGAAGGAAGCATTGAAGATATCACAAAACATAACAGAGGAGGCGCCAGCCAGGACAGAGGAACCGGCACCGACCGTATGCTTCTTGCACGTACTTTGAGGCGATAAAAAATTGTTGAAATAGGACCAAAATAGAATCAAACCGGTGCCAGCTCTAGCAGCCAAGGCGGCGCCGGCTGTACTCTGGACAACATTGCATGAAAATCAAGAAAAAATCGGTGAATGATTGAAGAAATAGAACACAATCGGTGTTGGCTATGCCCTGAAGATAAGGCAAAATCTTTATTTTTGCATGCGGTTTTTGGTAATCTGTGAACTTTTAGTATCTTCCTACTTCTACTCGGCCAAGAACCTTACACCAATGAGTTTAGGCACTTCCTAAGCCTATAAATAGAGGGAAAACATAAGAGAAAATGGGGGAATTCATAGATCATCATAGAAAATCACTCAAATCAAAGGATAAATTCTTCAATTCAAGGAGGGTTGTGCAAGAAGGTCTACAAAGGAAGAATAATAAGGATTGTCTATAAGTGCTTTCTTTTACTTTGTTTTCTTTTTCTTGAGCAATGATATGTTAATTATTTTATTGTAATTTGACATTGTTTTAGGTATTCATGATTTTTAGAGTTATTTTATCTTTTGATTAATTGATTGTTATTCTTGGTATTTAATTACTTATGTGTATTACAAGATTAATTGGTTGTCTCTTTCCATTAACTTGCTTGGAAAATGGGTTGATGGTGGTTTCAATTCATTAGTTTCATATTTATTGTCTCTTAACTTACTTGGAAAAGGGGTTAATTGCTAAGAATTGGTAATTAAAGGTTAATTGATGTTTGCCAGGAATGGATTCATTGGTTAATTTCATGTTTAAGTTTACCAGGAATAGAAATTTAATCAAGGATTACATTTAATACATATTTTAGGTGGATTAGTTGAGACTAGAATGTGATGCTAATTTATCTAGATGGTAGTGATTTCATTAATTGGAAACGAAGTAAATCTATCTTAATCCTTCATGATGCCAAGAGAATAATGAGTTATGATAATGGTTAAGTACTTTAAGATCATGTTTGTCAAAACAATGGTTTAAGTTACATAATTCTCCCTCCTTGACATGTATATATTCTTGTATTTTATTTTATTTTATTTTATTTTTCTTTTCATTATTCTTCACTTTATTGAGTCGGTTAAACAATGAGAGAAAAGTGATTAATGCATACTTATTCCTAGAGGATCAACACTAGTTTGAACTATATGCTATGTTAATGATGGGTACGCTTGCTCATATGTGTAATTTGGGGTTAACGTTTTAATTTAAACTTGATTGGGAATGTGCTTATTTTTATATGATTTTTATACAAAAAAAAATATGCATCAATATGCACCCTATCCCTCTAACTCTAGGGTCGATTTAGGTGGGGTTTTACAAATATGGCCTTTCTCTTTTTATTAGCAGGTTCTGTTTGAATATTGTTTACTTGATTTTTAATAGGATGTATATAAAAGAGATTTTCATATTTGTTTTCTGTAAAAATTAAATTACCATCGCTACTGATAGAAACACCAGAATGGAAAGAAACTTAATATCCTTAATTCATAAATTTGGAAACTAAAATAAAATTCTGTTTAAAGTAAGAAACATAAAAATTATCTTTTAAAATTAACTCCCTATTACAATAAAAAAATAAGCTCAAGATCTCCCACTGCTTCAGCCCATATTCTTGCTCCATTGCCTACTTGAAATCCATGATGGCCCTTGCTGATTCTCCTTGTCCTTCTAAACCCCTGCAAAGCATTATAGATATAGTCAGTGGCTCCAGAATCAACTATCCAGGAAAATGTTAATCCAATCTTCAAAATAGACTTTAGGTATAGAGCAATACCTGAAGTTGACTTGGCTAAGAAGTCCAGACAATCTTTCTTCTAATGCCCCTTCTTGTCACATTTGAAGCATTTGCCTTTGGGCTTCCTGTTGGGCTTGGCCTGACCAAATGCTTTAGGTTGAGCCCTTGCATTGTTTTGGATCTTCCTCTTCTTGAATTTCTTATCCTTTGCCTAAATTCCAAAAAAAAAAAAAAAAAAAGAAGCAAAATGAGAGACCAATACCTTTGACACGGACTTCATGATCTTCGCTGCCACCTAGAACTTTTTTATAAGCTCCCTCAGATTCATATCCAACTTATTCATGTTGTAGTTCAACTTGAACTGAGAATATGAATAAGGCAAAGTTTCAAGAACTATGTCAATTTAGCTCTCAAGATCTGTCATTGCACCTCGGCCTCCTCAAAGTAAGCAATCATCTTGAGCAAATGCTCTCGAACCAATGCCCCCTCAGCCATTCTAGTGTTCATGATTGCCCTAAGAACTTCTTGCCTTGCGGGATAGCTCTTGTCAGCAAACATGGTATGCAATAACAAATCCATGTCATACGTATTGGTCATGTGCTCATACTTAGATTGGAGCACACTAGACATGGAAGCCAACATATAGTGCACTTAGTCATCTTATCGGCTTTCTTCCATGCCTTCTCAGCCTCTTGCTCCTGATTAGTAGATTCTTCCCCAATCTCAGGATAGAAATTCATAAGAACATACTTGTACTCCTCGGCAGTAAGTACTATGTTTAGGTTTCTCTTTCAATCCACATAATTTGGGCCTGTCAACTTATTCTCCTTGAGAATGATTGGCAATAGACTGAAACCAGAAATTTTCAAAATATTGTGCAAAAACATTCATTTAGTTTGCAAAAAATAAAAATGCACATTCTTTGTATTATTTCTTTGATAATAGATAACTCTTAAAACCATTATCAATATTATAGATAGTTTAGCTCTTAGAAAAATTAACAGAGCTTCTTAGGAAGATTAATAGCAATCTAAGTGAAGTGTATAACCATCAAGAATCAAAACTTCCTGAATAAGTAATGATCTAGAAAAAGTTTCACCGATAGGATGGCCACTAATTCACACCACCTACGGGTAATCTAGTACTAAAAACCTCCAACGTAGATTGGTCTATCTCAGCAAATACCCTAGGCTTTTAATTTTACTCTTCCATTAGCTCTGGATACTTGTGAAAATCCATCCTATAGGAGGTCATGCTCAGAATGACACGAGGAAATCAACTATCTCTAATGAGAGTTGTGATGGAAGTCATGGGGTCGTTGGAACCCCTCTTCCACTTAATCTTTTATTGAAAATAGAGTTTTAGACCTAAAAACATTTTCTATAATCTTATGATTTCATTAACTTTAGTAAAAATACTAAAATTCAATATTATTCTCTATGTCAAAGATTAAATCAATTGAGAGAATAAACTATGAATTTATTTTACTATTCTAAGTTAATAACCAAGTAAAACTTTATTAAATAACCTTAAGTTCAACATTATTCTTTATGTCAAGGATTAAACCTTTTAAGAGAATAAACCATGAACTCTTTTATTTTAAAGTTTCTTAGATTAAAACATTTTTATCAAAAAACCGCTCAATCTAGTGAGACTTTGGTCTTACAAGAACTTGCGTATTTGATCACAAAAATAAAATAAGCATGATAACAAGAGTAAACTTTTTCATGTTCAAACTATTCATTCATTTCTAAGTGACCAAACAATGGATTAAACATCATGAATTAAAAATAAATGATCTTGTTTAATCCTAAAGTGGTTCCATCATTTACTACTCGTTTTCATGTAAATTATTCATCCATAGATAAATAAAACTATTGTGTTAAATTAACCTCATAAAATGGTTTCAAAACATGATTACATCAAGGAAAAATTGAGTACAAAACTTCACCAGTGCTCTCTATTTTCTTGGACAAAATTGCATGCATCTGCCTCTGGGCAGAATAGACCTGGCTCTTGGTCCATTGGGCCCACCTGGTGCTGGGTCTGCACTGTTTTTCCAAAACCTCTAGCTGGGCAGAGTGGACCTGGTGCTTGGTCCGATAGGGACACTTGGCGCCAGGTCTGTTCTGTAGTTCATCGATTTCTAAAAAAATTCTACTTTTCAGCCATTTTTTGCTTTTCAACTCTTCCAGCAACCACGTTCTTCAGTCCCTAAAATTTACAAGTTAAAAAAAAAATGCAAAACTAGACATAATTACAAGCCTTTACAAGCACTTATGCCTCTAACCACAAGGCGTACAACGAATTTACTTAAAATTAGAAAAACGATGGAAAACCATTAGAATACATGATCTAATGCCTCTAACCATGAGGCGTACATGAACTCTAGAAACCAATGTATGAGTGATCACATGAAATCACAAAAGATTCATTTTTTACTAGTAAAGAAACCACCTTTTTCCAGTTTTTAACCCTAGTACATGCTCCTAGATGAAAACTGTGTCTCTGATACCACTTGAAGGATCAAAACGGAAAACATCAAAGAAAACGCAGCGGAAAATTTTTCATTTTTCTGAGCCACATCTAGGAGAGAGTACTTATTTTTCTTGATTGGTCACGGATTAACTAACAAGGGGCCAGGTTACACTGGAACTTGCGTTGGAAGGGGAGAAGAAGGCACCTGCAGTTCGACTGGTATTCCCTCCAATCTTCTACTCCTACGTATCAAGTGTCTTCAAGCTTCCTCTCTTCGTCTTCCGGAGTATGACTCTACCTAATTCTTGGGTTAGCTTGGTGAAAACTCCTTCATTGGATATTCAAAATATCTCCAAAAAACAAAAAATAGAAGGACGAGAACAAGAAGAAGAGACGACACACTCAGAGAGAAAGCTCAGGAAAAATCCTCCAAAAAACCATGTTCTTTTGCTTCCTCTCTTACACCTCTAAATTTCGGCCAACCTTAGGGCTTGATAAAGCCCTAATGGCAGAAAACACCAAGCCTTTATGGGCTTGGTGCTGTGCTCCAAAAACCAATCCAAGATTGCCCCAATCCTCTTAATTAATTAATTATCTTTTCTGGGCTTCATTAAATACCCAAGACTAATTAATTAATTCTAATTGGACTCTTAATATATATCAACATATATCAGCCTAATTAATTAATTTATTCCAGTCCAATTCTCTTAATTAAAAAATTATCTTTTCTGGCTCTTATAAAAAATCCAAGACTAATTAATTAATTCTAATTGGACTCTTAGAATAAATTTTATTTTTCTTCCAAATAATTATCCATTAAGCCCATATTATGTCTAAACAACACTAAGGTAACTTGAGCTACTCCAGGGACCAAGAAACATATTATTCATGGCTACTAAAATGACCAAAATGCCCTTACTATTAAATAGTTGTATTTTACCATTTTAAATATTCTCATTTATCACCATACGAAAATATTGACCCCAAAAATAATATTGCTAAAGCAATGTCTCTGACCTATAGGTGAAATGATGGAAATACCCCTCTATGTAACACCCATCAATGAGATAGGATAAATGTACTAACACCCATCTCAAAGATATCTACCATCCCTAGATCTCTAGTCCGATAATCCATGACTAACTCGAATGTACTTGCTCATCATTGAAAGCTACTAAAAAACACACATTCTAGAGTCACGTTTCCAGGGCCTTGAATTATTAGATTATCCTAGACAATCACAACGGGGTAATTTAACTTCACTAAGTGAAGCATAGAAACTTTGTTGCATAAGTCCATCTTAACTAACTAGAGTAATACACCAAACATATACAAGGACATTGATGTCACAAAAAAAATCTCACCCAACATATATCAAAGTATAAAACTCTAGCTTCGCCAGACCACCAACTCATATTTAAGTATGAAGGTATCCATCCACGTTGTAGCAGTAATAGTCCGGTCTCCATAATTATAGTACTTTAAGAGAGACCACTACTAAAGGTCCAATTCTACGTATTTGAAATATGCTCATGCAAATGCTGTGAGTGAACTACTCAATAATTTAAGGTAAACCATTCCTCATTGAAACTCATGGTATAACAGTCTTACCTTGATGAAATGCCTAGTTCCATCAAACGACTAAGAACTCAATTTTACATACATGACAAGTACTCATAGTCTATACTTTACTGTGAAGAACCACCTAACACATAAACCATTACTTGTCATACTTGGACTTTGAACATGCAATAATATAAAAAAAACAAATGAAATTGAATGAATAAGCATTTTATTGCAATATATTTTATGTGTGTTTTTTAGTGTAGAAAATATTACCAACAAATTACACAAGCAATCAAGTTTTCTTTAAAATGCCAACCACTGAAACCACACATACGAGTAAGTATACCCATTGTATAGTATATGGAATAGCAAGTATCAAAACCACGAGAACTTAGGCTTCCACCTTACTTTATTCAAATCTTTATTGTTTAGCCAATAAAATAAGAAAAAGACTAAAAAGGAAAATAAATAAAGATAAAAATAAATTTAACTCAAGGATGTAATTTCATGTAACTAGACAATTTTCTTGAAAACATAAGATAGGATCAATTAGCATTCATTACAGTCAATTGCCATCCTGGCATCATGAAGGAACTTAAGTAAAATTCATTCGTTTCCCAAGTCAAGAACTTACTTATATAGATTCCACTTCTTTCCCAATCCATGGAATCACTATCCGTTGATTAATTTAGCAGATTCCCCGATCAAACCAAAGCAGCCAAAAGATGCATTAAACTCATACCTCATAAATATGAAATTAGCTAATGACCCTTTGCTCAAGGTGAAATCAACTAATCTATGATTACTTTAGTCCTTTAATCTTAACTTTGTTTCCCAAGTCCATAAAGATCTAATAAATATGAAATCAATGCAATAAACTCCTAACATCGTTTCCCAAGTTAATTAGAAGAACTCGCATCAATAACCAATGATAACAAGTAATCAAATACCAAGGATAACAATAGATTGATAAAAAATTTCAATTAACTCAAAATCATAATCTCCAAAATAATATCCAATTACAATCAAAATATTAAGCATATCATTGTTAAAGAAAAGTAAACAAATGATAAAAGATAAAACTTATAGACAAGCTGTGAAACCCCAACTAAAACCAACCTTAGAGTAAGGAGGGTTGGGATGCATATCATATTTTCTCGCATGCATAAGTATATTTTTTGTATGATTATATGTGCTTTGGATATGTGATTCGTAGTCTAGATGGCTTATTTGTACTTAGTGAGTAAGAAAGGTAAAATGGTAATTTTGCTTGAGGAGGAAATAGGGAGATAGCTTGGGGATTAAATAAGAAAAATATTTGGGAGAGAAAATAAGAACAAGAGTTGTTATGGTTTAGTGGTTAGAGCTTTGGAATAAATCATTGAGGTCTTAAGTTCAAATTCCATCATTGGAGTTTTTAGCATGATTAAATTTTATTTTTGTATAGGAAGGCTATATTTCGGCCCTTGCATGCTTTAGGGAAGAGTAGAAGTATTGTCTTAGGGGAGACATGATAGGAATGTTCTAATCCTACTCTTGTGCCCTACAAAAATTTCTAAGAGATTCATACCCTTCTTGATCTCTAGCTCTCCTTACTTCTTAATCAATTAGATTGTTCCATTTACCTAAGCCAATTTTATTTCTAGAAAATTCCAGCAAAGTTCAGTGGCATTGAAAGTTTGAAAATGTCTAAGTGTAAGGTATCTTATTGACCAAAAATAGGGAAGAGTTATGGAAGGTTCCCAAGAGAATTAATCTCCATGGTAGAACCTTCAAAATTCCAACCTAATTGTGTCATCTTCTTCATGTAGTAAACTGAAAATTTTTCCAGCTTCTTGATCAGTCCAATTGTCGAAATTTTCATCCATATTTCCCTCCCAAATGCTGCCAAAAAAATGACCAATTCACTCAGCTTGAAGGCTGAAAATTCCAACCAAAACTGAGCTGCACAAAAGCTGTGTAAACCAGGAAAATTTTCTAGTCAATTTCGCAGCTTGGTGAGCCAAAAACCAAGCTGTTTCTTCTAGCTTTTCAACCAGTAATTCAACCTTGTTTTTCCTCCATAAAGACCCTCAAATGGACCTTCAAATCTTCTGCAAGTCGACTGAAATATGGTAGAAAAATCAGCCCAAAAATTCCAGCAAGCCTTGCGGAAAAACTGATTAGAATTTCCAGCTTTGTTCCTTCTTCACCCTTGTCCGAAACTTCCTCCATTTTTCTGTACAAACACATCTTGATCAGTCATGAACTGAACTCCAACACCCTCACCATTGTTTTGCATGAAAAACAGCTCTATTGCTACTCCTAAAATCTCTCTATCAATCACTCCAATCAAGCCATCAATTGGAGTCCAAAATTGCAGCAAGATATTTTAGCAAGCTACCATAGATTAACCCTCAAACAACCAAAAAATTCCTTCACCATGGTACACCATATTTCAGGTATCCTAAAGCTCTATCAAACAACATTCATCTCAGCAGAATTCCAGCAATTCAGTCGGCCATTATAGCTTCCCAAAAGACCTCCACCATCAAAGATCTACTTACCATATTTGAGACCACAAAATATTCCCTAAATTATTCTTTTTGAATTTCAAACAACCAGCTTTCCTTTTCCTCCCAAATCTGAAAATCCAATTACCAAAACCCTCCCAAACCAGTCGGCCACTCTTTCCAACAGAATTTCGGCCAGCTCTCTCTCTATTCTCTTCATTCTCTTCAAACCTCCAAGAACACCTACTACTATTTTCACGCCTAAGGCCATTCAAAACCACTTCAATCTTCTCCAAAAACTCCAGATTATACATACTCATTCTCATGAATCCATTCTTGCAATTTTTAACATCAAACATGGAAATCAAAGCCTCACTTTTGGATCAAAAACCAAAATTTTCTTGAAGGCTCAAGAACACCTTCAAGGTAAGCATGAACAATCATCTCCATCTTCTTCCATCTTTGACTTTGATGAGTATATACTAATAAACTCCCCTTTTCTCTCTCTCTCTCAGCTGAATGGTTGCTCTAACCATGGCCATGTTTCCTTCTTCCTCCTTGGACGAATCAAGCTGTCCATGCTAGAGGATTCTTTCGAAACTACTTCAAGGTGGTCATCATTCAAGTAAGCCTCTCCAATCTCCTCTTTAAAATTCTAGATTCATGTCTCTTGGATGTAGTGGGATGAGGATGGGATATATTTAGAGATTGATTATGTGTTTTATGATGGAGTTGGGATTGAAGCATGAGAATGAATGTGTTTGTCTGATGAAGATGGGATTGATGCATGAGTTGATTTGTCTTGGTTGAATGTATGGCGTTTTAGGGTCTGTTGCATGTCTTCATGTCGTAAGTAGTATGAATGATCAAGCATGTTAGAAATTATGTCACCTTTGGTGAATAGGGTTTATGTTCATGTATTCTTGTTAAGGCTATGATTATGATTATGTTAGTAAAGTTGGATCATGTCTTGGTAGATTTGGATCTATGTTTTTTTATTCATGATTTCGATTTTTGTTGATTGGTATAGAGTGTATGTTCATGATTATGGTTAGTAATAGGAATTATGATCACAACCTTGTTGTTCCTAAGCTAATTTTATTTCATCAATAAAATGATTAATACTATAATTTCTTCTAGTAATTTCGAAAACCCTAGGAAAATGTGGATTTAGACTCTTATATAAAATAATGATATTTTAGTCAAATAAATGATAGTTTTTATTAAAGAAATAAAATATATAGATATTATATAAAATAATAATATCAAATAAAGCCTTTTATATAAATAATCCTAATGGGTAAAACCTTAAATTTGTAAGTCTTATATTCATAAAAACTATTAAAATTTATTTATTATCTTTTAATCAAAACCTATTAAAATTTACTTACAACTAATTTTAGTTACCAATTATATGCTAACAACTAATTATTAACAGATTATTATTTTAAATAATATCATCTAGAGCCTAGGACCCTTCATCAAATAAACCTTGATTTATTTATAGCAAGATTTAAACCTTCAATTTATTAGTATCTAATTCACAAACCCTAGTTATTTTAATATCAAGCTAGATTTATCTTACAAATCCTTTATTTATTATCTAGCCTTAAAGCTTGGGACATTAGGGTCATGGTTGTAGTAAGTTGAGTTAGGATTATTTATGAAAGTGAATTTTGGTTTGAGTTTAATTATGGCTTATGTTTACCCCAGGCGGGGTTAGGTAAGCTTTTGGAGATCTTTATTTTATCTCAAGTAAAGGATCAGGTAAGCTCCTACATAAAACTTGTTTGTTGTAAAAAGTTATTATGGCAAGCTAAAACGAAGTTTGTGAACACTGATTTGGTAAAGGCAATTAGGGACTATTTCCTTTCTTGTTTCAGTCAAACCAATTATTTGAAAATCAACAAGCAATTTTATTCAAAAACTAAACTATTTCTAAAACTGACTTTGACAAAGACTTTGGAAACCCTTGATTTCACTTTCAAGTAAAGTTATGTTTTATCAGTTTTCTCCCAAGTGAGATGAACTACGTTGAGTACTCAATAAGGGTAGGCTAGTAGTACTAGTTTTGAAGAGAAAGAGTAAGTCTTTTGGCAGGAGGCCACCTTCAGAAGATGACCTCAACTTAGAGAAACGGCAGTACTACTTAGTCATGCCAGTCCGAGCTAGCAAGTTTCAGTCATGTGGATTGTGTGTTGCCGGAGTGGATAACCGGTTTTGTTTGGGTGTAAAGAAGGAGGAGAATCTTACTCGGTAGGCCGATCACCTACCTTTTTATCAGTCTGCACAAAGTGTGGCATTCTGACCGTTGTATGGTTATGGGGCCCAACATGTGGTAACCCATAGCCTCCCTTTTGAGTGGTTGATTTTATTGTACCTGTATGGTTGTAAAAGACAAAACGCCACTCGTACTTTTGAACTTTATTTATTGCTTGCCAGTATTTTTCTTATGAAGTTCTTACACCTTGCATTCATGAACTGTTTTCACTAAACACCCAAATCACACATGGACTTACTAAAATTTTTATCTCATCACCATTTTTACCATGATTTCAGGTCGATCCTGCTGTGGGGATGAGTAGCTAGTTGTTGCCTTTTTAGAAGATATTATGTTATCTATTTTATGTAATGCTTTGGGAGTTGAGAGTGAACAATTTTTATTTCGAATTTGTCTTGAATTTTGGATTGTAATAAGTTTTAATTTTGAATTATTGTTTTATTTTTGTTTGTGTGACCTAGTTATAAAGACCGGCGATATCCCCGACCCTGTTGGGCCTAGGTAGTAGGGTGTTACACAAGCCCTTCTTCTTCTCTTGAAAACCTTTTTTGAACAATGCTCATTTCAGTGGTGATTGAAAAGCTAGCTTAGATCCTTCAAATCACACTTTTCTCTTATGTTTTTCTTATACTTTTATTTGCCTTTTGGGTGCTAAATTCGTGGCTTAGGAAGTCTTGTCCAAGTAGGATTCGAAAAATACCAAAATCATTAGAGAATTCCTAAATTCATGCACAGAATATTTACCTTTCAGAGCATTCCTAGCACCAGGTGCCTTCGACCTACCTGGCGCTAGGTGCACTCTACTCTTTTCCTATTTTTTCTCTGTTTTTTGTTTGTTCTCATCAGCAGACAGAATGGATCTGGTGCCAGGTACACTTGCCAAACCTAGTACCGGTCTATTCTGCTTTTGTACTGAAAGTTGCTCGAATTCCTTTGCTGGACCAAAATGGACCCAGCGGCTGGTCTCTTGGCTGGGCTTAGTGCCAGGTACATTCTGAAATTGTTCACTTTCTGCTCGAAATCTACTCAAATTTTCTAAAAAATACTTTTTACAAGAAAAATGTCAAATTGGAAGAAATATACCCAGTTATTACAACAAAATGTATCATAAAAAACTTTAATTAACTAATAAAATAATAGTGATTTTAGCCCCTATCACATACCCCCACACTTGAACATTCACTTGTCCTCAAGCAAACAAGAATTAAACACTAAGCATTTAGAACAAGACAAAACAAATTTTCAAATTTTTCCTTAGACAATTCATCCATAATGAAGGAATAATCTTCTTCCAACCTCAAATACAAACTTTTCATTCATTCAACCCTTTTAAATCCTTGTAAACTCATGTTTTAAATCAAACAATCCCAAGGCCATCAAAGTTAAGTTAAACAAGCTTATATCTAATACAGGAAAATCATCCTACTTATCAAGCAAAAACATAGATAACATAAATCATACAAGTCAAGTCATTTAACCAATTCAAGCATTATAAACTCAAATTTACATAACTCAAGTTAGTGAAGCAAGGAAAACACTTCATTCTCTTCTTTTTTTCCTCTCAATTTTTTTTCAATGACTTAGGAAATTAATAGCCTCAAATGAATAGATTTCTCTTCGCGCACCATATTGGCCCCCTTATAGTCATCATTTTTCATTTTTCAACATTTTTTCCTTTTTTCTCTTTCTTACCTGTTTTTCTCTCCTTACCTTCTTGCCTTCAGGATAGCCTCAAGAGAATGTGATGATTCTTTGTTTCTTCTCTTCCACTCATCGTATTGGCCTCATTTTCGACAAAAGGTCTCTTTTTCTTTTTTCCAAAAATAAAAGCATTTTTTTCAACTGGATTTTTTTCCACTCAATTTTTTTTATTTCCTCACATTCCTTGTTCACAACTCAAAGTCAAGAAAACTTTAAATCTATAATACAAAAATTAATCAATAACTCTTCCCATATTTCATTACATCATCCATATTTAAACTCAAAGAATAAAACAAAATTCAGATACAAAATATAACCAAGGCTAACTTAAATTCTCAAGACTTAGCAAAAATCCAACTTAATACATAAGTTAACTTTTTAATAAAAATCCAACCATAATGAATGAAAAATCCATATCTAAAATTAGTAAGAAAACCATCACCCCATTATAGAAAAATAAGCTCAATTTTAGCTCCAAAATCTCCAAAATTTCAAAATTTCAAAATGTTCAATTTTTAAAATTGTTTAACACCAAGAAAACACCAAGATCATTGATAAAAACTTGAACAAAGAATATTATTAAACAACTCCCCCAGACTTAAACTGGACAATGTCTTTATTGGCCAAAAGTTTAATGCAAGAAAGCATCTCCAAATGGACTAAAAAATGATAACGGATGGATAGAGTTAAGCAATGCTTCCCAAGTGGAATAATGCTCCAATAAATATTAAACATAGAACAGAGAGAAGGACTTGTCTAAGAAGACTTTATTCAAACCTACAAAAGAAAACCCTAATAAAAGCACAAGAAAAATGAAGGCAAAATAAAGCACGCATAAATAAAAGAAAGCAAACTAAAGAAAAATACTAATAAAAATCCTAACAAAATAAATAAAGACACGGCTCACTCCCCCACATTTAAAGTGGAAAATATTTTCCTTATTTTGGGGAAAAGGACACCAAACAATTACAAAACAAAACAAAGATACAAACTCTTTTCACTCATCATGCTTTCTTACCAAACCTTTATAAAACAAATTAAAGTTCATTGAAAAAGGCAGGTATGATGATTGTAGAAAAAATGGAGGTTTTTGAAAAATGTCATGTTCATAAAAATAAAGAAGGGAGGTTTTTGAAAAATGTCATGTTCATGAAAATAATTTTTCTCAGTAAAACAACACACATTAACCTTATTCTCTAATATTTCTTTAGATACACAAATATTTTTTCCAACATATAAGTGCTCGTGGTATCTAAAGAATGCATCAATCTTGAAATAAAAAATTTTCTCTTCAAAAAATTTGTCACAATTAAAATTTCCCTTTAGACTTAGTATTTGAGTTCTCAAAGAAATCCTTACTTTTCAATGCATGATCTACAAAAACTAAGTTACCTCCCTTTGGATGGGGTGAAGGCTAGAATTTGTTAACATCCTTCAAGGTTTTCGTATGATGTATTAGAGAAAGATCCAACTCCTTGAGGTATGTTATGTAACACATCATCATTTGGACTATTGTTTTCCGAGAATTGAGAAGAACCTAAGAAATCATGTAACAATGAGAGATTAGAATTATTACCACATAGAGTAGAATCGAATATCTACCTTTCCACATTTGGCAATTGTTCCTCATATCCTCTCTCATTTCCTTAGGGGTCCGCTTGGTCAAGGGTATAGGCTTTTATGGCATCCTCAGCCAACTTAGCTAATTGTGTTCTTTGATGGCTCATACTTTGGGAAACTTCTTTATGCCACTGAATAGATGAATTTGAATTGGCAATAGAAGAATTTATTGATGCTTCTAATGACATCTCACTAAAAATGCCAATCCGAGCTTGTAACCTTGTCAATCTATCATCATTGTAGCTCCTTTGACATTGTGCCTAGGAATAATTATCTATGACGATGGTTTTCACCTCAAAGAAAAACAAAAATCAAATCAAAAATAAAAGCAAAAATAAATAAAAATAAAAAATAAAGAAAAGAAAAATACACAAATTAGAATTATTCACAAATTATAGAAATACAAAAGTTAGCGATATTTACAAATATAATAAAGACTAAATCAACAAGACTCGAGTGTTTCTGATAATGCCCATCCCTGACAACGATGCCAAAAATTTGATGCCCTTTTTGTAGTGTAGAAAATATTACCAACAAATTACACATTCAATCAAGCTTTAATTAAAATGACAACCACTAAAATCACACACATGGGCAAGTATAACCATCATATGATATAGGAAATAGCAAGTATCGAATCCATGAGAACTTAGGCTCCCACCTTACTTTACCCAAATCTTTATTGTTTAGCCAATAAAATAAGAAGAGACTAAAAAGGAAAATAAATAAAGATAAAAATAGATATAACTCAAAGATGCAATTTTATGTAACTAGATAATTATCTTGAAAACACAAGATTGAATCAATTAGCATTCATCATAGTCAATTGTTGTCTTGGCATCATGAAGGAACATAAGTAAAATTCAATCGTTTCCCAAGTCATGAACTTACTTATGTAGATTGCACTTCTTTCCCAATCCATGGAATCACTATCCGTTGATTAATTTAGCAGATTTTCCAATCAGACCAAAGCAACCAAAAGATGCATTAAACTTATACCTCATAACTATGAAATTAGCTAATGACCTTCGGCTCTAGATGAAATCAACTAATCTTTGAACATTTTAGTCCTTTCATCTTAACTTCGTTTCCCAAGTCCATAAAGATCTAACAAATATGAAATCAATGCAATAAACTCCTAACATCATTTCCCAAGTCAATTAAAAGAACTTGTATCAATAACCAATGATAACAAGTAATCAAATACAAAGGATAACAATAGATTAATAAAAAAAAAAATTCCAATTAACTAAAAATCATAATCTCAAAAATAATATCCAATTACAATCAAATGTTGAGCACATCATTGTTATAGAAAAGTAAACAAAGGATAAAAGATAAAACCATAGACAAGCCCTTCTTCTTCTCTTGAAAACCTTTATTGAACAATGCTCCTTTGAGTGGTGATTGAGTAGCTAGCTTGGATCCTTCAAATCACACCTTTCTCTTGTGTTTTTCTTGTACTTTTATAGGCCTCTTGGATGCTAAATTTGTGGCTTAGGAAGTCTTGGCCAAGTAGGATTTGAAAAATACCAAAATCATTAGAGAATTCCCAAATTCATGCACAAAATATTTACCTTTTAGAGCATACCTGGCGCCGAGTACCTTCGACCCACCTGGCGCCAAGTGCACTCAGTTTTCCCCTATTTTTGCTCTATTTTTGGTCTATTCTAATCGGCAAACAGAATGGACCTGGTGCCAAGTACACTTGCCAGACCTAGCACTAGGTCTGTTCTGCTTTTGTACTAAAAGTTGCTCGAATTCCTCTGCTGGACCAGAATGGACCTGGCCCCTGGTCCCTTGGCTGGGCCTGGCAGCAGGTACATTCTGGAATTGTTCACTTTCTGCTCAAATCTACTCAAATCTGCACAAATTTTTCAAAAACACTTTTTACAAGAAAAAAGTCAAATAGGAAGAAATATACCTAGTTATCACAACAAATGTATCTCAAAACAATCTCAAATAACTAGTAAAATAATGGTAATTTTAGTCCCTATAAATAATTACATCGAATACATAGTCTTTAAGGGCATACTTTCCAACACTTCCAATGGCAATATATTCAACTTCTGCAATTGACAAAGAAACGTAATTATGTTTCTTACTGTACTAGGATACAAGATTATTTTCAAGATAGAAACAGCCTCATGAAGTGCCTTTATGATCATCACAATTTCCAATCGAATTAGCATCGTTGAATCTAATAAGATGAATATTTGAGTTATTGTTGAAGTATATTCCATACTTAGAAGCATGACAAACCTGCTTAAAAACTGTTTTAACAGCCTTCAAATGTGATTTTTTGGGACATGATTGATATCGAGCATATATTCCAACACTATATGAAATGTCAGATCGACTAGTAGTTAAGTACAGTAAATCACCAATAATGCTCCAATAGAGATGTTGATCTGCATCATGTCTTTTTAATCCTTGACAAATTTCGGCTAGCACTTATAAGACTTCTAACATACTTAGATCCTTTTATGTAGAACCTCTTAACCAAGTTATTAGCATACTAGGTCTAAGAGATAAAAATTCCTTCTTTCATCTATTTGATTTGCAACCCATGAAAAAAGGTTAATTTACTAACCATACTCATTTCAAATTTAGTTTGCATGAGCTCAAAAAAATCTTTTTATATCTATTTTGATTTTAACCCAAGCACTATTTCATTAACATAAACTTGAGCAATCATGAAGTCTACTCCTAGCTTCTTGACGATCATAGTTTTATCTTATCCTCCTCTCTTGTAGCCTATTTTTAGTAGAAAATGTGTCAATCTTTCATACTATACTCTTGGTGCTTGTTTCAATCTGTAAGGAGTTTTCTTAAACCTATAAACATAATCACGCGATATGCTATATTGTTTTTGGAATATCCAAGAAAAATTCTTTCATAGCTTCTTACATCAAATTTCCTAACTATTCTCTATTATTCAAAATGTAACATTTACTTCTAAAGATACGAAAGTAGTTTAGTTGAGGTTTTTGCCCATTCCAAAATTTTACTTGCAATCTTGTTGGTGTGAGGCTTGAAATAAGTTTCGTTAATGATATGTGTTGCAGTGTTTACTACTTCTACCCACCATCTGTGTGATATATCCTTGTTGTTTAGCATCATTCTCATCATTTTCTAAATGGTTCAATTTTTATGCTCCACAATGCTGTTCTCTTGAGATTTTTTAGTGTTGAAAACTCTTGTTGAACACCATTCTCAACACAAAAATCATTGAACTATTTGCTGTCAAATTTATTTCCATGATCACTTTTTAATCTTTTAAAATTTACATTTTTTTGAGTTTGCAAGCTTAAACACAACTTTCAAAAATACTTTAAATACATCCGATTTTTTACTCAAAAATTTTACACAAGTGAATTTTGAATAATCATCAACACACACCAAGATATACATTTTTCCTCCAATACTTATAGTTTCTATTGGCCGGAACTATAAAACCCCACCTTAGGTTATCCTGCATAGTATGAAGACATGCATTACATTATTCATATGCCAACATAATTTTATTATTTTATGTGCTTCATGTATATAACTAATTATCTAAGTTACCTTAATTAGCTTGTATGTGGTATTTGTGTGCATATTGGGTTATTGTGTTATTTAATTTTAGGGGAAAACTTGAGAAAAAGGGTTTTGGAATATGAAGACACAAATGTATTGTGGTCTAATGGTAAGAGTGTTGGGATTTTAATAAAGTAGTTGTGGGTTCGAATGTTAATTCAAGCTTGGACATCCTTTTTCTTTCTTTTTTATTCTCCTTGGCTGAGTCACCATGGTCTAGCCACCATTTCCATCTTTAGAAACCCTTGATTTAAGGAGGAATTATTTGATAGGGATTGTATTCCAAATTCATCACACCTACTAAATAATCCTATTTTCTTATTTCTCTAGAATTCCCTTATTTACATTCTTGATTTATTAATTAAATTATATTTATTTCTATTCTTATATAGGATAATATTCTTGGACTTCGCTCCATTATAGCTATCCTAGCTGCCATTTCCATAATGGCCTAGGAGAATTTTCCCCAAGATCTATTGTTGAAAGTCTTTCCCTTCAAAATATTCTTATATCAGTATATCCCAAGCTCTCTACAATAAGTTCATCCCATATAGCAGCCGATTTTCCTAGAATATTCCTTCAAGTTTGGTTAAATATTGGTCAAATAAGTTTAATGCCAAACTTGGAATTTATCTTCTTATGGAGTTTGAAAATTGTTGTCTCTAGGAGAGTATAAATATATTCTCCTTTCCTTTTTAATTTTTCCTACTTGCCTTCATCCTTTCTTAATATACACACACCTTCCTTCCATATATATTTGATATGGGTTAAAATCACCGTTCTTTTCCGAGTTATTTTAGGTTGTTTTAAGTGAATTTGTTATAATAACCAGACATATTCTTTCCTATTTAATATTTTGCTTGTAAAAGGTATTTTTGGCAAATATGTGCAGATTTAAGTTAAAATCGAGCAGAAAGTGCACAGAACCGCAATGTACCTGGTGCCAGGTCCAGCCAGTGGATTAGTTGTCGGGTCCATTATGCTCTAACAGTAGAGTCTGAGCAAGCTTTAGGGGTTTTCTAGAATAAACCTGGTGCAGGTCTGGTAAGTATACCTAGTGTTGGATCCATTCTGTTTGCCAAATAGAATGGATCCAACACTAGGTATACTAACAGAGAGGGCAAAAAATAGAGCAAGAACAAAGTGCACCTGGCACATTGTAGGTCGAAGGTACCCGGCACTAGGTATGCTCTAGAGGCAGAAATCCTGCAGACGGAATTAGGGCTTATCGAGATTTTGGTATTTTCCTACTCCTACTCTGTCAAGACTTCCTCAGCCATGAAATTGGCATTCAAGCGGCCTATAAAAGCACAAGAGAACACAAGGGTTTAAGATATACAACATAGAGAGGTGAATTAAAGGGCAGAAATTCTCATTCTCTTATTGAATGAGGTGTTCACTCAAGTCAAGAAGGATTGTTCAAGGGAGTCTTCAAGAAAAAAGAAAGAGGCTTGTCCATGAATGCTTTCTTTTCTCTGTCTTCTTTTTCTTTAGAAATGATGTATTCAATGCTTTTATTATAATTTAACATTATTTTAGGCTTCATGATTTTATTTTAATTTAGTTATTTGATCAATTCTTTGTCATCTTTGGTATTTGATTACTTGATTTCATTGATTATTGATACGAGTTCTTCTAATTGACTTTGACACAATGATATTAGGAGTTTCATTGCATTAATTTCGTATTTGTTAAATCTTTATGGATTTAAACGATGAAGTTAGGATTTTAGAACTAAGTAATCAAAGATTAAGTTAATTTCGCCTTGACATAGGGTTATTAGCTAATTTCATATTTTTAAAGAATTGAGATTCATGTATGTTTTGGTTAGAATGGATTGATTGACAAGTCTACTAATTGAATCAAGATATGAATGATGAGCTTAATGCATGTTTTGTTATGTTAACTTGATTGACAAATTTGTTAATATGAATCAAAATATAAGATTCTATGGATTGACAAACGAAGTATAATTTACCTAAGTAAATTCATAACTTGACAAACAATTGAATTTTATTGTGCATTCCTTTATGATGCCAAGATGATAATTAATTGAGAGAATTGCTAATTGGTTCATTATCATGTTTTCTAGGATACTTATCTAAATTGCATAAACTTACATCCTTGAGTTGTATATATTTCTTTACTTTCCTTTTTATTATTTTTTCATTTTATTTTGGCAAGTTAAACAATGAAAGGAAAGTAATTAGTGTGTACTCATTCCTTTGAGGATCGATATTCGTTAATCCTTATACTATGCTTGCAATGAATATACTTGCTCACGTGTGTATTTTGGGATTAATGTTTTAATTAAAACTTGATTAAGGGATGGATTTAAAATTGATGATTTTATATACCCAAAATTTATGCATCAATATTCTAGTTGGCCAGCCTCCCTAAACTCCAACAATCATCAAGAAAAAATATAGAAATGGGCAACTAAGATTTTTTTTTTTTTTTTTTACCATAGCCAAACTATTTCATTCTTAATCACTTAAATATATTCTTACCATGTGAGTATTCCAAGATTTCTATGGTTATTCCTTCAAGTATGGTAAACTATTGGTGAAACAAGTTTAATGCCAAACTTGGAATTTATCTTCTTATGGAGTTTGAAAATTGTGGTCTCTAGGAGAGTATAAATATATTCTCCTAGCCTTTTTAATTTTTCCCACATGCCTTCCTCCTTTCTTAATATACACACACATACACACACCTTCCTTCTATATATATTCCAGTTGGACAGCCTCCCTAAACTCCAGTAATCATCAAGAAAAAAATATCGAAGGGGCAACTAAGATTTTTGTTTACCATAGCCAAACTATTTCATTCTTAATCACTTAAATATATTCTTACCATGTGAGTATTCCAAGATTTCTATGGTTATTCACTCCTTAAGACAACCAAATATTTTCCTTTCCATAAACTCCATCATGTAAGCCCTATTAAGGTAACTAGAAAGGGCAAAGATTTCATCTTACCATAGTTATAATATTTTCCTTTTTTACTTGGATTTTGAATTACCGAACGTAACTCCATTCACTACCAATCGATCAACCATGCAAGGAGTTGATTAACCCCTCAATTCGGCCAAGAAGGTGCTAAGAAGAACTCTCATTTTTCCTTCATTAACTGGGGCAAAAATGGGAGCAAGAAGAAGGAATCCTTCTAATGATACAATCAAATGATTCTCCACTTTTTTTCCGTCCTCATGGAGTACAAAAATTCTAGCCAAGATTAAAACTAACTTTCCTTAATTTCAGTCAGCAATTATTCATGAACAATTTTCCTTTTCCTTATCTATATTGGCTAAAACTAAAAAGGGGAGACAAGAAAGGAAATCTTCTTTAGATACGTAGCACAATAATTTACTTACCCTCTCTGTGAAAGGAGATTTCATGCACTAATTTCTAGCAATCACTAAGCATTTCCTCTCTCCTCCTTTCATGAAACACGCACATCAACAATAGAAAGATTTCGGACAAATCCTCTTCAGCATATACATGAACAAAAAATAGTCTGGACATATACAAGACCACTTGGTCAAAACCTTCAAACAATCAAGAGCAATCCATCCTTCCATAAGAGAAAAACATATGCTCATACACTCATTCTCCCACCATCTTAAGTTGATGCGTATACACACACAATAGACTATTCGGCCTCTCTAGGTAGTAATAAGACTGAAGGCCTCCTTTCCCCTTCCCCTCACCCCTTGTTTTCTATTCATAAGAGGCAGTAGCACCAATGTCTTTTCACCCTTTTACTTCTTCAACCGAAACACCAAGCAAACCCACACCAATAAAACCACTCAGTCTACTCAAGTAATAGCAAAGCTAGAATCACTTTGTTTTCTATTCCTTAATCATCACCATAGCCAAAAATCCATTTCGTCTCTCTAGGGTCAACCTTCCTTTAATTACTTCCCAAAATCCTCTGCGTCCCTCAACTCCCCTAAAGAAATTCTCACCAACTTAATTCTCCTCTAGGTGGGACTAATAACACACACAAGAGAACCCTTCTAGGTCTCTCTCTTATCTTCCACTCTTCTTCCTTCTCTCAGGACTGAGGTAATAATGAAGCCATTGCCCTCGGTTTCTTTTCCTACTTGATGCGTAAATTTTGGGTATATAAAATCATCAATTTTAAATCCATCCATTAACCAAGTTTTAATTAAAATATTAATCTCAAAATACACATGTGAGCAAGTATACTCATCGCAAGTATAGTATAAAGAATTAACAAGTATTAATCCTCAAAGGAACAAGTATACACTAATCACTTTTCATTTATTGTTTAACCAATCAAAATAAGGTGAGACAATTGTAAAAAGAAAAATAAAGAAATATATACAACTCAAGGATGTAAGTTTATGCAATTTAGACAATTATCCTAGAAAACGTGACAATAAACCAATTAGCAATTCTCTCAATTAATTATCATCTTGGCATCATGAAGAAACGCACAGTAAAATTCAATCGTTTGTCAAGTCATAAATTTACTTAGGTAAATTCCACTTCATTTGTCAATTCATGAAATTCTATATTTTCATTCATATTAATAAATTTGTCAATCAAGCTAACATAACCAAAACATGCATTAAGCTCATTATTCATATCTTGATTCAATTAGTAAATTTGTTAATCAAGCCATCCTAACAAAAACATGCATGAATCTCAATTCCTTAAAAACATGGAATTTGCTAATAACCTTATGTCAAGGCGAAATTAACTTAACCTTTGATCACTTAGTTCTAAAATCCTAACTTCATCGTTCAAATCCATCAAAATTTAACAAATACAAAATCAATGTAACAAAACTCCTAACATCGTTATGTCGAAGTCAATTAGAAAAACTCGCATAAATAACCATTGAAATCAAGTAATCAAAAACCAAAGATGACAAAGAATTGATCAAATAACTAAATTAATGCAAAATCATGAATCCTAAAATAATATTAAATTACAATAAAAGCATTAAATACATCATTGCTAAATAAAAAGAAGACAAAGAAAAAAGAATGCACTCATAGACAAGTCTCTTTCTTCTTCGCTGAAGACTCCCTCGAACAATCCTCATTGATGTGGGTGAACTCATCCTTCAATGAGAGAATCAGAATTTTTGCCCTTTAATTCACCATTCTATCTTGTATATCTCAAACCCTTGTGTTCTCTTATGCTTTCATAGGCCTCTTGGATGCCAATTTTGTGGTTGAGGAAGTCTTGGCCGAGTAGGAGTAAGAAAATATCAAAATCATTAGAAACGCCCTAATTCTGCGTACAAAATTTATGTCTCCAGAGTATACATAGCGCCAGGTACCTTCAATCCATCTGGCGCCAGGTGCACTCTGTTCTTCCCTTATTTTTTGCTCTATTTTTGGCCGCTTCTCCTTGGCAGACAGAATGGACCTGATGCCAGGTTCATTTGCCAGACCTAGCACTAGGTCTGTTCTAGAAATCCCCTAAAACTTGCTCAATTTCTGTTGCTGGAGAAAAATGGACCCAGTGCTTGGTCCACCAGCTAGGCCTGGAGCCCGGTACATTCTGGTTCTGTGCACTTTCTGTTCGATTTTAATTTAAATCTACACATATTAGCCAAAAATATCTTTTACAAGAAAATGTTAAATAGGAAGGAATATGCCTAGTTATTACAACAAATGTATCTTAAAACACTCTCAAATAACTAGGAAAAGAATGGTGATTTTAACCCCTATCACATACCATCATATTTGAACATTTGCTTGTCCTCAAGAAAAACACTTTAGTCTAAGAAAAATAATCAAGAAAACACAAGTTCTTTCTCATTAAAAAATTTCTTCACCATAGCAATGATAATGCCTTCCATTTAAACTTTAGATACAACCCTTGTTATTCATACCCTTTGAAAATAATATAAACTTTAAAACATTGGACAAGACATCATAAAACTATTGAAGTCAAATTAATCAAGTGCATACCTCAATCTAAGAAAATTATTTCACGCTTCATGTAAAAATATAGATAACATAAATCACATAAGTTAAGCCATCTACCAACTCAAGCATTATAATTCTAAAAATTGCACAGCTTAAGTTATGATGTGAGGAAAACACTCCAATTATTTTTAATGACTCGGGGAATTGATAGTCTCAAATGTATGGATTTCTTTTCACACACAGTATTGGCTTCCTTTATAGTCATCGCTCATCATTTTTTTCTCACCAATTCTTTCTTTGTTTCTTTTTATCTTTCTTACCCTTTTACCTTCGGGATAGCCTCAAGAGAGTGCACTGAATTCACTTGTTACTTCTTTCCTTATTGACCCCCTTTTCAGCTAAAGGTCTTCGATGATCATCAATAAGAGCATTTTTTTTTTCTCAATTCACACCAACAATAGTGTTGTTTTCACTTATTATTTTTTTCAACTCAAATCAAAATTTTTTCAACATTATCCATAATCTTTCCTCTCAAAGATCTTTTTTCAACTCACATTTTTTTCCCATCATAACTCAAAGCTAGCAAAATTTAAACTTATAATACAAGAGTTAACCAATAAACTCTTCCCATATTCATCATATCTTCTATATTTCAACTAGACCAGTCGAATAACATTCAAACACTAATGTGTAAACAAGATTAATCAAAATTCTCAAGTCTTGACAACTATCTTATCCATTAAAACCAATTTCATCAAAATCCACCACATGAATGACAAAACTTATATCCAAGTAAGAAAAAGAATTATAACATTGTTTAACAATGAAAACCACTAAAATTTTTGAAAAATTTTCACAAAAATGATACGAAAATATTTCTTCAACCTCATTCACCCCCCACATTTAAACTAGACATTGTTCTCAATGGCCAGAGATAGAATTATAAAAGTACAGCCAAGAAGACCAAAATGAATAAAGAATGAGAAGAAAGTAAAAAAGATACTGTCATGACGGAGTAGCTCCAATTTTCTAAACTTTGTGCTCGAAACAAAATCATTTCTCAATTTCAAAATTTTCCAAAGTATCTCAATACCAAGAAAACACCAAAATAATTGATAAAAACTTAGACAAAGTATATCACCAAACTACTTCCCCATACTTAAATTGAACAATGACCTCATTGGCAAAAAATAAACACAAGAAAGCATCTCCAAATGGACCAACAATAATAATGGGATAGAAAGTTTAAGCAATACTTCCCAAATGCAATAATGCTCCAATAGATGTCCAAATTTGAGATAGAGAGAATGGCTTGTTCAAGAGGACTTTATTCCTATAAAACAAAATACAAATAAAATTACAAGGAAAATAATAATAAAATAAAAATATACCTAAATAAAAGAAAATAAACTAAAGAAAAAAACTAAAAAAAAAATCATAAGAAAGTAAATAAAGACACAACTCACTTCCCATACTTAAGATGGAAAATATTTTTCTTATTTGGGAGAGGAAAAATAAACTACTTAACAAAAAAAAAAAAAAATCTTTCTACTCAACATGCTTCCTCATCAAACCTTTTTAAAAAGAAATTAAAGCTCAAAATAGAAGATAGGCATAATAAATGTAGAAAGAAGAGATGTTTTGAAAAATATAAGGTTTATGAAGCAAAACACATAAATCTCTTTCTCTAACATTCCTTTAGACACACAAATATTTTTGTCAACATATAAGTGCACATGGTTTCTAAAGAATGCATCAAACTTAAAATCACCTTTTGACCCTTCAAAAGATTTGTCACAATTGAAATTCCCCTTAAAACTTAGCAATTAAGTTCTTAAAGATTGGATCAAGAAATCAGTACTTTTCGACACATCTACAAAAACTAAGTTACCTCCCTTTGAATAGGTGAATGGTAGAAATTACTACCATCCTCCAAGGACTTCTTATGATGCAACATTAAAAGATTCAACTCCTTGAAGCTTAATAAATTCAACACATCATCATTTGGACCCTTGTTCTCCAAGAATTGAGAAGAACCTAAAAAATTATGTGGTAAAAAGAGATTAAAATTATTAGCACATAGAGGAGAATTGAATTCCTCCCTTTCTATATTGAATAAGTGTTCCTCATATCCTCTCTCTTTTCCTTAGGGATTCTCTTGTTCAAGCGTATGGGCCGTTATAGTATCCTCAACCAACTTAGCTAGTTGTGTTCTTTGATGGCTCATATGTTAGGATGCTTCTTCATGCCACTTAATGGAGGAATTTGTATTGGTGACAAAAGAATGTATTGAGGCTTCAAGTGACGTCTCACAAAAAATGTCAATTTGAGTTTGCAAATTTGCCAAATTCTCGTCATTATAGCTCATTTGATCTTATGCCCAAAAGTAGTTATCCATGATGATGTCAATCTTGCACTCAAAGAAAAAAAAATCAAATCGAAAATAAAAGCAAATAAAATAATTAAAAAATAAAGAAAAGAATAAAACAAAAGGGAAAACAAATAATAGAAAAAAAAAGAAAAAAAAACACATGGATTGACAAACTATCTAAATACAAAAATTAGTGGTATTTACAGTAAAACATGAGTTAAGCTAGTCAATTAAGTCATACAATGTTACAAACAACAAGATAGAACACCAATTTACACAAGGAACATATAGACATATGGACATATAAATATATAAACATGGTTAAATCAACAAAATCCAAGCTTTCACGATATTGTTCTTCGGCAACGGCGCCAAAAACTTTATGCATAAATTTTGGGTATATAAAATCATCAATTTTAAATCCATCCCTTAATCAAGTTTTAATTAAAATATTAATCTCAAAATACATAGGTGAGCAAATATACTCATCACAAGCATTGTATAGGGAATTAATGAGTATCGATCCTCAAAGGAACAAGTACACACTAATCACTTTTCATTCATTCTTTAACGGACCAAAATAAAGTAAGAAAATAATAAAAAGAAAAACAAAGAAATATATACAACTCAATGATGTAAGTTTATGCAATTTTGACAATTATCCTAGAAAACATGACAATGAACTAAATAGCAATTCTCTCAACTAATTATCATCTTGGCATCATGAAGGAACACACAGTAAAATTCAATCGTTTGTCAAGTCATAATTTACTTAGGTAAATTCCACTTCATTTGTTAATTCATGGAATCCTATATTTTGATTCATATTAACAGATTAGTCAATCAAGCTTACATAACCAAGACATGCATTAAGCTCATCATTCATATCTTGATTCAAATAGCAGATTTGTCAATCAAGCCATCCTGACTAAAACATGCATAAATCTCAATTCCTTAAAAATATGAAATTAGCTAATAACCTTGTGCCAAGGCAAATTTAACTTAACATTTGATCACTTAGTTCTAGAATCCTAACTTCATCATTCAAATCCATCAAGATTTAATAAATATGAAATCAATGCAACGAAACTCCTAACATCATTGTGTTGAAGTCAATTAGAAGAACTCACATCAATAACCAATGAAATCAAGTAATCAAATACTAAAGATGACAAATAATTGATCAAATAACTAAATATGCAAAATTATAAATCCCAAAATAATGTTACATTACAATAAAAGCATTGAATACATCTTTGCTAAAAAAAAAAAAAAGATAAAGAGAAAAGAAAACACTCATAGATAAGCTTCTTTTTTCTTCCTTGAAGACTCCCTTGAACAATCCTCCTTGATGTGGGTGAACTTATCCTTCAATGAGAGAATAAGAATATCTGCCATTTAATTCACCTTTCTATCTTGTATATCTCAAACCCTTGTGTTCTCTTGTACTTTTATAGGCTTCTTGGATACCAATTTTGTGGATAAAGAAGTCTTGGCCGAGTAGGAGTAGGAAAATACCAAAATCATTAGATAAGCCCTAATTTCGCATATAGAATTTCTGCTTCCAGAGCATATCTGGAACTAGGTACCTTTGACCCACCTGGCGCTAGGTGCACTCTGTTCTTCCCCTGATTAGCTCTATTTTTTGTCGCTTCTCGTTGGCAGACAAAACCGACCCGGCGCCTGGTGCACTTGCTAGACTTGGAGCCAGATCAATTCTAGAAATCCCTTGAAGCTTGCTCAATTTCTACTGCTGGAGCAAAATGGACCTGGCGCCTGATCCACTGGCTGGGCTTGGCGCCAGGTATATTCTAGTTCTGTGCACTTTCTGCTCGATTTTAACTTAAATATGTATATATTTGCCAAAAACATCTTTTACATGCAAAATGTCAAATAGGAAGGAATATAAATATATCTAGTTATTACAACAAATGTATCTTAAAACACTCTCAAATAACTAGAAAAAGAATGATGATTTTAACCCCTATCACTACCAAGCATGGTAAACTTTTTTCCTCTTATTCTCTCAAACTCCTCTCTATATTTCTCCTTTCTTTTGGACAAAACCGAGATAAGGATGATCACATGTGTTTATTTCTTTTACTAGCATCTAGTGATTCGTTTGGTAAGTGTGCAAACTCTCCAAGGATTAAAGTCTCGAATCCTTCAAGGACAAGTCGAGATCATCCTCTTTTTCAAGTAAATATTTTATCCTTATTTTCTTTATGTTCTGTAATTTCGAAGTATTAATTAAGGTTTCGGATTCAAGTGAAGAGGGGCATACAGTTGAATGATGCATATGTTGGGTTGTTTTCCTATTACTGTGATAAAACTATTGAGTAGATGCTTGATGTAGTGATGATTGGGGTTTGATATTGATATACTTGATGCGTGGATTGAGATCTTGATACTATTTCCAGGATGTATATTAGGTATTTAACATATTATCTATGTGTCTAAATTATTATGAAAACTAAATTACCCTTCTTTTATACAGTTATCTAAATATTCATTGTTCATAATATTTTATTTAATTTGCGAATCTTTTACTCAATTAATTGTTACTTTTTTTTACTAAATCATTTAAATATTATTTATCTAATTACTTATTGCACAAAAAATTATCATTCAATATTTAATATTGATTATTGTACACAAAAATGACTGTTCACCAATTACTAGATATTAATTATTAAATTTAATTGTTGTTGATTGGTAGATCTACTGAATTATTATTTGCACTTACCATTGACCAATGTATATACCTAATTATTCATTGATTTATTTACAATTTTATTTGCTAATACACACACACACACACACACACACACACACACCACAAATCATGATTATTGGGTATTACTGATTAATTTATTTAATCAATTATTATTGTGACTACTATCTAACTATAGTCATATACCTATTTATTTGTCATTCAATAGTAGTTATAAATTATTCATTAGGTGATATGTATTTGTTTGACATTATGGTTAGTAGTGAAATCTATATCATATATACAGGTTAAAGAGGTACTTTGGGTATGATGCTAAATGATTGAAGTTGATGCATAAGGGTTGTCAATATTGTGTTGAGACTTTTACCACTTTAAATCTTATAAGTGGAATAGGTTGTAATTTTAGACTTTTAATTTCTTATTACGCCAAGTTGCACATCAAACCCCTACAAACTAGTAGTTCACTTTACTCGGTGAATCTGACAAGTAAGTCCTTGTTTAACTTTTTTTTATAAATGCTACACAAATTTGCAAGGTAAATATTTCTAAATAATATTATCTTAGAAATTCAAACTTATTGACCAAACAAGGATAAGACATTTCTTTATGCACTAAACCCTATTTTGATCAAGTAGAAGTTTTAAAAGGCGCAAAATACTCTTAAACTTATTTTGAACAAATTACATATCCATGTTTGAGTAAATATGCATTTCTAATGAATTATTTGTACAAACTCTAAATAGAGTAATAGATACGTTGAGTACTCAATTAGTGTAGGCTTCTAGTACTAACTTCTAAGAGTTAGAGCTAGTCTCCCAATAGGTGGCCACCTCTGAGAGACGAATTCTAGCAGGAAGAGGTGCTAGTACTAGCAAGTCAGGCCAGTTCATGCTATCACTCAATCATATTAAGCCTGTTATCTGGAGATGGATGACTAGTAAGTTTGAGAAAAAGAGGAAGGAGAATCTTACTCAGTGGGCCGATCACCCACTCACTGTAATGCAGGGTTTCATAATGGCTGGTCATGATGCAAGGTTTTATCACCCATTTTTGTTTTGATGATTGAATTGTGATTATGTTTCTGTGGCTTGTCTTTACTGCTTTTCTCAACTTTAAACTCCTAAATTCAATTGTTCTAATTTTTGAAATATTGAAAAGTGACATCATTCAATGGTTATACTCTGATTTATGACTTGCAAATATTTCACTCCTAATGGCTTTGCAAATTACATCATGAAACATTATAAAACTCTTCATGTGCACAAACAGGACTATTGAGAAATTCTTTCTCACACGATTTCTCTGTCATGTTTTAGGAAACTTTAGATCTAAGTTGGGGAAATATTAGAGGCCAGAATTGATATTGCATCACTACTTTATTTGAGTTATTAGTTTTATTTTTGTACTTTGTACACTTTTGAGTTTTATTTCTAAGACATTGTAATAGACTAAATGGATTGTCATTTTAAGTTTGAAATTTTATTTTCTTTTAATCTTGCCTAGTTATAAAGACCCCTGATCTTAAGGACGGGGTGATATCCCTGACCCTATTGGGTCATGTATCCGTGGATTGTTTTAAGTGGTATCAAAGCTTAGGTTTAGGCTTTAATTCTATCTTTGAGGTTTATTGCTTTAAGTGTTTTTGAACTAGAAATGACATAAGTGTGTTTTGTGTATGTAGAAAATGGTTAGAAGATATGTGCCTGCAATAAGATCATGGCCTCCTAGATGTGGTTCCTTTGCACCCTAATCCCCACATGTACTCCCTTCCCTATCTGAATCAGAGTTGGAGTTTGACCTTAATGAACCTGAGCTAGAGAGTGAAAATAAAGAGATGGAAGTAGTAGAACATGCCTTGGTTCAACTTAAGCAAGAGATTGACTTGACCTCAAACAATAAGGATCCTGGAGAGCAAGATTTTGAGCCTTCTAAGAGTGGCTGGAAGGAATACATGGCTAGATGACTTGAATGGGCTAGATTTGCTCAGCTCAAAGGGAATACAAGGTAAGGAAGAGTTCGAGGGAACCTGATGCAAGTAGGGAGATTCTTGGTAGACCTAATAGAGAGGATGAATTTCTAAGGTTATTTGACGAGAAAGGTATAGACTTCTCTAAGAACACTAAAGGTTAGTTGTACAAACCCCACACTGAGGATTTAGATAATAAGTAGGCAATAGGGGACCCCTTGAGTGTTAGGACTAAGAGGACCCTTGGTTTTCTTTTATATACATTTCAATAAGTCCAGCACGTGAACTATTACAATTTATTTGTGTGGTTTTTTTTAATGTATTACTTTATTTCAATAAGTACGACTTGAACGTCTTATTCTTTCCTTGCAAAAAGCATTTTCTATATAAGTAGATGTATAAATAAATTTCCTTATTATGTCCCTTTGCAGCATATCATCTATTATCTATTAGTTTCGCTTTACTATTAAGCATATATTTACTTGGGGTAAAAAACTTACATACCCTTCATATGGTCTTTTGATAAATTTATTATATCTATAACACAAAGGTGGCTCTAAAACATCGAGTGGCCACCTGTAAAAGAACGAGATGAGCAACTGTACCTACAACTCCCATGTTCAAACTAGTACCACCTACCGTACTTAAGAGAGAGAGGGAAATTAACCAGGGATGGGTATGGGACCAGAAGCACCAGAAGAAGTATTGATAAAGCAAGCATTTAGTAAGATAACAGAGATGCCACACACTCTGTCGGAGAGAAGCACACTTTAAGGCGAAGATGAAGCCTTAGAGCAATTCATGAAGTTCTAGCCACTCATGTTTCTTAGGGAGGTAGAACAGGACTAGAAAGCCGATCAGTAGATGAAGCAAATGAAAGATATCTTCTCTACGCTATAGTACTTAGAACACAGAATGGTGAGATTTGCATAATTCAAACTAAGAAAACCTGCACATGATTGGTGGCAGCAGATCTAAGAAGACTGGGATAAGATGGGTCAAGAATGGACTTGGGAAAGTTTATTAAAGCATTCTGGGTAGAGTATGTGCGAAATGAGAGCCTGAGGTAGGCAGGGAAGATAATAACACATTGCATTGCACAATTCAAAAAGCTGTCAAAGTACTATAAATGACTAGTGAATACTAAGCACAATTGTACCCATTAGTTTGTGAAAAAGTTCAGACGAGAACTACAGAGGGCCTTAGCATCTTTTCTACCCACGACTTATGCTGCCGTAGTATACGCTGCTACAAGGACAAAAAATGAAGACAAAAGTCGAATGATTGGTAAACCACTAGTCCTTCTAAGGAAGAACAATAACAAGTGATCCACAAAGCCACAATGGAACAATAAGGGAAAGCATGCTCAACCTACTCCTTCAAATACTGGACCTAATTTGCCTACATGTCACTTCTATGGGAAACGGGGCCACGTGGAAAAGGATTACTGGTCCAAAAACACGTCTAGGAAATGCAACAATTGTAGAGACCCCAACTATTTGAGGAAAGCTGCTGAGGATCGGACAAAGAAACCCTACCCAACCAATGAGCAACTGAGGGAACTCTAGTGGAGCATCAGGGAGTGGGTATCCAAAACCCCAGATGAAGGCTAAGGTTTTTGCACTAAACCGAGAAGAGGTTGGTGCAGACGCAGCTGTGGTAGAAGGTATACTCTCTATTCGAGATTTTATTATGAATATCTTGATTGAACCTAGTTCAACGTACTTATACATTAACAAAATTCATGCATCTCATATAGGTTGGGTTAGGTTGGGACGGAGTTACCTTATATTTTATCTATAAACACACTGTTGGGGAAGTTAATGAAAGTCTGTAAGTACATACCGAATTTTGATGTTTAGGTTAGGAGTGAGAATTTAAAAGTTGACCTCATCATTATGGCCTTTGAAGATTTATGACTTAATCTTGAGAATGGACTGGTGATCTAAATATAGTGCTCAGGTGGATTATAAGGGCAAAATAGTTTAAATCATTTGACTGGGACAGAATATACTAGATTCAAGGAAAGTCGTGTTAAGGAATTGAGGTTTCTAATAGTAGGGACCAAAGTACAAAAATTGTTGGGGCAAGAATGCCAAGGGTATTTGGATTACATCATAAACAAACCCAAGGATCATAGTACTCTGGAGGATACCATAGTAGTAAAGGAATTCCAGTATGTGTTCCTGCTGATCTAAACTCTCTACCTCCACCCTAGGAAGTAGAGCTCACAATCGACCTTGTACCTGGAGCCAAGCCAGTATCAAAAACTCCTTATTGGATAGCTCTAGCAGAATTGAATAAGTTAAAAGAGTAGTTAGAGAAATTATTACAACAAGGGTATATTCGTCTGAGCACGTCTTTATAGGGAGCCACGGTGCTCTTCATGAAAAGGATGGGATTTTGAGATTGTGTATTAACTACCAAGGACTGAACAACTTGGTGACAAAAAATAAGTATCCCTTACCGATGATAGATAAGTTATTTGATCAACTATAGGGATCTACTTGCTAATCTAAACAAGACCTCAGGTAAGGATACTATTAGGTGCAAATCAAAGAAAATGATATCCCCAAAATAGTTTCAACACAAGATACTACCATTTTAAGTTCGTAGTGATTACCTTTGGAGTGAGCAATGCACCAATAGTGTTTATGGACCTAATGTATAGGATTTTCCAGCCATACCTGGACAAGTTCATAGTAGTGTCCATCAATGTCTTAATTTACTCCAAGAGTCCAGAAGAGCACGCTGAACATTTGAGATAGTATAGGAGAAATTGAGGGAGCATAGGTTGTATGCAAAGTTCAATAAGTGTGAGTTTTGGTTAGATTTCATAGCTTTTCTCGGACATGTGGTGATGAAAGATGGCATTAAAATGGACCCTGCCAAGATAGAAGCTATCTTGAATTGGAAGTAACTAGAGAATATCACGGAGATTAGAAGCTTTTTTGGACTGGTCAGATATTACAGAAGGTTCATTAAGGGATTCTCCACCTTAGCTTTGCCAATGGCCTACTTGTTGAGAAAAGATATCCCATTTGTATACAATAAGAAGTGCAAGAAAAGTTTTCAAAAACTTAAGAAAGGGTTGATGACCACACTTGTATTGAGATTGCTAGAGGAGAGCAAACCCTATACTTTAAACATAGACACCTCCAAGGAGGGGTTGGCAACTGTTCTGATGTAAGATGACAAAGTTATAATATATGCCTCCCACAAGCTAAAACCGTATGAAAGAAACTATTCCACCCATAATTTAGAGCTGGCTGCGATCTTGTTCGTGCTTAAGAAATAGCGCCACTACCTACATAGGGCAGAATATGAAATATTCAGGGATCATAAAAGCCTCAAGTATATCTTCACTCAAAAGGACCTGAATCTCAGGCAGTGGAGATGGATGGAATTTCTAGAAGAATATTGGTGTTCCATGAACTATATTGGTGTTCAATAAACTATCACCTAGGGAAAGCTAATATGGTAGCTACCGTATTAAGCAGAAAAGCAAGACTTGCCCAACTGAAAGTGCAAGAAGTGAAAACTATGTAGGAACTAGTACCAATGAGGGCAGAAGTTTAAGAATCGAAAATCTATATAAGCAATTTAAGACTTGAACCAGATTTAAGACAAGAAATCATTGAGAAGCAGTAGTGTAATACAAACTTTTAGTTCCTCAGGGTTAAGGAAATCACAAGGGAAAGAGAAGATTTTTGAGAAGATGAGTCAGGAGTACTTTACATCTAAGGGCAGTTGTGTGTACTAGAGGACAAGGATCTAAGAAGGACGATTTTGGGAGAAGCTCATAGAAGTAAATTTTCCATTCATCCCAAGGAAGTGAAGATGTATCAGAATTTGAAGAAAGTATACTGGTGGTTTGGTATGAAAAAGGATATGGTGCAATAATATGTTTCCACGTGTTTAACATGTCAAAAGGTCAAAGCAGAACATACGAAGTCGGCCAGACTATTATAACCTCTAGAAATCCCTAAGCGGAAATAGCAAAAAGTGACTATAGATTTTGTCACTGGACTTCCCATAACGAATATTCAATGAAACGTTGTTTGGCTAGTTGTTGATAGATTGACAAGGTTGACACACTTCATTCCATTGAATATGAGATACTCAATGGAGAAGCTGACTTAGATTTACACTTAAGTAGTACGATTACATAAGGTACCAACTAGCATTATGTCTGATAAAAACTCGAGATTCACCTCCAGATTTTGAGCCAAGCTGTAAGAATCGATGAGAACCACACCAAAATTCAGTACGATAGTATACCTGCAAATGGATGGACAATCTGAGACAGTTATGTAGTTTTTGGAAGATATGTTAAGGGTGCGTGTCTTGGATTTCGGGGATGCTTAGATCGACTCTATACCATATGTTAAGTTGGCATGAAATAATAGTTATCAATCATCGGTCGGAATAGCATCCTTCAAAGTTTTGTATGAACGAAAGTGTCAAGTACTACTATATTGGAATTGGTCAGATAACGGATAGATTAACGGAACTAGAGGAATTTATATTTAGGAAATAACAAATCAAGTGAAGCTGATAACAAAAGGAGAAATATTGAGCTTCAAGTGGGGAATCACACATTTTTTAAATTGACTCCAAGTAGAGGAATACTAAAACACCCGAAAGGAGAGAAGTTAAGTCCGAGGTATTTAGGACTTTTCAGAGTAATTGAGAGAATTAGATCGGTAGCTTGCAAGTTGATCTTACCAGAAGACTTGATTGGGAAACATAATGTATTCCATGTCTCCTCGCTGAAGAAATATATGTTGGACCCAGAATATGTACTCAATGACTAGCCGCTATAGCTGCACGCGTATATGATTTATGTGGAAAAGCCTATTAGATTTATGGATTGTAGTGTCAAGGAACTTAGGAACAAATAGATTCCATGGTGAAAGTGTTATGGGAACATCATAAAGCACAAAATATGACCTGGAAGACTGAGGAATAGGTGAAGAAGAAATATCCCAAGCTACAGAAGTAATACTCGCGAATTTTGGGACGAAATTCCATTAAGAAGGGAAGGATGTAAAACCCCACCCTAGGTTATCCTGGGTAGTATGAAGATATGCATTACGTCATTCATATGCCAATATAATTTTATGATTTTATGTGCTTTGTGTATATAACTAATGATCTAAGTTACTTTAATGAGCTTGTATGTGGCATTTGGGTGCATATTGGGTTATTGTGTTATTTAATTTACTTTTAGGAGAACACTTGAGAAATGGGGTTTTGGGGTATGAAGATTTTGTTGTTAAATTATGCTACAAGGGTATTGTGATCTAATGATAAGAGTGTTGGGAATTTAATGAAGTAGTTGAGGGTTTGAATGTTAATTCTAGCTCGGAAATCCTTTATTTTATTTTTCTTTTTTCCTTCTTTTTTTTTCTCCTTGGCCGACTTACCATGGTCTAGCCGCCATTTCCATCTTTGGAAACCCTTGGTTTAAGGAGGAATTATTTGATGGTGGTTGCATTCTAAATTCATCACTCCTACTAAATAATCCTATTTCCTTATTTCTCTAAAATTCCAATATTTTACATACCTTGATTTAGTAATTAAATTATAGTTATTTCCATTCCTACATAGGATAATATTTGTGGACTCCTTTCTATTAAAGCTATCCTAACCGCTATTTCCATAATAGGTTAGGAGGATTTGTTCCAAGATCTATTGCTAAAAATCTTTGCCTTTAAAATATTTGTACCTTAGTAAATTCCAAGCATTCTATAATGAGTTCATCCCATATGGCAATCGATTATCCTAGAACATTCCTTCAAGTTGGGTAAAATATTGGTGAAATGAGTTTCATGCCAAAGCTGAAATTTATCTCTTTATGCAGTTCAAAAATTGTGTTCTCTAGGAGAATATAATTATATTCTCCTTTCTTTTTTAATTTCTTCCACTTGCCTTCCTTCTTTCTTCATACACACACACACACACACCTACCTTATATATATATTCTAGGTAGGTAACCTCCCTAAACTCCAGCAATCATAAAAAAAATATATAGAAATGGGCAACTAAGATAATTGCATACCATAGCCAATCTATTTCTATCCTAATCCCTTCAATATATTCTTACCATGTGTGGTAGGAATTCATCCAAGTAATATGCCAAAGCTAAAAAAGGGAGATGGAACTACAAGCCACACTTCAGGGAACCTTGGAAGAATCCAAGACATAGGAGCTTACAAGGGAGGATTCAAACAAAACCAACCAACAAGCCAAAAAACATAGAGTGTGAAGAGATGGATGCCAAAGAAAGCTGCATTTACACAATAATCAGTGTGGAAGGCCAAAGGAGCACAAGAAAAAGGTTGAAGACAAGAAAAATGAACTAGTGTGAAGGATAGTGCTTATCCATTGCCAGGCCCAACAAGGCTACTTGGCGCCAGGTCTCCTCAGCCTGTTGGCCAAGAATTTACAAATTCAACCCAGTGCCAGGCCCAAGAAGTCTACTTGGCGCTGGGTCACTTCGGGCAACACCCAACTTTTTGCTCAAAATTTCCTTTTTGTTCTATTTTGTTTTCAATTAATTTCTCACGACTTTTATTATGTAATAGGGGTATTTTGGACCTTTTAAAGGCTTGAGTGGCTGAGATTTTATCTCACCTTTGTTAGGTTTTGATGCTTATATATATAGTATTATAACATTTCAAATGTAACTTGGATATTATTATTGAAATTAAAAGACACTCTTGAGAGAGTTCTTCAAGGGTTCTTCTATGAAGGTCAAGATCAATCTTAGAATTCCATTCCTTACCTTTGATTTTAAGTCTATAAACTTATAATGATAAATCAAACTAACCTATCAAAATAGAATCTTAGTTTCTTAGTAAGCTAAGGTTCTAGAGAAAAGGTTATTTTTTGTTGCCTAGTTCATCTACTTCAATTGTTCTTGACTCCTAGTTGGGTTAAACGTTCTTAGGTATGAATTAGTAGACTTGATTCTTATTCCTAGAGTTCTAAGTTCTTTATTTTGGCTTAGGGTCCTAGTATTTGAATTGGGTGTCATGTTTCTTCACAAATTTTCTATTTTGAGTTCTTTAATGGGTCTTGAGTTTTACCTCAAATTTAGCCACGAAATTCACTAAGAAAAACCCCCAAGATCATATCATTGTGAGTATTCCAAGAATTCTATGGTTATTCCACTCCTTAAGGAAACCAGATATTTTCCTCTCCATAAACTCCATCACATAAGCCCTATTAAGGAAACTAGAATAGGTAAAGAATTCATCTTACCATAGCTGTAATATTTTCTGTCTTTGCTTAGATTTTGAATTCCCAAACTTTGCTCCATTCACTACCAATCGATCAGCCATGCAAGGAGTTGATTAACCCCTCACTTTAGCTAAGAAGGTGCCAAGAAGAACTCTCATTTTTCCCTTATTGAGTTGGCTGAAAATAGGAACGAGAAGGAGGAATCCTTCTAATGATACAATTAAATGATTCTTCTCTCTTTTTCTTACTCAAGGAGCACTAAAAATCCAGCCAAGAATAAGATAGACTTTTCTTGATTTTAGTCAACAATTATTCATGAACAACTTTCCTTTTCTTTATTTGCATTGGCCAAAACTAAAAAAGTGAGGCAAGCAAGGAAATCTTCTTTAGATAGGGAGAGCAAAATAATTTACTTACCCTCTCCGTGTAAGGAGATTTCGTTCACTAATTTCCAGCAATTACTAAGCTTTTCCTTTCTCCTCCTTGCATAAAATCCACACAGAAAAAATAGCAGGATTTTGGCCAAATTCTCTTTGGCACATCAAGAACCAAAAATAGTCTTAACACACAAGACCACTTAGTTACACCCTTCAAACAAACAAGAGCAATCCCTCCTTACACGAGAAAAACCTCAGCTCTTGCACTCATTCCCCCACCATCTTAAGCAGTGCATATACACACATAACAGACTGTTCAGCCTATCTAGGCAGTAACAAGGCCAAAGGCCTTCTTGCCTTCTCTCACCCCTCATTTTCTATTCACAAGAGGCAGCAACACTAATATATTTTCACCCTCTCACTCCTTCAATCGAAACACCAAGTAAACCCATACCAACAAAACCATTTGGCCTACTCAACCAATAGCAAAGATGGAGTCACTTTGTTCTCCATTCCTTCATCATCACCATAGTCAAAAACCCCTTCACTCTGTCGAATCCACCTCCCAAAATCCTCTACATCCCTCAAATTACTTCTCTAAAAAAATTCTCACCAACTTGCTTCTCCTCTAGCTGATACTAAACATACAAACAAGAGAACCCTCTCGGTCTCTCTCTAATCTTCCGCTCCCCTTTCTTCTCTCAAGACTGAAATAATAACGAAGCCATTACTCTCAGTTTCCACTCCAACCAAGCTAAGTAAACTCTCTTCCTCTTCTTCTCTCAAACTCCTCCCTATATTGCTCCTCTTTTTTGAACAAAATTGATACAAGAATGATCACGGGTTTCTATTTCTTTTGTTAGTATTTACTAATTCATTTGGTAAGTGTGCAAACTCTCCAAGGATTGAAGACCTCAAATCCTTCAAAGACAAGCCGATATCATCTGCTTTTTCAAGTACATATTTTGACTTTATTGTCTTTGTGTTCTATAATTTCTAAGTATAGATTGGGGTTTCAAATTCATATAAATAGGGGTATACAGTTGAATGATGCATGATGTTGGGTTGTTTTCGTAATACTGTGATAAAACTATTGAGTGGATGCTTGATGCAGTGATGATTGTGGTTTGATATTGATATCACTTGATGCATGGATTGAGATCTTGGTACAATTTCTGGGATGTATATGTTGGAGTTCTATCATGCAATATCAAATATGCACAATGAAAATTAAAACAAAATCTATATAATAGGATTACTCGTATGTAATTAAATAGGTCAAGGGAGAGAAGAAAATTTGATTACCTTAATCAAGTAGCTTTTAAAATTTACTTTGTTTGAATCCCCTTCGAAAACTGAACTAATTGAGCCATGAAAATTCCAAGTATAGGAATTTCTCTAACACTGTTCACCCGAAGAATGATACTCAAACTGGCGCAAAATTTTGCTAGCAATTTTATATGTAGTGTTTGGGGTTAGAATGGGGAAGAAAACAAAACAAAAAAAGTGGCATATAGTATTCTACACACATACACCACACCAACAGTATGTAGAAGCATATATCCGTATATATACTTGATCAACCAAATCCTTAAACCTTTTAAGAAAAGCATTTTAATTATGGGCTTGAGTTTAAAAAATTACAATTTGGCCTTTGAACTATAACAAGTTTTTAATTCGACCACATGATTTTTAAATAATTATGATTTCACCTAAAATAATTATAACACCTTATAATTAGCCTATAATAATGAGTTCTTCTCACAAATTAATCTCATAATATTATCATCTAATATTTTAAGTACCAATTCTTCTATTGTGTGTGACCTACTAGGTTTTTCGGTCTATTAGTAGCAAAATATGAAATAATTCTAATTACTATAGAATTAATAATACTTAATAATTATAATTAACTTATTAATTCTAATTAGGATTTATTTATTAATTCTCTAATTAATATATTCAAATTTAGCAAATCAAGAGCGGCATCTCTGCAATACATCTTGATCCCCGAAAAGTCCAAAAGTCAGGTGGCTTGACCTGAACCTTTCAATAGCAAAATATTAATGCAATAAACTCCTTTCATCATACTATATCTTATTCGGTTTAGAGTATGAAATTAGTGTTAATTCCCTATAAAATACAACAACTTCTAACCCCAATTTATTAATATTTGCTCCAGAGTCCACTACTCAATATGTAATGATTTCTTGGTCAAAGATTTCTTGAGTAATGATTCCTTACAAGTGGCCGTAAAATATACGCCTCTACTATTAGGAGTGATGAATCTTTTGTTGACCTACTTAACTACTTTTGTTTACTTTACATTGTACCAATATCCATCCTATAGGTGGTACTTGATAAAACTCCAAAGAATAGAATCAAATCACAATGCTCAGCAAATAAAGTACCTTGAAAATCTCAAATCAAAGGATACTTGCACATTTGCTATAATGAGATTTTATCTCTGAAATTAAATAGTTATCTATGTGATTATCTCATAGCTAGGTCATTCAATGAACTTATTCATACGATAAGTATCCACCTGTTAACTTTAAGTATCATAATATATACTTATAGATCTGAGAACCACAACTTGATCTAATTAAGAAATATAACACATGCTAATCTTTGTGCATTAATGAAGTTTTATCTCATTAATACTATGATTAGGAATACTTTAAACATAAGTACTACATAGCGTAGTAGGAATCTCACATCATGATCTCTATTATGATTTCCTTAACACTGTACATTGTGCTAACGACTTTATCTATCAGTTTTATGTACAAACACAAAGAAACTGAAAAGTAAAGAATGTCTTTATTAGATATAATCCAAGCCCTATGATCACAAGTATGTGATTTAAAACAGGTTTAACAAGTAACAAAAGGAACGGTTTTACCTTTTATTTGAGCGTCGAAAACAAAAGTTTTTCCTTCTTGTCTAACGATTATGGCGCGATCTAGCAATTCCCTTGACGCCAATGGATCACAAACAGGTTGATTGTCGTGCCTCTATGATCACAGTACGCAATCACCTCTAACAGTAGTCCACACGAGGGTCACCCTCAAGAGTACAAAATCTTCTGTGCTATCAGAAGAAAATCAGGCGGCTAGGATTTTTAGCTTTTCTGAGAGAGAGAAAAAGAAGAGAAGGTTTTGGGGTATGTTGTTTGCCTTGAATAGCTCATCTCATTAGGTATCGTGCATATGTCTCACATATATCCCGAAAGCCTACTGAAAACACGGCTATAGACTCCATTTGAGAATTCTAAAACAATTAAAATTCTCTAATTGTAATTGCAACCATCAAGTTCTCACAATTACAATTTGGCTCATAAATTATAACTAATTATAATATGGCCACAGCAACTTCTCTTTCTCGCAATTAACCTTACTTGTTATCAAATAACATCTTGAGTATATAATCCTCTATTGTGTGTGACTTATGAGGTTTCCCAGTCAATTGGTAGCGAATATGCATTAATTCAAATGTCTTTGAGATTAATAATTCCTAAGTAATTAAAATAAATCATATTAATTTTAATCAGAATTAGTTTATTAATTCATCAATTAATAAACCCATATTCCGCAGATCATGAACGGTATCTGACAACACATCATGACCACCCAAGAGTCCAGGAAGTCAAGTGGCTTGATATGAACCCTTCAATAACAAACTACAGTGCAAGTAACTCCTTTCACCATACAATATCTCATTCGGTCTGAAGTACAGAATTAGTGCCAACTCCCTCCAGAATATATATATATATATATATATATATATATATATATATTAATTCTAGCCCAAATATAATAGTACTTGTATCATGTATCAGGAACCCACTACTCTAGATGTGTATCAATTGAAACTGTTTTCAATACATAGTCGCCTTGGCCAAGGACTTCTCGAGTAGTAATTCTTACAAGTGGCCGTGAGATATTTGCCTCTATTATTAGGAGTGGTGAATCCTTTATTGACCCTCTCAACTACTTTTTTTTACCTCACAATATACCCAATATCCATCCTATAAGTAGCCCTCGATCTGGCTCCAGAGATTGGAATCAAAACACAATACTCAGCAAACAAAGTACCTTGGAGATCTCAAATCTAATGATACTTGTATGTTTGCTATATTGAGATTATATCACTGGCACTAAATAGTTATCCATGTGATTATCTCATAGCTAGGTTGTCCAGTGTACTTGTTCTATTAACAAGCGCCCATATGTTAACTTTGAGTATCTCAATACTCACGGATATGAGAAACACTGTCTGATTAAATCAGGAAGTCTAACACATGCTAGTCTTAACGCATTAACGATATCCTATCTTATTAATACTATGACTAGGGACTATTTAATTACTAACACTATACCGTGCAGTAGGAATCTCATATCATGATTTTCTTAATACAGTATTGTACTAGGGACTTTATCTAACAGTTATTTTACACTAAAGTAAATAAAAGATACTGTAAGATAAATAATGCCTTTTAATAAAATAAAATATGTCATACACAATATATAAATAATTGCCTCTAGGGCATAACACTAACAAACTCCCACTTGCACTAGAGTCAATCATTCATGTATCTAATACCGAATGACTTAACATGCCTATCGTGTTTCTTTTAGGATAGTGCTTTTGTAAGCGGGTCGGCTATGTTCTCATCCGTGTGAACTCTCTCTATCTTTACATCATTCCTATATATGACCTCCTGGATCAAATGATAGCATCGTAGTATATGTTTGGATCGTTGGTGAGATCGTGGCTCCTTTGCTTGTGCAATGGCTCCGTTGTTGTCACAATACAGAGATATTAGACCAACAATGTTAGGAACCACACCCAATTCCATCACGAATTTTTTGATCCAAATGGCCCCTTAGCTGCTTCAGAAGTGGCTATGTACTCAACTTCTATCGTAGAGTCGGCAATAGTCTCTTGTTTGGAACTCTTCCAACTTATTGCCCCTCCGCACAACGTAAACACGTAGTCAGATTGTGATTTGAAATCATCTTTGTTAGATTGAAAACTGGCATCAATATACCTGTTTGCTTTCAAATCACCTTCTCCATATAGTAAGAACACATCCTTAGTCCTTCGTAAGTACTTAAGGATGTTCTTCACAACTGTCCAATGACTCTTACCAGGGTTAAATTGTTATCTGTTCATCAAACTGAGAGCACAAGATACATCGGGCCTTATACATATCATAATGTACTTGATAGATCCAATTGCCGAAGCATATGGAATCTTACTCATGTGATCCCTTGCAACTTGCGTTTTGGGAGACATCGACTTTGAAAGGCTTACACCATGTGACATGGGTAAGAATCCTTCTTGGATTGATCCATGCTAAACCTCTTTAGCACTTTATCTATGTATGTAGACTGTGAAAGGCCTAGCAACCTTTTAGATCTATCTCTATAGATCCTTATTCAAAGAATATAGGTTGTTTCACCAAGGTCTTTCATGGAGAATTATTTGGACAACCAAACTTTAACCGTTTGCAAGATAGGTATATCGTTTCCTATTAGTAATATGTCATCTACATAAAGTAATAAGAAAAAGATTGCACTCCCACTGACCTTCTTGTATACACAAGGCTCATTTATATTTTGAATAAAACCAAACTCTTTGATTATTTCATCAAAATGGATGTTCCAACTCCTAGAAGCTTGCTTAAGTCCATAAATGGACCTTTGCAGCTTACACACCTTTGTGCTATCATTGGATGTGAAACCCTCAAGTTGTGTCATATACACTTACTTAGTTAGATTTCCATTTAGGAAAGCTGTTTTCATATCCATTTGTCAAATCTCATAATCATAATGAGCAGCAATGGCTAGGAGTATCCTGATGGATTTTAACATGGATACTGACGAGAAGGTTTCGTCATAGTCAATACCATATTGTTGACGATAACCCTTCGCCACTAATCGTGCTTTATAGGTAACTACGTTACCATCCATGTCCGTTTTCTACTTGAAAACCCATTTGCACCCAATAGGTTTAATTCTTTAGGGTGGATCAACCAAAGTCCACATTTGGTTGTCGTACGTGAAATCCATCTCTTACTTCATGGTCTCAAACCATTTGCCAGATTCTGAACTATTCAGAACATCCTTGTAGGTAGTAGGCTCATCTTCATCTATGAGCAATACGTCATTGTGGTCACTAATGAGAAATCCATATCTCTCATGTGCCACACGTATCCTATTAGACCTACGAGGTACTTGTGTAGTAGAAAATTCATCTATTCTCTCAATAAATAGGGGATCAGACGATTGATCCTTGTTTGTTTGATTTGCATGAACTTTACTAAATTCAATTTTACTCCCACTGTCCCCTTTGAGCATGTGCTCCTTCTCCAAGAAGATGGCATGCTTCAAAACAAACACTTTGACTTCAGAGGGTAGGTAGAAGTAACATCCGAAAGATTCTTTCGAATATCCCACAAACAAACACTTGTCAGATTTACTGTCAAGTTTGTCTGACTGTGGCCTTTTAACAAATGCAAGACAATCCCATACTCACAAGTGAGATAACTTTTGTTTCTTACCAATGAACATCTCAAATGGGATAGAATCAACCGATTTTGTCGGAACTCTGTTTAGTATATAAACAGAAGTCTCTAGTGCATACCCTTAAAACGATTTTGGTAGGTCTACAAAAGCCATCATGGTCCATATCATGTCTAGAAGGGTTAGATTCCTTCTCTCGGATACACTGTTATGTTGAGGTGTATATGGTTGAATCCATTGAGATAATATCCTATTATCTCTAAGATAACTCAGAAACTCTTGGCTCAAGTATTCTCCTCCTCGATCAGATCTTAGAGTCTTAATACTTTTACCAAGTTGTTTCTCTATTTTATTCTTAAAGTCTTTGAACTTATCAAAGGCCTCAGATTTGTATTTCATTAAATACAAATACCCATATCGTGAGAAATCATCGATAAAGGTTATGAAATAGTTATAACCTCCTCTTACTTGTATTAACATTGGGCCATATACATCAGAATGTATGAGTTCTAGTAACTTATTGGCCCGTTCTCCTTTTACTGAAAAAGGAGTTTTAGCCACTTTACCTAGTAAACAAGACTCGCATGTGCCATATGATTCATAATCAAATGACCTTAAGTCACCAAGCTTGTGTAACTTAGAAACACGATTTTAGTTTACATGGCCTAAACGATAATGCCATAAGTAAGAGGTATTAGAATTATCTATTTTATGTTTCTTACTGTTTATATTGAGAATTGGATTGTCCAAGTTTAAAACATATAAACCATTAACCAGAGTTGTTGAACCATAATGAATATCATTTAATGAAAAAGAATAATATTTATTCTTAAATATAAAAAAAATCCATTTAAGTCTAAATACGCAACTGAGATAATATATTTCATTAAAACTGGTACATAATAACAGTTTTGTAATTCTAGAACCAATCTCGAAGGCAGGTTTAGCTCGTATGTCCCCACAGCAAGTGCAGCAACCTTTGCCCCATTTGCAGTACGTAGGTCTACGTCGCCTTTCTCTAGCCTTCTACTGCCCTTTAGTCCCTGTAAGTTATTGCATAAATGAGATCCACATTCGGTATCTAATACCCATATCTCATTTCTAGAGGTAGTATTTATCTCAATCGTAAACATACTCGGAGTAGAAGTAGAAGTTCTTGCAAGCTTCTCTTTCTACTTCTTATCCTTAACAGTCTCTAAGTAGGCCTTGCAATTGCGCCTTCAGTGGCCCATCTTGCTATAATAATGGCTTGGGCCCTTGGTAGCAGCGTCATTCTTCTTCACACCATATTTGGGCTTCATAGGAACCTTTTTCTTCTTCTATTGAACTTTCTTCTTAGAAGAAGAAAATTCTATCATTAAAACTGCATTGGAATCCTTCTTCATGGAGGACTCCGCAGTTTTTGAGAAGATTGATCAACTCAGGAATGGTGAACTCAATCTTATTCATCTGATAGTTAATCACAAATTGTGAGAAACTATTAGGTAAAGACTGTAAAATTAAGTCAATACTTAAGTCATGATCTATCGCAAACCCGAAAGATCCAAGCTTCTCTATTAAGCCCAGCATCTTCAGCCCATGAGTGGCCACAGAAAAACGGAATAGTTGCTTCGAGATCTCGTATCTCACAGTTCTAGCTTGGGCGTCAAACAGCTCTCGAAGATGTAATATAATCGATTGAGCATCCATATGCTCATGTTGTTTTTGCAACTCGGGAGTCATAGATGCCAACATAATACACGATGTTGTATCACTATCCTCTTTATACTTTTTGTGGACAGCATACTCATTAGCATGAGCATCTTAAGCAGGTGGTGGCGGAATAGGAACATCTAGCATGTAGAACAACTTTTCCGACTTGAGAACGATTCTCAAGTTTCTATACCAATCAAGATAATTTGATTCGGTTAACTTGTTGGTCTCTAAGATGCTATGCAGGTTTAGGTTTGTATACATGATGTAAGTGACCTAGATGTAAAGATAGAGAGGATTAGCTATTGTATATACATATGAAATGCAATTAATTAGGACTTTAATTAAACGCATTTTTACTTCACTATTTTACTCAAACCAATAGCCCCCACTTCTGATTTAGAAAAGCCCGTTGGAAGCTTTCCTAGTGGACCGGTATCCTAATTCCTCAAGAATAACCTTGGGTTTGCCCAACAAGCCACCCTTGAGTTCATTGGTAGATATCCAATACCAATTACATCGTATGTAATTACCGGATCATTGGGTGATTAACAGCCTTTAATTTTAAAGCCTTTTGAGCTACCCTAACTTTTCCTCTAAATTTTTTTATGTTTAAGTTCGCCTAACCAGGATAAAAAATTTAGTTAAACCCGGCCTATTAATCAGGAATTTAAGTAGGCCTTGCAGTTGCACCTCCAGTGGCCCATCTTGCCACAATGATGGCATGGGCCCTTGGTAGCAGCGTCATTCTTCTTCACACCACATTTGGGCTTCATGGGAGCCTTCTTCTTCTTCTTTTGAACTTTCTTCTTAGAAGAAGAAAATTCTATCATTAAAACTGCATTGGAATCCTTCTTTATGGAGGACTCCGCAGTTTTGAGAAGATTGATCAACTCAGGAATGGTGAACTCAATCTTGTTCATTTGATAGTTAATCACAAATTGTAAGAAACTATTAGGTAAAGACTGTAAAATTAAGTCAATACTTAAGTCATGATCCATCGCGAACCCGAGAGATCCAAGCTTCTCTATTAAGCCTAGCATCTTTAGCCCATGAGTGGCCACAGAAGAACGGAATAGTTGCTTCGAGATCTCGTATCTCGCAGTTCTGGCTTGGGCGTCAAACAGCTCTCGAAGATGTAATATAATCGATTGAGCATCATATAATCGTGCTGTTTTTGCAGCTCGAGAGTCATAGATGCCAACATAATACATGATACTGTATTATTATCCTCCTTATGCTTTTTGAGGACAGCATGCTCATTAGCATGAGCATCTTGAGCTGGTGGTGGCGGAATAGGAGCATCTAGCATGTAGAACAACTTTTCCGACTTGAGAACGATTCTCAAGTTTCTATACCAATCGAGGTAATTTGATTCGGTTAACTTGTTGGTCTCTAAGATGCTATGTAGGTTTAGCTTTGTATACATGATGTAAGTGAGCTAGATGTAAAGATAGAGAGAATTAGCTATTGTATATACACATGAAATGCAAATAATTAGGAGATTAATTAAACACATTTTTACTCCACTATTTTACTCAAACCAATGGCCCCCACTACTGATTTGGGAAAGCCCGTTGGAAGCTTTCCTAGTGGACCTGTATCCTAATTCCTCAAGAATAACCTTGGGTTTGCCCAACAAGCTACCATTGAGTTCATTGGTAGATATCCAATACCAATTACATCGTATGTAATTACCGGATCATTGGGTGATTAACAGCCTTTAATTTTAAAGCCTTTTGGGCTACCCTAACTTTTCCTCTAAATTTCTTTATGCTTAAGTTTGCCCAACCGGGATAAAGAATTTAGTTAAACCCGACCAATTAATCAGGAATTTAATTCCATAGCTTGAACAGGCCCAATGTCGAGTAGGCTTAGGTTTGCCCAACAAACTGGTCTCGAAAAAGGACTCTTGTTCTTACTATATTAACGGAAGGAATTAGGTTTAATATTAATTTAGAGATTTGTTCCTTTTAGTGATTTCAACAAATGACATGCATAAAAATCAATAAATCACATAATTGATAATCATGGTAATAGAGCGATTACATGGTATGGTTATGGACTTTTCCCTAAATTAATTTATTTGAGCCATAAAAGAAATTAATATAGTTAACCCTGTGTGTTCATGCATGATTTAAATAGAAGGTCTTACCTTCTCGCCTTGTTTTGGTTGCCCTCTCCAAAATAAAATAATTCCACTCCTATCTAACCTATGTAATCTAATTACATTATTTCCTAAAGAAAGAAAATCTCGAGTTACATTCGAGGGGAGTTAGATGAGAAGAGAATTACACAAGAATTTTAGAAAAGGCAAGACACATAGACCCTATTTCATAAAAACCAAAACTATAAAAAAAAAATGCATGAACAGATATAATTTGGTTTTAGTCCATAACCATCCACTATGTTATTAATTATTCTTAAACAAAATAAACATATAATTTTTATTATTCCAAAAACACTATTTTGAAAAAATAAAACAAATTCTAAAATTAATGTTTTAGAAAATACATTAATTTTAAATTTCCAAAATCATTATTTTGGAAAAATAAAATTATTTGTCTCAAAACTAATTTTGAGAAAATAGCTTTGGGTCCTATCTCTGGCAGCGAAAACGGCGGTCCCGCTAGCCGGTCAGCAGGCGAGGGTCAAAGGGGCAGCGCCCCGTGAAAGGAAATTTTATTTTATCGCATCTCATCAAATGAGATTTTTCCATTTCAAAATTCTATTTTAGAAAATTTATTAATTGCTAAAATCATATTTTAAGAATTAATAATAATATATAATCTAAAATCAATATTTTAGAAAATATATTAATTTTAAATTTGCAAAATCATTATTTTAGAACAAAAATTAATTGCTAAAACAAATTTTTAGTAATTAATTATTGTTGTTTGGGGCTTGCTGGAATTTATGAAAAAATGTGTTGATAGAAAACCAAAAGATAAACAACGAAAACAATTTTTTTTTTTTAAATCTTTCCAAAAATAATTTCTGGAGCCTTCATCTTCTGCAACGGTTTTGTGAGAACAATTCTCAGTAGAATTTTTCTATTTTGAAGTTCAAAACAACAACCAATTTATTAGCTTAAACAAAATCAAAACAAAAGATTAAATTCACAGAATGCAATAGAAGGTAACAACACATGTTCACAGAAAATATTTTTTCTGTAAAAAACCTGTAGCACTTTTCTGGAAACATTTTTCCGACCAAAATGAAATATGATGTAACAATTACACAAGGATAATGCACTACAGATTTAACCCACAACCAAATTCCATATCTAGAACCATCCAAAACGTTGTTAATGAATGAAACCAGAACCAGATAGATTTATGTGTCAAAATGAAAACAAATTTTCATCGAAGATAACAAAACAGAAAACTCTTCATACATAACCCAGTCTCAGAAACAATTTCTTTATGACTCTTATCTTATGCACGAAACATTTTCAGACATAGAAAACAAAGTCAGCAACAAACATATTTCAGAGACATAATTGCACCATTGAAAACATTTTTCAATCACAGAACATGCTTGGAACAATTCAAAGTAAAAATTAAACCCGTTAGAAAACACATTGTAGGAAGGCTCTGATACCACTGATGGGATTTCTAAATCTCAATAACGATTACTGTGGCAGAAAATAAGAAATCCAAGCCCCATGATCACAAGTATGTGATTTAAAACAGGTTTAACAAGTAACAAAGGTAACGGTTTTACCTTTTATTTGAGCGTCTGAAAACAAAAGTTTTTCCTTCTTGTCTAATCCCCTTGATGCCAATAGATCACAAATAGGTTGATTGTCGTGCCTTTGTGATCACAGTATGCAATCACCTCTAACAGTAATCCACACGAGGGTCACTCTCAAGCGCACTAAATCTTCTGTACTAGCAGAAAAAAATCAAGCGGCTAGCGTTTTTAGCTTTTCTGAGAGAGAGAAAAAGAAGAGAGGGTTTTGGAGTATGTTGTTTGCTGTGAATAGCTATTCTCATTAGGTATCGTGCATATGTCTCACGTTTATCCTGAAAACCTACTGAAAACACGACTACAGACTCCATATGAGAATTCTAAAACAATTAGAATTCTCTAATTGTAATTGGAATCATCAGGTTCTCACAATTATAATTTGGCCTATAAATTATAACTAATTATAATTTGGCCACAACAACTTCTCTTTCTCGCAATTAACCCCACTATGTTATCAAATAACATCTTAAGTATATAATCCTCTATTGTGTGTAACCTATGAGATTTCCCAGTCAATTGGTAGTGAACATGAATTAATTCAAATGTCTTTGAGATTCATAATCCATAAGTAATTAGAATTAATCATATTAATTCTAATCAAGATTGGTTTATTAATTCATCAATGAATAAACCCATATTCCGCAGATTGTAAGTGGTGTCTAGCAAAACATCATGACCACCCAAGAGTCCAGGAAGTTAAGTGGCTTAACATGAACCCTTCATATAACAAACTACAGTGCAAGTAACTCCTTTCACCATACAACATCTCATTCGGTCTAGAGTACAGAATTAGTGCCAACTTTCTCTAATATATATATATATATATATTAATTCTAGCCCGAATATAATAGTACTTGTACCAGGAACCCACTACCTAGATGTGTATCAATTGGAACTGTTTCCAATACATAGTCGCCTTAGCCAAGGACTTCTTGAGTAGTAATTCCTACAAGTAGCCATGAGATATTCGCCCCTATTATTAGGAGTGGTGAATCCTTTATTGACCATCTCAACTACTTTCGTTTACTCACATTGTACCCAATATCCATCCCATAGGCGGCCCTCGATTTGGCTCCAGAGATTGGAATCAAAGCACAATGCTCAGCAAACAAAGTACTTTGAAGATCTCAAGTCTAAGGATACTTGCACGTTTGCTATATTGAGATTATATCACTGGCACTAAATAGTTATCCATGTGATTATCTCATAGTTAGGTCATCCAATGTACTTGTTCTATTAACAAACATCCACGTGTTAACTTTGAGTATCTCAATACTCATGGATATGAGAAACACTGCCTGATTAAATCAGGAAGTCTAACACATGCTAGTCTTAACGCATTAATGATGTCCTATCTCATTAATACTACGACAAGGGATTATTTAAGTACTAACACTATATAGTGTAGTAGGAATTTCATATCATGATTTCCTTAACACAGTGTTGTACTAGGGACTTTATGTAACAGTTATTTTATCCTAAAGTAAACAAAAGATACTGTAAGATAAATAATGCATTTTATTAAAATAAAATATGTCATATACAATGTACAAATGATTACCTCTAGGGCATAACACTAACAATATATGTAAAAAATATTGTGCAAATAGATTAGTTATAGCGTATAACTCTAACAATCTCCCACTTGCACTAAACTCAATCATTTATATATTGAATACCAAATGACTGAATATGACCATCATATTTATTTTGGGGTAATGCCTCTGTAAGTAAATCAGATATATTATGATCAGTGGAAACTCTCTCCATCTTTACATCTTTCCTATCAATAATTTCTCTAATCAAGTGATAGCACTTAAGTACATGTTTAGATCATTAATGAGACCGTGGTTCCTTTGCTTGTGCAATGGCTCCATTATTATCACAATACAAGGGTATTAATTCAACAATACTAGGTATCACTCCTAGTTTAGTTATGAACTTCTTGATCCTAACCATTTCTTTAGCTATTTCAGAAGTCGATATGTACTTAGCATAAGTGGTTAATTAAATTGGTAATTATATCTAGTTTGGAACATTTGTAACTTACTACCCCACCACCAATATGAACACATAGCTTGGTTATGACTTGTAGTCATCCTTATCAGATTAGAAACTAGAAACAGTGTACCATTTCACTTATTGAAGAGTAGAGACACCGTTTTCTATTAGCAACATGTCATTCACATATACCAATAGTAAAACAATTACACTCCCGTTAACCTTCTTGTATATACAATATTCATCCATGTTTTGTATGAAATAAAATTCTTTAATTGTTTCATTAAAATGGATGTTCCCACTCCTAAAAGATTCTTAAGTCTATAAATGGACCTTTGCAGCTAACACATCTTAGTGTGATCTTTGGATATGAAACCCTCAGGCTATATCATATACACTTTCTCAGTCAAATTTTCATTTAAGGAAAGCTATTTTTACATCCATTTTTCAAATTTCATAGTCATAATGAGCGGCAAGTGTTAGGAGTATTCTAATGGATTTTAGCATCACTACTAATGGAAAATTCTTATTGTAGTTAATACCTTATTATTGATGATAATATTTTGCAACTTGTCGTGCTCTATAGGTAATTATTTTACTATCCATGTCAATTTTCTTCTTGAAAACCCACTTGCACCATATGGGTTTTACCCTTTGTGGTGGGTCAACCTAAGTCCAAACTTAGTTGTCATATATGGAATCCATTTCTGACTTTATGGCTTTAAGCCATTTGTCATATTCTAAACTTTTTAGAACTTCCTTATAAGTGGTAGGCTCATCTTCTTCTATAAGCAATACGTCATTATGACTACTTATGTGAAATTCATATTTCTCAAGTATCACATGTATCCTACTTGACCTATAAAGTTCTTGTGTATTAGAAGGTTCGTTTATTCTTTGAATAGACTTGGGATCAACCGGTTGATTATTGTTTGTTTGTTCTTCTTGAACTTCATCAAGTTCAATTTTACTCCTACTATCCCCCTTAAGAATGAATTCTTTCTCTAAGAAAACAACATGCTTAGAAACAAACACATTGTTCTCAAAATGAAGATAGAAATAATATTTATGATATCCAATAAATAAACATTTATCAGACTTATTTTTAAGTTTGTCTGATTTTGTCCTCTTCATATAACTAAGACATCTTCTAAAATCTCAAGTGAGATATTTTTGGTCTCTTATAAAAAAATAACTCACATGGGGTAGTATCAACCATTTTTATGGAATTCTGTTTAAAATATAAACAGCAATTTCCAGTGTATATCGCCAAAACAATTTTAATAGTTCTTACAAAAGCCATCATGATTCGAACCATATCCAATAAAGTTCGATTCCATGATTTAGATGTACTATTATGTTGAGGTATATGCAATGGAGTCTACTAAGATAATATCCCATGATCTTTAAGATAACTTTGAAATTTTGGCTCAAGGGTTATCTCTCGATTGGATCTTAGAGTTTTAATACTTTTATCAAGATATTTCTCTACTTCATTTCTAAATTCTTTAAACTTCTTAAAGGCTTCAAACTTGCATTTCATTAAATATAAATACCCATATCGAGAATAATCTTCAATAAAGATTATGAATTATTGATAATCCCCTCTTGCTTGCAATGTCATTAGTCCACATAAATCACTATGTATTAATTCTAATAATTGCTTAGCCCTTTCCCCTTTCTTAGAAAAAGGGGTCTCAGTCATTTTACCAAGTAAATATCATTCACATGTATCATAAGATTTATAATCAAATGACTCTAATTCACCAAGCTTGTGCAACTTAGAGATGCAATTCTTGTTTATATGGTCTAAATGACAATGCCATAAGTAAGATGTATTCATGTTATCTTTTCTTGATTTCTTGTTGTCTATGTTGAAAACTTGATTTTTTTTTGTGTCTAGAACACATAAACCATTCATCAAAGTTGTTGTACTATAATGGATATGATTTAAAGAAAAAGAACAACTTTTATTGTTTAAAATTAAATTAAATCCATATAAATCTAAACAAGTAACTGAAATAATAATTTTAAGTAAAACTAGTAGATAATAGCAATTTTTTAGTTATAGAATTAATCTGAAAGGCAAGTGTAGATGATATGTCCCCACAGCAAGTACAGCAACCTTTGCTCCGTTTACAACATGTAGTCCACATCATCTTTCACTAGCTTCCTACTGCTCTTTAGTCCCTGTAAATTATTGCACAAATAAGATCTACATCTAGTATCGAATATCCATATCTCATTATTAAAGACAATATTCATCTCAATCATAAATATACCAGGAGTAGAAGTAGAAGTAGAAGTACTTTTAAGTTGTTCATTTTCTTTCTCTTCCTTTACGGTCTTTAGGTAGCTTTTGCAGTTGCACCTCCAATAGTCCAATTTTTCACAATAGTGACATGGGCCTTTGATAGCTATCTCATTTTCCACACCACCTTTAGGTTTGATTGGATTTTTCTTCTTTTTCTTAGAAATATTTTTCTTCTTAGAAGAAGAATTACCCAACAAGACTATAGTGTTTTCTTTCTTCATAGAAGACTCTACAATCTTGAAAAGATTGACCAACTCAGGTACAATAGTTTTAATCTTATTCATCTGGTAGTTCATCACAAATTGTAAAAAACTAGTTGGTAAAGATTGAAAAATTAAGTTTATACTTAATTTGTGATCCATTGTAAACCCAAGTGATCTAAACTTCTCAATTAATCCTAGTATTTTTAGTCCATGAGTTGCCACAGAAGTCCCTCTACTATTGTAGAATAGAATAACTACTTAGAAACCTCATATCTCTCCGTTCTAGCTTGCTTATCAAAGGGCTCTCTTAGATAGGAGATAATAGCATGAGCATCTATCTGCTCATACTGTTTTTAAAAATCAACGGTCATTGACGTCAGTATGAAACAAGAAGTTGTGTCACTGTCCTCTTAGTACTTCTTGTGGACTTCATGCTTTTCAGTAGGAGCATCATTAACTAGAAGTGGTGGAATAAGGGCATCTACACGTAGAACGACTTTTTAGATTTGAGAATAATTCTCAAATTTCTATACCAGACTAAGAAGTTAGATTCATTAAGCTTGTCCATTTCCAAGACACTATGTAAGTTCAAATTTGTTGTCATGATGCTAACGTCCAAGATGTAAGATAAGAGACATTAGACTATGTATATGCACATGTGATGCATTTTATTAGGTCTTTAATTAAACGCGTATTAATTTCATTATTTTTCTCAAATCAACAACCCCTACTATTGATTCGGGAAAGCCCGTTGGAAGGTCGTTGGAAGGTTTCCTAGTGGACCTGTATCCAAATTCCTTGAGAATGACCTTGGTGTACTTAACAAACCATCCTTAAGTTCAATGGTAGGTTTCCAATACCAATTACCTCGAATGCAACTGCCGGATCATTATGTGATTAACACATTTTAATCTTAAAGCATTTAGTGCTAACTCAACCTTGCCTCTGATATTCTTTATGCTTGGATATGCCCAACCAGAATAAAGATATTAGGTAAATCCAACCTATTAATCAGAAATAAAATTTCATAGCTTGAGCATGCTCCATGTCGAGTAAGCTTGGGTATGCCTAACAACCTAATCTCGAAAAAGAACTCTTGTTCTTATGATATTAATGGAAGGAATTATATTTAAAATTGTTTGAGGGATTTAATTAGTGGTCTCATCGTTTGGCATGCATAATATCAATGCATTGATAATATTGTAATAAACTCAATTACATGGCTTGGTTATGGACTTTTGTAAATTAATTTCCTTAGGCCAAATAGGAAATCAATTTTGGTCAAACCTATATATTCATGCATGTTTAAGAAGAAAGTTTTACTATTCTCTCACTTTGTCATTGATCGTCATCTCCATAATTTTGTAAAAATAATTTTTATTCCTATCTAACTTATGTAATCTAATTACATAAATTCCTAATAAAGAAATCTCGAGTTACATTTGAGTAGAATTAGAAGAGAAGAGAAATTACAAGAGAATTATAAAGAAATGTAGGACACATAGGTACTATTTATTCAAAACAAAGTAATAAATATGCATGATACAAAATTAATTGGTCTATGTCCATAACCAAGACAACATGCCAAAATATTATTAAATTCATAATAAGCAAAATAAATATCCATGAAATATAAATTTTCAAAATCATTATTTTAGAAAAATAATATAGACAAAATCAAATTTTGTAAAAACTTTTGGGTCCAAAACAAAATTTGGATAACTTTTGGGTCCTTAAGGAAAGAAGAAAAAAAGAAAAATAATTTTTTTTTAATAAAAATATGCAACCCCCGCGCGGGCCTGAGTTTAAGCGTCGCACGGACTTGCTCTAGCTCCCCGCGGGCTTAAGCAAAAACATATATAATTTTTTTTTATTTCGGTCCTTTTTTTTTATCCTTTCACAAAATTTTTCTTTTCCTTCGCTGAACTTTTTTGCTAACAGATTTCCAAAAAAAAATTCTTTCTTTTCTTTCCTTTTTTCCGGAAATAATTTGTATTCGCTAAAAGTTTCAGCTATTTATCAAATTTCAAAACAAATACTGCAATCTATCTTTTTTTTTTTCAATAGAAAAATAATTTGTCCGTGTTATATGATCAGTATCATGTCAATTTTGAAGACAAAACACCCCCTGTATCCAGAAGTTTCATAAAACTGTTACTGTAAGCAAAAAACCACCGAACAGAAATTTTCCAGTTTTGTTTTTCTTCCATCAGAAAACTAATTTTTCTTCATTCAACTTTTTGATTGAGAAAATATGCTAATCTATATTAACAAGAAAGCTTCAATCAAAACATATACAACATAGTGTAGAAGGATTTCAAGAATCCTATACTGAAATGATTTCGGAAATCTTTTGTGCACAGGAAGAACAAAGCTGTGAAACAAATTTTTAGAAATAAAGACCCACGGGAAAATAGTTTTCCAGACACCATGACACACGTGAAACATTTTTCACAGACCCGCAAACAAAGACACCCTTGAAACAATTTCAAGAACGCAAACAAAACTCATAAAATCATATACGAGATGGCTTTGATACTATTATCAGATTTTGATCATGCAATATTAAATATGTGTAGTGAAAACGAAATCTACCCAACAGAATCATTCTTATATAATTAAACGGGTCGAGGGATAAAAGAAAATTTGATTACCTTAATCAACCAGCATTTAAAATTTTCTTCAAGTGAATCTCCTTTAAAAGTTGAACAAATCGAGTTACTAAAATTCTAAGTGTATGAGTTTCTCTAACACAATCTGCATGAAGAATGATACTCAAACTGGCACAAAATTGTGCTAGCAATTTTATGTGTGGCGTTTGGGATTAACACAGAGAAGAAAGCAAAATAGAAAACGGACATACATTATTCTAGACACATACACCACACAAACCGCGTGTAGCAATATATATCCATATATATACTTAAACAACCGAATCCCTAAACCTTTTTGCAAAAGCCTTTTAATTATGGGCTTGGGTTTAAGAAATTATAATTTGGCCCTCGAACTATAACAAGTTTATAATTCGACCACATATCTTTTAAATAATTATAATTGCACCCAAAATAATTATAACACTTTATAATTAGCGCATAGTAATTATTTTTTCTCATAAATTAATCTCATAATATTATCATATAATATTTTGAGCACAAATTCATGCACTGTTTATGCCATATTAGGTTTTCTAGTTTATTGGTAGTGAAATATAAATTAATTCTAATCACTATAGAATTAATAATCGTTAATAATTAGAATTATCTTATTATTGCTAATTATGATTAATTTGTTAATTCTCTAATTAATAAATTTATATTTAGCAAATTAAGAGCAGTATTTAGTCCAATAGCCCAGAAAAGTCAAGTGGCTTGACATAAACTTCTTAACAGCAAAATATTAGTGCAATAAATTCATTTTATCATACTATATCTCATTTTATTTAGAGTATGGAATTAGTACCAACTCCCTTTAGAATATAATTAATTATAATCTGAATTTATTAGTACTTGTTCTAAAATTCATTACTCAGTATGTGTATCATTTGGAATAAATTTCAACACATAGCTACCTTGGCCAAAAACTTCTTGAGTAATGATTCCCTACAAGTGGCCGTAAGATATACACCCCTACTATTAGGAGTGATGAATCTTTTGTTAACCTTTTCAACTACTTTCGTTTACTTTACATTGTACCCAATATCCATCCTAAAGGTAGTCTTTGATAACACTACAAATATTAGAATTAAATACAACGTTTAACAAATAAGTATCTTAGAGATCTCAAGTCTAAGGATACTTGCACATTTGATATAATTAGATTCTATAACTGAAACTAAATAGTTATCCATGTGATTATCTCATAGTTAGTTCATTCAATGAATTTGTTCATATAACAAGCATCTACTGTTAATTTTGAGTATCACAATACAGATGTGAAAACCACTACTTGATCTAATCAAGAAGTGTAACACATGCGAGTCTTTGCACATTAATGATGTCCTATCTCATTAATACTATGACTAGGGATAGTTTAAACACTGTAGTAGGAATCTCACATCATGATGTCTATTATAATTTCTTTGACACTGTACATTGTGCTAGGGACTTTACCTATCAGTTTTACGCGCCTACACAAAAAAATTGAAAGATAAATACTATCTTTATTAGATAAATGTGCAAAATACATTGTGCAAATGGAGTGGTTCTAGGACATAACTCTAACAATATATTGGGTGATCAACTTATTGTCTATGTATCTAAATTATTATGAATACTGAATTATCCTTCTCTTATATGGTTATCTAAATATTCATTGTTCATAATATTTTTTTTTATTGGGGAATCTTTTACTTAATTAATTATTACTTATTTTTTGACTAATTCATTTAAATATTTATTTATCTAATTACCTATTGTACACAAAATTATCATTCATTATTTAATATAGATTAATGTACACAAAAATGATTGTTCACCAATTACTATATATTAATTTTAAATTTAATTGTTGTTGATTGATAGATCTACTGAATTATTATTTGCACTTACTATTAACCAATTTATATACCTACTTATTCAATAATTTATTTACTACTTTATTTGCTAATTATATACATATAAATCATGATTATTGGGTATTACTGATTAATTAATTTAATCAATTGTTATTGTGACTACTATCTAATTATACTCATTTACCTATTTATTTGTCATGCAATATTAGTTATAACTTATTCATTAGGTGATATTTATTTGTTTGATCTTATGTTAGTAGTGAAATCTATATCACATATACGAGCTAAGGAGGTACTTAGGGTATGATGCTAGATGATTTACGTTGATGCATAAGGGTTGTGAATGTTGTGTTGACACTTTTACCATTTTAAATCTTATGAGTAGAATATGTGATATCCTACTTTTTGTATTTCAAAGTGTGACTACTTTGTATAAAGAGAGAATTTGTGTATAAAGCCAGAACAAGAAATGATCAGTTTAATGAGAAGAAGTTTTAGTGCCATAAAAATTTTCAGGGGTATTGTTGGAATTTTGATCGCGAATTACGGGAAACTAAACAAGAATTTGAAAATTCTCAGAGACACCGTTATATTCAGTTTAACACATAGATTGTATTGGTAAAACAAAAAGTTTCTCTGATTGGAATCAATAATGCACTAAATTAAGCGTATTTCTAAGGGAATATAATTATTTCTAAAGAAATAAAGTGAAAACGAATTAGAAGAGAAAACATATTATTTTGTGATTGGTGGTATACGTCATGTGTTATCAAACCATTGGTTGCATGAAATTTCATGCAAGAGTTCTAGGAATTTCTACAATTTTCCAAATGCCACCTAAGTGTTTGCTTGGACCCATATGAAGTCTCCAAATAACCTTAGACCATTTAATGCTATTTTGACTTCATGACCAAATTTTCCATTATAAGTTGAAGAATGGCGGTAGAAATGGCTTTTAGCCAACCAGAAAATAGTAGTAGCACTTGGGAAAAGAAAGAGAAAACAAAAAGAAAAATAGAGAAGAAAGAGAGGGAAATTTTGAGAGAATCAGGAAAGAAAAAGGAAAGAAAGCTTAGGCTTTCGCTTCAATCAAAATCAAGTAAAAAGTTATACTTCTTGAATTAAAGTTGTTCGCTAGTTGATGAGGAATATTTTGGTGTAAATTTTACAAGAAGTATGCATGATTTATGAAATATGCTTAGAGGAAATATATGTTGTGGGGCTGTTTTTGTGTATGTTGTGTGGCAGTGGAAATGAATGGGTAATTACTGTGTTTTGTATGAGATTTGAGAGAGATTTGAAGGTGTTATGAAGAGATGATTATGGCTGCTTATGTAGAAGAAAAGAAGGAAGAAAAAAATGAAGTAGAAATAGATAATTTGTTGAGAAAAATGCAAGATTGCTATATTTGGACAAGGCTGCCGGTTTTGTTGTTGTTGGTTGTAAAAACATTATTTTGTTCATGAATGAAAATCATGTGATTAAATGATGTTTAAGGAAGAAATGGAATGGATTAAGTGATATTTATATGGGTGCAGGAAGAACAAAGATATAATATGTTTTGGTAAGAAAATAGATGAATTACACTGGGCAGTTTTGCTCCCAGTAATTCTAGAATTGAGTAAAGCAAGTCCATAAGACTAAAGTTAAGGCTTCTAGGAACATTTTGGTACAAATTTGAAGTGATTTGGATGTGTTAATTGAAAGTTATGATGAAAACACAAAGGTGTGTTAAAGCAGAAAATTTTTAGAATTTTAGTTGAAAGAAATAAATCCATGGATTGATTTCATTTACACTAATAGATGAATGAGAAGTTATAAGTGTTGGAATATATATCCTCTCGACTAATTTTCTGATGTAATTTATTAATAAAAGAATTTATTCTCACAATTTATTTGTGAATTTATATTTTATTTATGCACGATTTTTGTTTGGATATGATTCATTGTGTTTAAGTAAGTGATTCATGTGAATGGTGGTCTTTCACAATAAGGTATGGATTACAAGTTACGTAACATATAAATGTTTGTTCTTAACCAATTGATGAGAATGGGAATCTCATTATGTTTAGGTTATTGTGTTATGAATTCCAAATTGGGAATGTCTTACCTTTAGTCAGTGAGTAGTTCACTTATTTCATGACAGGAACGTATTTTGAATACGTAGAGCATGACCTGTAATAGTGGTTTCTAAAAGTACTATTTAGAAGAAACTCAAAGTATTACTGCTACAATGTGGACTAATACTCTACTGCTTGAGTATAAGTTTGTAGCTTGATGAAGCTAGAAGCATATACTTTGATATACTGTAGTTGAGGTTCTTTCGTAGAGCCGATATACTTGTATGTTAAGTATATGTGACTAGTTAGTTAAGACAGACTTGTATAAGATAGCTTCTATACTATATTGCCCATTGTGACTGTTCAAATGATCTAATTATCCAGAGTTCTAGGGAATAGGAGTTGGATGTTTACTTTAGGGTAGCTCCTTTGAAAAGTGAAAACATTCCAGGAGTTGTGGATCATTGGACTAAAGGTTTAAGGATGGTAGATGTCTATTAGAGAGGTGTTAGTACACTTATTCTCTCTAAATGTACGGCGATACGTAGAAGGGTATTTTAGTCATTACACTTGCAGGTCGAAGACTTTGCTAACACAACATTATCCTTGTGGTCAATATTTCCTTATGGTGATATTGGGAAATATTTAAAAACAAAATATAACTATTTATATAGTATGGGTATTTTAGTCATTTTAGTAGCCAATGTTGTAACACCCCGCTACCTAGGCCCGCCGGGGCCGGGGATGTCGCCCCGTCCAAAGGACAAGGGGTCTTTATAACGAGGTCACACAAATAAAATAGTGGAATAAAAATAATAAAAATAATACTTCAACTTAAAATTTATTACAACCCAAGAATAAATCCACAAATTCCCAAAAGAAAACAAATCCATAAATAAAATTATCCACTCTCGTCTCCCCAAAGCAATACATAAAATCAAAAGACACAGTCTCCTCTAAGGAAGATAACACTAGCTACGAATCCCCATAGCAGGATCGGCTTGAAATCATGGTAAAAAGGTGATGAGACAGAAATCTCAGTAAGTCCGTGTGTGCTTTGGGTGTTCAGTGAAAACAGTTCGTGGATGCAAAGTGTGAAATCTTTATAAGAGAAATATTGGCAAGCAATAAATATTAGTCAAAAGCAAGAGTGGTGTTTTCCTCTTTTTGAAACCATACAAGTGCCCAATAAAATCAACCACTCATAAAGGTGGTCATGGGTTACCACACGTTGGGCCCCATAACCGGTTAGAATGCCTAACACTTTGTGCTGACTGACAAAAGAAATACTGGCAAGCAATGAATGATGTTCAAAAATAAGAGTGGCGTTTTGGGCTTATCTAGTCGTACATAATTTATAAGATCAACCACTCGAAAGAAAGGATTATGGGTTACCACATGTTGGGCCCCATAACCGGTCAGAATGCCTAACACTTTGTGCAGACTGACAAAAGGTAGGTGATCGGCCTACTGGGCAAGATACTCCTCCTTCTCTATACCCAAACAACAACCGGGTGTCCATTCCGGTAAAACACAGTCACTTGACTGAAATAAAACAAACTGCTAGCTCGGACCGGCCTGACTAAGTAGTACTAACGTTTCTCTAAGTTGAGCTTATCTTCTGGAGGTGGCCTCCTGCCAGAAGACTCACTCTTGCTCTTCAAAACTAGTACTACTAGTCTACCCTTGTTGAGTACTCAACGTAACATATCCCACTTGGGGAGAAAATGAACAAAACACATTTCCACTTGAAAATGGCAATTAAGGTTTTCCAAGGTTTGTGGCAAAACTGGTTTTAGAAAGAGTTTTAGGTTTTGAGTAAAATCGCCCCTTGATTTGCAAATAATTTATTTGTTTGAAATGAGAATGGAAATAATCCTCAATTGCCTTTACAGAAATGAGTGACCATGCACTCTACATTTGGCTTGCCATAAAAAAAAATCATTTTTCATCAAACAGGTTTTATGCAGGAGCTTTCTTGATCCTTGCTCACAACAAAGGTCTCCAATAGCTGACCTGACCCGCATAGGGTAAATACAAACCACAATCAAACTCAAGCCAAAGACTCACTTTCTCAAATAAAACTAACTCAACTTACTACAGTCATATCCCTACTGTCCCAAGCTTTAAGACTCAATAATAAATAAAAGGGTTTATAAAATAAATCTAGTTTGATATTAAAATAACTAGAGTTTGAGAAATAGGTACAAAAAGTTGAAGGTTTAAATCTTGCTAAAAATAAATTTGGTTTATTTGAAAAAGGGTCGAAGGTAGTATTAGGTAAAATAATGATTTATTAATAATTTAGTTGTTAGAAAATAATAGATAGCTAAAATTTGTTGAAAATAAATTTAATGAGTTTTGCTTGAAAAATAATAAGCAAATCCTTAATAGGTTTTGATTAAAAGATAATAATTAAATTTTTAGTAATAAATATTTTATTAATTATAATTATTTCTATAAAAGGCTTTAATTGATTTTATCATTTTAAATAATATATATATATATATTTTTTTTTCCAGCAAAAACTATTATTTATTTGACTAGAATATCACTATTTTATATAAAAGACCAAATCCACATTTTCCTATGGTTTTCAAAATTTTACTAGAAAAATCATATTACTAGATATTTTATTAATGAAATAAAATTTAGCTTAGGGACAACTACATCATGATCATATTCCTATAGCTAACCACAATCATGAACATATACAACCCTTCAATTCATCAAATCATCCAAATCATGCATACAAGCATAGATCTCAATTTATCAAAACATGATCTAACCCCTACTAGCATAAATAAGATCATGGCTTTTATAATCCAACACGAATATAAATCCTATTCACCAAAGGTGACATAATTTCTAGCATACTTCATCACAAATACTACCTATGACATGGAGACATGCATTAAATCTCAAATCATCATACAATCGACCAAGATAATCCATCCATGCATAAATCCCATCTCCTTCATATTCATACATACATTCATGCTTCAATCTCAACAATATATATATATATATATATATATATATATACTTAAATCCTATCGCCATCCACCTACTATCATCATCATCCTAGAGACATGAATCTAGAGTTTAAAAGAAAGGTTGAAGGGACTTACTTGGTTGATGAATGCTTTGAAGGAGTTTAGAGTAGATCTCAACTCCTAGATGTCTAACTTTGTCCATAGGAGATGGCGAAACATGTTCATGGAAGAAAAAGTCATTCGGCCAAGAGAGGGGAATTTTCGGCCATGAGAGAGAGAGAGAGAGAGAGAGAGAGAGAGAGAGAGAGAGAAAGAGAAAAAGAAATCATTAGTATGTTTATTCGCATAGGTTCTCATTAGAGATCAAGATTCGAGAAGATGAAGTTGTTAGAATAAATTTACCTTGAAGGTGTTCTTGACCTTAACAGAAATTTCTGGTTTTTGATCTAAAAGTCCTAGTTGGATTTTGGAGTTTGATGTTAAAAATGGTACGGATGGACTCATAGCAATGAATAGATGAAATCTGGAAATTTTAGAGGTAGTTTGAAGTGATTTGGAGAGGTATTAGGTGAAAGGAAGTAGTAGGTGTTCTTGGTGTAGTGTGTGTTCTTGAAGGTTGAAGAAAATCGAGAGATGGTAATGCGCAGCTGCCGAATTTTTGTGAGAGATAGAGTTGGATGAATTTCTGTAGGGTTTAGGAGGTTGATTCTCTAATTTGGAAGGGAAAAGGAAAGGTTAGTTGTTAAAATCCTTGAAGAATATTTTTGGGAAGCAAATTTGGAAACTAGATATCACAAGAATATCTTTGATTATTGGAGAGCTTTTGGAGATCTGCCATGGACAAATTTCTAGGCAGTGTTTTGGTTGAATGAAAGCTGGTTGAAGGAGGTTTAGGGTGGCTGAAATTATGGAGTATAATGGTGAAGAAGAGGTCTGGTCAATTGAGTGATATATTATGGAAGGTTGCTAAACAAGGGTAGCTGGAATTTTGGAAACCAAATCAAGGTATGATTGCAGAAATTTTTGGAAATCTTTTAGGCATCCATGGCTGGATTTTCGTGCAGAAATTTGGGAGGACAATGGATTTCTGTTAATGGAGGTTTAAGGGTGGTTTTTTCAGAAAAAGGATGGAGTTTTCGCTAGAAGAGAAATAGGAACCAAAACTGGAAAATTTTTCCTGCATAGTTTTCGCTGAACAGCAATTTTCTGGGCAGATTTTCGGCTGCCATTTCCAGCCAACTTGCAGAGTGTTTGAAGGGGAGTTTCTGGGGTATTCAAGGCTGGTTTCCAGACTACTTCATGGAGGAAAAACATGGCTAGGGTGCTGCACAAAATCTGGGAGAAAACAACTTGGTTTGGAGCTCTCAAAGCTGATTTTCGTACAGGAATTTTTCCTGTTTTTCTCCAACTTGTGCAGTTCGAAATTGGACAAAAACTTTCAGGTTTCAAACTGATCTTAAAGACCATTTTTCTGGTAGCATTTGGGAGGGAATGTTAGCTAAAAATTTCGACCTTTTGAAGGTACAACAAGCTGGAAAATTCCAGCCCATTCTATGAAGAAAGATGAACTAAGCTAGAGGATAATTTCAGCAAGCTTACTAGGGGGATTTTTCCTCTTGAAATTCCTCACAACTCTTCCATATTTTTCAGACCATAAGGAGTCTTTTACCAAGACATTTCGATCCTAAAAGACCTCAGTACTTTACTGAATTTTCTGGAAAGAAAAAGGCTAGAACATCTTGATCAAACCAATGAGTTGAAACTAAGGAAAACTAAAGATCAAGGAAAAATGATTTTCCCTATAAGAATTTCGGGAAGAGTAAAAGGAGTGGAATGAGGTTACTTTTATCATGTCTCTCATAGAACATCATCACCACATTAATCTAGGCCCTTAAGGCCGAAACCATACTTTCCCAAGCAAAATAAAATTTACTCAAGTTAAAGCTTCTATGATGGACTTTGAACCCAAGACCTCAAGAATTAATTCCAAAGCTCTAACCACTACACCACAACAACCCTTGTTGCTATTTCTACTAGAAAAATTATTTCCTATTCAATCCACAAGCTATCTCCTTATTTTCACCTCAGGCAAAAATTACCATTTTGCCCTTCTCACTCAATAATCATAATCAAGCCCTCTAGACTATAAAACACAAATTCAATGCACATAAAATCATATAAAAATATATTTAAACGTGCAATAAAATATGATATGCATCCCAACCCCCTTACTCTAAGGTTGGTTTTGGCTGGGGTTTCACAAATGTGATGTGTCTTTTGGACTCCAGAATAGCCCTTAAATCCAAACAGATTTGGGTTAAGGAATTCGTCTTGATAATAATGGGTTATATTTATATTTTTTAAGCAGTCTAATTTATTATTAGACTAGAATAAAATAAAAGGCCCGGAGAGAGTATATATTTTATCTAGTTTAATTAATTAATTAATTATTCAGGGCCCAAGCCCTAGATTGAATAATTATAAAATTAATCAAAATATAAAATTAGATAAAAAGTATGATATTTTATATTGGTCTATTTGGACTTGTTACTTATTTATTAGACTGTTTACTAAAGCCCAGAAAATAAATATTTTAGATTTATTATTTATGTGTGTTTAAGTCCACGAGTAAATAATTTTATTTGGCCCAATGAATGAGACCAAGAGTAAAATAAAAATAAATAAATAAATAAATAAAAACAACACGGGATGGATCCGGTGTTGTTTTATGTGAAGGATAACAAAAAGCATGGCTGCTTTCTGTTTTCATGCTATTGGTCTCACTCTCTCGTTGATTGCAATTTGAGATCAAAAGGAAAAAGATTTTAGTGGTCTGTGAAGTGAGTTTTGCAAACAGAAGCAAAGACACAGAAACTAAGTTTGTGAAACATTCACAAAGATGCTAAACGTATTGCAAATGCAAATCTTTAAACTTTTACTTGCAGTGTTACGGGCATCATTTCGGAAGATCAAAGGCTTTGCGTGAATGAGATGCAGTTGACGTTTACAAGGATGTGATCCAATAGCTTTAAGCATTCTTATATAGACGTCTATATCAGTGCGAAAAAGGCCATTCAATCATAGAGGTAAATTTTTCGTTTCGTTAGCATGCTTTCAGTTTGATGATTTTTGCCATTTTAAACCTTCAATTAGTGTTAGAGCCATGGTTTGGCAAATGTAGGAAGCATTCTAGACTTAACTAAAAACAAGAAAATATTTGTTTTGGTTGAAATCTGTGATCCTTAGTATTTTCTGGTATGGGTAATTTTATTATAAGCTTCGCGAGTGGAAGCATAGGAACATTGTATTTTGATTGCTTTCATAGATATTGTGTAAGCCCAGTGTTTTTAAGGGCAAAGGTGGTTGTTTGAATGAGTTTTGATTGAAAATGGAGGAAAAAAACTGCATACAGTAGCATTTGAAACGCAGAGAAAAATCGCTAGAGAAGAAAGCACTGTAGCAGCCGCCGGAGTCGAGCCAAGCTGCCTGTGTCTGTGAGAGAAGCCGTGAGCTGCCGAGCCTCCAAGCTGCGCGCCACTCATCCTTGGTGAGGAAAGCTTTCTCGTGCCGTGTGAGGAAGCATTCCTCGCAGAAGCGAGGAAGTGCAATTGCAAAATTTGCAATTACAATGTTGCGCTACGTGGTCAACAATTTTGACCGCCCACCCAACGCGAGGAAGCATTCCTCGTGAAAGTCCTAGCGGCTTTTGCGAGGAAGTGCAATTGCAAAATTTGCAATTGCAATGTTGCACTGCGTGATCAACAATTTTGACCACATAGTTGGGTGGGCTGTGGGCGGGTTGCAGGCACCTGCCCGAATCGCGACCTATGGGTTTTCCCATGGGCCATGATCCAGTGTGGTAGGTGCACTAGACCCGATATTAAAAAAAATTAGTCTTTAGATTCATACCAGGTGAAATTATTTTTATTGCAATAGTTAATATTATTTGAATATTTTGCATGAAAAATAATAATAAAGGAAATTTAGGATTAAACAATACTATTAATTAATTAATATATTTAATTCTATTTTTTGGATACTTAGGTTAAAAGAATATAAAAGTATGAAAACGTTTACAGTTTTTTAACATGCTTATTTCTTTTTGTACCCTATATGAGCGTTTTCTCAAAGAACAAAGTCTTTGGGAATTTTTGACAAAGAAAAATATTTTTCTTAAATCAAATGGTCAATTTAAATTCGAACAAAAAATTAATTTTTGGTTATTTTCTCAAAGGATTTTATCCTTGACATAGAAAATATTTTGGATTTAGATATTTTTGTGAATTAAAATAGAAAATCATTTTGATTGAATTTTAACAAGAAAAATTATTTTTGTCAAATTAAACTTGAGATCAAAATCTCTCAAAAGTTTTATTGGAAAATTTTGAAATTATTAAGTTTATTAACTTAAATAAAATTAATCCATAGAAAAATTTCTCAAATGGTGTAAATCTTGACATAGAAATTTTTATGGGTTTAGATATTTTATTTTGAGTTAAATGAAAACTTAATTGAAATTTTCAAAAGATATTTTCCAAGAAAACCCCTTATTTTAAAATAACTAAATGGGAAAGGTGTTCCAACGGCCTCACGGCTTTCATCACGATCCTCATTAGAGATTGTGAGTCCCTTCGTATCACCCTAGGAGTGAACCTGTATAGGATGGGGATACCACAAGGATCTAGAACTAATGGATGGATGTAATTAATAATCCGGAACACGTGCTATGATCGGTCAGCCCACGTTGGAGGTTATAATACGAGGAATGTCCATAAGAAATGAGAAGAAACGGTTATCCCACGATAGAGTTATCTTTTAGTATTAAGGATATGCCCTAGAGTCAATTTATACTTATACTATTGTTGTTATGTATTATATAATAATACAAGGCATTTTTTTCATAAATAGTGCATTTAGTCAAGTATGTGACTTGATAGTAAAACGTTACAATTAATACAATAACTATTCTTAAACTATCCCTGATCGATTATTATTAGTAAAACAATAATAAATTAAGATTAGTATGTTTGTGACTTGATGGTTATGTTTTACTGGTCATAGATATATGTGATATTAAGTCAAAATATAAATAAATATTAGAGAACATTGTATTGAACATGACCCACTGTGAGAGTACTTCATGGAACATGTCTATGTACTTTCTAGCCATAATGATATTAAAAGTCCTTCAACCTGAATTTATCATAGTTTTTTACTTGATAAATTCTATATTTTGATGTTGTCTTTAACCAGATAATAAATTAGACTACCGTTGGATATAAAATAAATCAAGGAGAGGAATATGATTGATAGTGAAGGAATTTGTCCATTTCAATTATAGGAGAGATATCCATGGGCCTTTTGATAAGTTAGATTGTTAAATGCATGGCCGTACTCAAATATATCATTCTAAGATATTGATATCATTTATTTGAACAGTCTACTATGAGATCCAAAAATGACTGATTAAGTTTACTAAGGATGACATGCTCCATGCCTTATGCTTAATCTGGATATCGTGTGATAAAATGACTAAATATAAAATTATGGTTTGGTTCAAAGAGATCACTGATCTTTATTTAACCTGGATAGTTATAATATTTTGCTAGAAAATGCTTATAACTTATGGGCCATTTAAATGTGATTTGAGCACGCTGCCAGTGTTAAATGAACCTATAGGGTAACACAATAAGCAAACTTGTTAGGTTCTTTTTCTAGTAACTAGGTTCGATAAATCTGGAAACAAGTCTAAGTTAATCAAACCTAGAAATTTACCAGATACAATGAATCTGGAAATATATCCACATTTGATGTATCTGGATAATGTCCAGATTGTAAGAATCTGGCTCGGTAAATTAATTAGTTAAATTAGCGAGATAATGACAGAAACTTATCATATCAATTTTAATTTAATTTAAATTTAAAATAAAATATGATATGATATTATCAGAGTTGGACTCCAAAAGGTAAGGATGGGTTTTAAGAAAACCCTAACCGTCTTCTCAAGGGATCTATTTTGTTAAAAAAAAATATTCGTGCATCTATTCACCAGAAAAAATCAAGCCTCTCAAACCCTAGGCGCTACCACTCTTAGGGTAACGAGTTAGTTCGTCATGTGTATCTGATAGAGGGTGTTCGCACACTGCAGCGTCTGGTGATTGTTCGGGTTGCACGTATGACAGCAAAATCAGAATCTAAGTATCTTGATTATGCCGAACAGAGGTAATTCTGTAATCCTTAGATCTTCTTAATCGTTTACTTAGGTCCTCGGAAGGGATTCGTGGATGTTTTTCGTATTTAGGAGTCTACGAATCGTAACATCTAGATCATTACCTAGAAGGAAAATTAATTTGTAATGATTATTACACTTAGATTAAAAAACTGTTAATCTTCCCAAGAAGCTATGTCAATTTTTCTAAGAGCCAAATTAATCATATTAAAGATAATAGTGATAGGATTAACTATTATCAGATTTAATATAAGGATAAAATCACAAATTATTTTATTTTTTTACAAACTAAATTTTCTATTTTTTTTAAATTTTCAGAAATGGTTGGTGGAGGTTTGTTTAGTCATTTGGTCATTATTTTCCGTGAGAATAAACTAACGGGTCCAAATTATGTGGACTGGAAAATGAACTTGGACATAATACTCACTGTTGAGGAGTATAAGTATGTTCTCTTTGAAACCTGCTCTATTACCGAAGAGGGTTCCACCGTTGAGGAGTGTGAGGCTAAGAAAGCATGGAAGAAAGAAATGAAATGGCTTGATGCTACTTGTGGGCCTCCATGTCTAATGTGCTCTGGTCAAAACATGAGCACTTGGCCACTACGTATGACATTAGCCAATCACTAGCCACAATGTTTGCAGATAAAAGCCGACCCGCAAGATAGGAGGCACTTAAGACTATCATCAACACTACGATGGCTAAGAGAGCATCAATCAGAGAGTATATGCTCAAGATGATTGTTGCTTTCGAGGAAGCAACAGTCTTAGGGGCTGCAATTGACTCCGAGAGCTAAGTGAACATGGTTCTCAAATTTCTTCTGGGCTCTTTTACTCAGTTCAAGTTGAATTATAACATGAACAAGTTAAATATGAGTTTAATTGAGTTAATGAAAAAGCTCTAGGTGGCATAGAAGGTCATAAAGCCACAGTCCAAGGCTATGATTGCTAGGACTTTTTCTTCTAGAACTGGGCCCAAACCCATGAAGTTCAAGAAGAAGGGAAATGCATCAGCCTAGCCCAACAAGCCCAAAGACAAATGCTTCAAATGCGGGCAGAAGGGACACTGGAAAAAAGAGTGTCCAGACTTTCAGGCCAAGAAAAATCCTACAGCTATTGTTCTCTATCTAGAGCCTATTTCAATGGTTGGATCAACTTCCACTTAGATTGTGGATTCTAGTGTCACTGATCATATCTGTAACTCCTTGTAGAGGTTTAGGAAGATAAGAAGACTCTAGAAGAGGTGTGCATGGACTACGAGTAGGAAATGGAGCACGAGTATGAGCCCTTGAGTGGGAGAACTGGATCTTATTTTTTATTGTAATAAAATAGTTATATTAAAGGATATTTTATATGTACCCAATTTTAGACAGAATTTGATTTCAGTTGCAAAGTTAATAAATCATGGACATTTTGTTTCTTTCCATTTTGGTCTTACTATCAGTAGAAATGGAGAAGTTTTATGTGCATGGCACATGTATAGAAACTTATTCTTTTTAAATTCTACAAACAATCAAATAAATAATGCTCAATCTAAATCTTTAATTAAGAAGAGAAAGACCAATACCAATGACTTATATCTTTAGCATATAAGGTTGGATCATATTAACTCAACTAGGATTCAGAGGTCAATCCATGATGAGTCATTGGGCTCATTAAGATTGAAAAATTGGCCTCAATATAAATTCTGCCTTATAAAAAAAATGACCAAAAGGTCATTCACCCAAAAAGCTGATAGAGCCAAGGAGATATTAGGTCTTGTTCATACTGATGTGTGTGGTCTTTTATCTACACAAGCTAGAAAGGGTTTTGAGTACTTCATCAATTTCACGAATGATTGTACAAGGTTTGGTTATGTCTACCTGATGAGGTGGAAGTCTAACTCTTTTAACAAGTTCAAAGAGTTTAAGGCTGAAGTGCAGCGTCGGACAAGTAAACTAATCAAAACCTTACGATCAGATCATGGTGGAGAGTACCTTCTTGATGAGTTCAAGGATTACATGGTATATCATAGGATAGTATCCCAACTCTCTGCACTGGGTACACTCCAACAAAATGGAATAGCTATAAGAAGGAACATGACATTAATGGAAATGGTTCGAAACATGATGTATCATGCTACTCTTTCGGTCTCTTTTGGGGTTATGCCTTGGAAACAACGGCATACATTCTGAACTTGGTGCCTTTCAAGTCAGTATCTAGGACACCTTATGAGATATGGACTAAGCGTAAGCTAAGTCTAAATTATCTCAACATATAGGACTGTCCAACTTATGTACTGATCAAGGACGACAAGCTAAAACCAAGATCAAAATTATACTACTTTGTTGGGTATCCCAAAAGGATAAAAGGAGGTTACTTTTATCATTTTAAGGAGTAGAAAGTACTGATAAGTACTAATGTTAGATACTTGAAGGATGATCAAAGTACTTCTGCTAAAGGTTTAACAAGGTGGAACTCGACTCGAGGAGAAATTATTTTCGGAATTAACTTCTTCAAACCCGATTATGAAACAAGAAGAGACACAACCTCAAGAACCTGTATAAATAGAGCTTTATCGTAGTGCGAAGGTATCTAGAGTTGTAGAAAGATGGACAGGAGAGGCTTTCGAGCTGGTTTTTGACCATTAGGAACAAGATCTCACTACATATGAGGAGGCTATTACTGATGTCGATGCATATCTATGGCATGAAGTAATGAAAGTCAAGATTGAATCTATGTACTTCAATTAGGTTTAGGATCTTGTAGCTTCACCTGAAGGAATAAAACCTATTGGGTATAAGTAGTTATACAAGAGGAAGAGGAAAGTAGATGGGAAGGTGGAAACCTTCAAAGCTAGGCTTATGGCAAAAGGGTATACTCAGAAAGAGGGAATCAATTATGATGAAACAATTTTTCCGATAGCCATGCTTAAGTCCATCCATATCTTCCTTGCCATTGTATGTCATTTTGACTATGAGATATGAAAAATAGATGTCAAGATAAAATTTCTTAATGACCATCTTAACGAAGATATCTATATGTCACAACTAGAAGGTTTTATTGCTAAAAGCCAGGAACATATGGTTTGCAAGTTTAACAAGTCTATTTATAAATTTAAGCAGGCATCTAGAATATGAAACATTCATTTTGACGAGACTGTAAAGTCTTATGATTTCATTCAAAATAAGAATGAACCATGAGTGTACAAAAAATTGGAAGGCATAAATGTGGTTTTTCTTGTCCTATATGTGGATGATATTCTACTCATTGGGAATGATGTAGGGACATTGTCATTTACTAAGGTTTGGCTGCCTAGTCAATTTAGTATGAAAGATTTGGGAGAAGCCAGTTACATTCTCGGGATTAAGCTTCATAGAAATAGGAAGTAGAGAATGTTAGGATTATCCCAAACGACATACATTGACAAGATGTTGGCTAAGTTTAGCATGGACTCATGCAAGGGAGCTCTAATCCCTTGCAGACATGGGTTGTCTTTTTGTTCTAAGGACTGTCCTAAGTCTCAAGAGGAAAAAGATAAGATGAGTAGGATTTCCTACGCTTCGGATGTGGAAAGTCTCATATATACCATGCTATGCACTAGGCCAGATATCTGCTTTGCCATAGGCTTGGTTAGCAGATATCAGTCAAACCCTGGAAAGGTTCATTGGAAAGCTGTAAAGCATATTCTCAAGTACCTCAATAGTACGAAAGATTATATACTGGTTTATAGGACTGACGATTTGACTCCTACTAGATACACAAACTCAGATTTCTAAGCAGATAAGGATGAGAGAATCTACTAGTAGATATGTCTCCACCTTGTATAGAGGAGTTGTTTCATAAAGGAGTATCAAGCAATCTTGTATTGCTGACTCAACTATGGAAGTTGAGTATGTGGTAACTTCAAAAGCATCCAAGGAAGTAGTCTGGCTTTGAAAGTTCCTTTCAGAACTTGGAGTTATACCACATATAAACAGACCGATTATGGTGTATTGTGACAACTCTGGAGCAGTCTCGCAATCTAAAGAACTCAAGAATCACAAGAAGGGGAAGCACATCCAGATAAAGTACCACCTGATCTAGAATTTTATTTAGAGACAAAAAATTGTGGTGGAATAGATAGCCTCGGAGAACAACCTAGCAGATCCTTTCACCAAGCCTTTGGCTGAAAGAGTCTTCAAGAGATACTTAGATGCCATAGAGGCGGGCACCTAGGGTTTTCTTAGTCTTAAAGTGCAAGTGGGAGATTGTTGGAATATATATTCTCTAGACTAATTTTTTGATGCAATTTCTTAATAAAAGAATTTATTTTCAAAATTTATTTGTGAATTTACATTTTATTTGTGCACGATTTTCGTTTGAAAAGGACCCGTTGTGTTTAAATAAGTGATCCATGTGAATGGTGGTCTTTCACAGTAATGTATGGATTACGGGTTACTTAACACATAAATATTTGTTCTTAACCGATTGATGAAAATGAGAATCTCATCATGTTTAGCTTATTATCTTATGAATTCTAAATGGGGAATGACTTACCATTAGCCAGTGAATAGTCCACTCACTTCATAGTATGAGCGTATTTTAAATACATAGAATAGGACTTGTAATAGTATTTTCTAAAAGTACTATTTAGAAGAAACCCAGTCTATTACTGCTACAGTGAGGACTAATATTCTACCGCTTGAGTATAAGTTGGTGGTTTGACAAAGCTAGAAGCATATACTGTAGTTGAGGTTCTTTCGTAGAGTCGATATACTGTAGTTGAGTATATCTGACTAGTTAGTTAAGAAAGACTTGTACAAAATAGCTTCTACGCTATATCGCCCATTGTAATTGTTCAAATGATCGAATTATCCAGGGCTCTAGGGAACATGAGTTGAATGTTTACTTTAGAGTAGCTCTCTTGAAAAGTGGAAACATTACAGGAGTCGTAGATCATTGGACTAGAGGTCTGAGGATGGTAGATGTCTATTAGAGAGGTGTTAGTGCACTTCTCCTCTCTAAATATACGGCGATGTGTAGATGGGTATTTTAGTCATTACACCTGTAGGTCGAAGACTTTGCTAACGCAGTACTATCCTTAGGGTTAATATTTCCTTATGGTGATATTAGAAAATATTTAAAATGCAAAATATAACTATTTATATAGCAGGGGTATTTTGGTCATTTTAGTAGCTAGGGCGATGTGTTTTTTGGCCCCGGAATGGCCCTTTAAGTCCTAACAGATTTGGATTAAGGAATTGGTCTTGATAATAATGAGTTTTATATTTATTTAAGTAGTTTAATTTATTATTATTAGACTAGAATAAAATAAATGGTCCGAGAGAGAGTATATATTTTATCTAATTTAATTGATTAATTAATTATTCAGGGTCCAAAGCCTATATTGAATAATTAAAAAATTAATCTAGATATAAAATTAGATAAAAAGTATGATATTTTATATTAGTCTATTTGGACTTGTTAATTATTTATTGGGCTATTTAATGAAGTACAGAAAATAAATAATTGAGATTTTTTATTTATGGGTATTCAAGCCCAAGAGTAAATAATTTCATTTGGCCTAATGAATAATACCAAGGGTAAAATAAAAATAAATAAATAAATAAACACAACACGTGATGGATCTCGTGTTGTTTTACATGAAGGATAACAGAAAGCATGACTGCTTTCTGTTTTCATGCTACTGGTTTGAATCTCTCGTTGATTGCAAATTGAGATCAAAAGGAAAAAGATTTTGGTGGTCTATGAAGTGAGTTTTGCACACAGAAGCAAAGACACAGAAACTAAGTCTATGAAACATTCACAGAGAAGCCAAATGTATTGCAAATCCAAATATTCAAGCTTTCACCGACAGTGCTATGGGTACCATTTCGGAAAATCAAAAGCTTTGCGTGTGAATGAGACGCAGTCAACATTTACAAGGACATGATCCTATAGCTTCCATCATCCTTGTATAGACATCTACATCAGTGCGAAAAGGGACATTCAATCACAGAGGTAAATTTTTTGTTTCGTTAGCATGCTTTCGGTTTGATGATTTTTGCCATTTTAAACCTTCAATAAGGACTTATGAAGACCTTATGTTTATGTGAAGAAGGTGAGATAAGGAAATGGACTTCAAGTACTGCAATATATTTAGCATGAAATGGAATACATTTCATTTCTAGTATGAAATGAAATAGGAAACTAAGTAATTTTCCTTAGATATATATATTTAGCAATATATTTCAGTTGGGAATCCTAGAATACTAAATGAGATATGGATTGATCATTTTTTGTAGGTCATTCATTTCAAGGAGTTTGTTACAAATTGAGGAATATTTACATTGCTAAGAAATAGACTATACAAGGTGAATCCCCGTAAAATGTGTTAATCGTAAATGCTAGTGAATTTTCTTCATGAAATGATGCATTGAAGATCCTTTTTGGTTTCTCTAAAAACAAGTATGGTTTTCTGAGTAAGAAATGATATTGCTCCATACGAGAGTTAAAGAGAAACATGGGTTTTCATGTATAAAATTAGTTACTCTTGATGACTAATTTTCTTGAAGTAAGACAAAAGGAGCTATGGAATCTTAAAATTTTACTACGCCAACAAATACGGTTCTCCTATACAAATGAAACCCCATTTCATCGTATGACTTAAATAGGAAAATAAATTCCTATGGCCGCAAATGTCATTTATGGTTATTATTTTCCCCAAAAAACATGAAAATGGGACCAATAAACCTTATGTTTTTCTGACTAAAGTTTTGGAATTCCTTAAGCACAAAATGAACAAATTTCATGTGATTAAATATTTTGACAAAGAATTTTAAATTCTTGTACGATAAATATTTTGGGTGCAGGTATCATGGAAATTAATTCTCTTATGTATTACTTAACGTATATGAACACTTACACAAATGTATTTTATTCCATCTTCTCCGATAAAGCAAGCGAATTCACAATTTCTTGCTTTAATGACATAAGGAATTATTTTTAAATTTCAAGCAAGATAGATTATGAAATCTTTGAATTTTAATTCCTTTTCTGGATTTAAAACTCTAGATTAGCTGAAAGTAATTCCTTTTGGACTCGAGTTAAATTTAAAATGCATAATTTATCTAAATGCCCTTAAGGAATGATTTAATCACGCAGGAAGGACTTCTTATCCTTCTACACCACGGTTTTGGAGAATAATTCCTCGGTATAGAATTAACATTTGAAAAAATAATATTTTGGCCCCCATAAAATGTTTTATTGGCTTTCTTTTGGGAACATAACATCAATATTGGTCTTGTGAACAAGAGAAGACGTTGAGTACTCAGTGGGAGCTTTGAACACTGTACTATCTCATGTTAGAGATATACGACCCTAGTAACTTGGCCTATTTCTAGGGATTGTCTTACTCTAAATGGGGCGATAGGATATTGAGATTAGCTGTCCTGGCTAGCTATTTAGTACCTGGCAATTACCTTATGTCTATGTGCATATTATTTATGGTTGTTCACAAATGCTGGTGAGGACACCGGCGTGTTCAACCCTTTGCCACCTCGATGATAATTCATGTCAGGATTAGGCCCCTGGGGTTTACGGCGACAAGTAAAAGATTCTAATTTTGGAGGTACTGTGCTAATATACACTTACTGGTCCGACAATGCATAGTTAACTACAGAAGGCACGTTCTTTAGCATAATAAGACTATGATGTCGAAGCTGAAGCTTTGTGAGCTTGGCATATAGGCCGACCTTCTATTAAGAAAAATGTCTGTATTTCTAAAACTAAGGCAAGATTGTTGGTGGCAACTAGATTTTTCAATTATGCTAGGATTGCACGGTAATGTTTTCAACAAAATTCCAATTTTCACATGTGCCTAAAAACCTTGAAGAAAACTCTTGGACAAATCCTTTTCTACTACGGTTTTGGAGTTGTTTTCAGTGGGAAAATGTGATAAATTTCTGTTTATAAGGAAACACCTGAAAATCCTTTTTTCTTTATTTTTTAATGAGAAAATCACTAGCACATACGAAACTCGCTGAGTGATTTTCACTCACACCTATTTTGCTTTATTCTCCTAGGATTGGGAGTTGGGACTCGGTCGCATTGAAGACAATTTTATGTTTGGAGTCCATAATCTCTTCAATATATCTATGCAATATATATATATATATATATATATATATGTAGTCGTAGTGAACGGACCTATGTATTTTATTTTGGGATGTGTAGTACAATATAAGTTTTGTATAAGTTTTGTTACATTTAATATTTGTATTGCTCGAATGGTTATAAAGACCTAATGTCTGGGTAACTGGACGGGGCAACCCCATGTTGTTACACTTCCGCCATAATTTCTACTAGGGGTGTTATAGAATAGGTTGTAATTTTAGACTTTTAATTTTTTATTAGGCCAAGTTGCGTATCAAACCCCTGCAAACTAGTAGTTCACTTTATCCAGTGATTCCGACAAGTTCTTGCATAACTTCTTTTGATAAATGCTCCATCAATTTAGAAGTCAAGCCTTTCTAAGTGATGTTATCTTAGAAATGCAAACTTGTTGACCAAACATGGATAAGCCACTTCTTTGTGTACTAAACCCTGTTCTAATCAAGCAAAAGTTTTAAAAGATGCAAAATACTCTAAACTTATTTTAAACAATATAAACTTCCATGTTTGAGTAAATGTGCATTTTTAATGAATTATTTGTACATACCCTAAATTGAGTAATAGATGCATTGAGTACTCAATTAGGGTAGGCTTTTAGTACTAATTTCTGAGAGTTAGGGCTAGTCTCCTAATAGGCAGCCACCTCTAAAAGACGAATTCTAGCAGAAAGAGGCGCCAGTACTAACAAGACAGGGCAGTCCAAGTTAGCACTCAATCATGGTAAGACTGTTATCCAGAGATGGACGACTAGTATGTTTGAGTAGAAGTGGAAGGAGAATCTTACTCAATGGGCCGATCATCTACTTTCACTATGATGTAGGGTTTTACACTGATTAGCCATGATACAGGGTTTCATCACCCATTTTGTTTTGATGATTGAATTGTGATTATATTTGAGTGGCTTGCCTTTACTGCTTTTTTCAACTTTGAACTTCTGAATTCAATTATATTGATTTATGAAATATTGGAACATGAAGTCACTCAACGATTATTCTCTGATTTATGACTTGCAAATATTTCACTCTACTTTGTAAATTGCAACATGAAACATTATAAAACTCTTTATGTGCACACACATGACTTACTAAGAAATTGTTGATTTCATTTTTGTACACATTTGATTTTTATTTTTGAGACATTGTAAAAGACTAAATGGATTGTAATTTTAATTTTAAAAATTTATTTTCTTTTGCTCTTTCCTAGTTATAAAGACCTCTGATTCTAAGGATGGGGCAACATCACTAACCTTATCGGATCATATATCTGTGGGGTGTTACATGAACAAATCATTGTGCAAAAATTCAAGTGTTGTAGATGTTACAATTTGCTGAACTTTCTATTGTAGCGATTTAATCTGCTTTCTACTCTAATAGGAAACCCAAGTTCTTTTAACATTCTTACCTAACGTAGGTAATCAACGAATTGCACCTGTTAAACTTATAGGTGGCTTTGTAAATATTTCACTCTACTAGCTTTGTAAATTGCAACATGAAACATTATAAAACTCTTCATGTGCACACACATGACTTACTGAGAAATTGCTTCTCACACTATTTCTATATCATGTTTTAGGAGACTCTAGATCCAAGGTGGGGAATTATTAAATGCCAGGATTGATATTGCCTCACTACTTTATTTGGAGTTATTGATTTCATTTTTGTACACCTTTGATTTTTATTTTTGAGACATTGTATAAGACTGAATGGATTGTAATTTTAATTTTAAAATTTTATTTTCTTTTGCTCTTGCCTAGTTATAAAGACCTCTGGTCCTAAGGATAGGGTAACATCTCTAACCCTATCGGATCATATATATGTGGGGTGTTACACAAACAAATCGATGTACAAAAATTCAAATGTTATAGATGTTACAATTTGTTGAACTTTCTATTGTAGAGATTTAATCTAGTTTCTACTCTAACAGGAAACCTAGGTTCTTTTAACATTCTTACCTAACTTAGGTAATCAAACAAACTGCACCTGTTAAACTTATAGTTCATGTAACTACTTGTAATTGAAATTTCCCAACTTCTGATGCCATAATTTAATTTCAACAGTCTTAGCTACCAAATATAATAACTTTTAGATGTGCATAATTGATAACAATTATCTAAAGTTCTATTTTAAAAAATTATAAAATTTCCTATTCTGTCAACTCTGAGACACCTTTCTTTATAAAAGTTAACTAACATATTGTCCTTATATAATTGACTTATACTTATTAGATTAGCTTTCAAACCATCAACATGCAAAGTTTTAAGTTTAGACATTACTTCAATGATTAAATGCCATTTTCAACAACTTTATTTCTCGAGCCTCACTAAAAGTAACAGAACCACCTTTTTTGTATTTGTAGTTATCAAGGAAGTCCTTTTTGCCTATCATGTGCTTTGAGCATTAACTTTCAAGATACCATACATCTTCCATAGCAGCCTTTAATGAGATATGTACTATATAAGCTTTGATTTTATTCTTTCTGATCCATAAATGTTTCACATTTGATGCTCTGCTTCCTTTGTCAAATTCGAGTTTAGCAACCTTTTAACTATATTGAAGATCTTTAAATCTTTTTAAGCAACTTTTCACCTATGTCTAATACGTAAATTTTGGGTATATAAAATCATCCATTTTAAATCCATCCCTTAATCAAGTTTTAATTAAAAAATTAATCCCAAAATATACATGTGAGCAAGTATACTCATTGCAAGTATAGTACAGGGAATTAACAAATATCGATCCTCAAAGGAACAAGTACACACTAATAACTTTTCTTTCATTGTTTAACCGACTCAAATAAAGTGAGAAAAGAATAAAAGGAAAAATTAAAGAAACATATACAACTCAAAGATGTATGTTTATGCAATTTAGACAAGTATCCTTGAAAACGTGACATTGACCTACTTAACAACTCTCTCAATTCATCATCATCTTGAGATCATGAAGGAATATAAAGTAAAGTTCAATCATTTCCCAACTCATGAATTCACTTATACAGACTCCACTTTTTTTTCCCCCAATCCATGGAATGACTACCCTTTGATTAAATTAGTAGATTTTCCAATCAAACCAACATAACCAAATGATGCATTAAACATAATTCCTTATAGACATGAAATTAGCCAATAACCCTATACTCAAGGTGAAATCAACTAACCTTTGATTACTTAGGTTCTTTGGTCCTAACTTCGTTTCCTAAGTCCATTAAGATCTAACAAATATATAGCATTGATTAAATTAGGCTTAATCTAACTTTGTTTCCCAAGTCCATTAGACATAAACCTAATTTCATCAACCTATGAAATCAAGTAATCAAACACCAAGAATGATAGAAAATTGATCAAGTAGTAAAATTTATGCATAAATCATGAATCCCAAAATATTGTTAAATTACAATGAAAACATTAAATACATCAATGCTAAAGAAAAAGAAAACAAAAAGAAAAGAAAGAACTCATAGATAAGCCGCTTTCTTCTTCCTTCAAGACTCCCTTTGAACAATCATCTTTGGTTTGGGTAAATTCCCTTTTCAATGAGAAAATCAGAATTTCTGTTATTTAATTCACCTCTCTTGGTTGTATATCAAACATTTGTGTTCTCTTATGCTTTTATAGGCTTCTTGGATGCCTATTTTGTAGCTGAGGAAGTCTTGTTCGAGTATGAATAGGAAAATACCAAAATCCTTGGATAAGCCATAATTTCGTGTACATAATTTTCGCCTCTAGAACCTACTTGGTGCCAAGTACCTTCGACCTACCTGGCGCCAGGTACACTATGTTCTTCCTTTATTTTGCTCTATTTTTTTGCCATCTTTTCCATAGCAAGCAAAATGGACCTGGTGCCAGGCACACTTGCCAGACCTAGTGCCAGGTCTGTTCTGGAAAAATCCCAAAAGCTCGTTCCATCCTCGCTGCTGGACCGAATAGACCTGGCACCTGGTCTACTGGCTGGGCCTAGCACCAGGTACATTCTAGTTATGTGCATTTTCTGCTCGATTTTTACTTAAATCTACACATATTTTCCAAAAACACCTTTTACAAGCAAAATGTCAAATAGGAAGGAATATGCCTAGTTATTACAATAAATGTATCTTAAAACAACTTCAAATAACCAGAATAAGAATGGTGATTTTAACCCCTATCACATACTCTCACACTTGAACATTTGCTTGTTCTCAAGCAAAACACTTTTATCTAAAAAAAATTATCAAGATAACATAAGGTTTTCTTCTCATTCCAGAAGTTTCTTCATCATAGCAAAGTTTATGTCTTCCTTTCAAACTTTAGATACAACTCTTGTCATTTATACCCTTTGAAAACAATTTCAAACTTTGAAACATTGGCCAAGATATCACAAAACTCTTAAAGTCAAATTAACTAAGTGCATACCTTAGTCTAAGAAAGTTATTTCACTTTTCAAGTAAAAATATAGATAACATGAATCACATGGGTCAAGCCATCTACCAATTCAAGTATTATAAATCCAAAAATTGCAGCCTTAAGTTATGATGTGAGGAAAGCACTCAAAATTTTTTCTCTCAAAGTTTTTCAATGACTTAGAGAATTGATAACCTCAAGTACATGGATGTTTTATCACACACCGTATTGGCCCCTTTTACAGCCATCACACATAATTTTTTTCACAATTCTTTTTTTTTCTATACTCTTGTTTGCCTTTTTGCCTTCGGGATAGCCTCAAGAGAGTACAACGAATACACTTTCTACTTCTCCCTATATTGACCTCCTTTACAGCTAAAGGTCTTCAAAGATCATCAATAAGAATCTTTTCTCTAATTCACACCAACAACAGTGTTGTTTTCACTCTTTTTTTTCTTTCTTAACTCCAATAACATTTTTCAACATTCTCCTCAATCTTCCCTCTCAAAGATCTTTTTATAACTTACATTTTTTTCATCATAACTTAAAGCTAGCAAAATTTAAACTCATAATACAAAAGTTAGCCAATAAACTCTTCCTATATTCATCATATTCTCTATATTTCAACTAAATAAGTCAAAAAATATTCAAACACCAATGTATAAACAAGATTAATCAAAAGTTTCAAGTCTTGACAAATATCTTTTCCAATAAAACCATTTTCATCAAATTCCACCTAATGAATGACAAAACTAATAACAAAGTAAGAAAAAGAATTACAACATTGCTTAACAATAAAACCACTAAAATTTTTGAAAAATTTTCACAAAAATGATATGGAAATATTTTTTCAGCCTCATTCTCCACCCCCCCCTACACACACATAAACTGGACATTGTCCTCAATGGCTAAAAGATAAACATAAGAAAGCATCTCCAAAGGGACCAAAAATAATAAAGGGGATAAAGTTTAAGCAATAATTCCCAAGTGCAACAAAGTACCAATAGATAGCAAAACTAGAAACAGAGAGAAGGGCTTGTTTAAGAGGACTTTATTCCTACCTATCAAAACTAAACACAAATAAAAACACAAGAAAAATAATAGCAAACTAAAGACACATGAATAAAAGTAAACAAACTCAAGAAAAATACTTAAAAAAAAAAAATCCTAAGAAAGCAAATAAAGATACGACTCACTCCCCCACTCTTAAGATGGAAAATATTTTCCTTATTTGGGAAAGGAAAAACAAACTACTTAACAAAACCAAACACACAACAAAAACTCTTTCCACTCATCATGCTTCCTCATCAAACCTTTGTAAAAGTAATTAAAGCTCAAAATAGAAGATATGCATAATAAAAGTAGAAAGAAAGGAGTTTTTTTTTTTTTTTAAAGGTCATGTTCATGGAAATAATTTTTCTCAGTAAAACAAAACATATGAACCTCATTCTCTAACATTCCTTTAGACACACCAATATCTTTTTCAATATATGAGTGCACATGGCATCTAACGAATGCATCAACCATGAAATCACCAATTGACCCTTCAAAAGATTTTTCACAATTAAAATTCCCCTTTAAACCTAGTTTTTGAGTTTTCAAAGATGTGATCAAGAAATCAATACTTTTTGACACATCTACAAAAACTAAGTTACCTCCCTTTAAATGGGGTGAAGGGTAGAAATAACTACCATCCTCCAAGGATTTCTTATGATGTAGTGTTAAAAGATCCAACTCCTTGAGGCATGATAAATTCAACACATCATCATTTGCATCAATGGACTCTATGAATCGAGAGGTACACTATTTGTCTGCGATTTTCAATTCCCTATTGAAGATCTCATCAACCAACTTTGCTAATGTGTCTTGTTAGAGCTCATTTATTGAGATGATTCTTCTTATCCCTCAATCGATGAATTTGTATTGGACAAAAAAGAATTCACTAATGTTACTAATGACATCTCACTAAAAACATCAGTGTGAGTTTGTAATCTTGACAATCTATCATCATTGTAACTCCTTTGATTTTGTGTCCAAAAATAGTTGTCCATGATGATATCAATCTAGCACAGAAATCAAATAAAAAATAAAAATAAAAACAAACAAAAATAATAGAAAAACATAAAAAAAAAAGGTAAAAGCAAATAATAGAAAAACTAAAGAAAAGAAAAAAACACATGCATTAGTTATATTCACAAATTACCTAAACAAAAAAGTTAGTAATATTTACAAGTACAACATGAAATAAGCAAGTTAATTAAATCACACAATATTACAAACAACAAGATATAGCATCAATTTACACAAAGAACATATATACATCTTTACATATTTACATATTAACAAATTAACATGGTTAAATCAACAAAATCCAAGCTTTCATGATATTGTTCCCCCGCAACGGCAATGGCACCAAAAACTTGCTGCATAAATTTCGGGTATATAAAATCATCCATTTTAAATCCATCCCTTAATCAAGTTTTAATTAAAACATTAATCCCAAAATACACATATGAGCAAGTATACTCATCGCAAGCATAGTATAGGGAATTAACGAGTATCAATTCTCAAAGGAGCAAGTACACACTAATCACTTTTTTTTCACTATTTAACCGACCAAAAATAAAGTGAGAAAAGAATAAAAAGAAAAACTAAAGAAACATATACAACTCAAGGATGTATATTTATGCAATTTAGACAAGTATCCTAGAAAACTTGACACTGACCTACTCAAAAACTCTCTCAATTTATCATCATCTTGACATCATGGAGGAATATAAAGTAAAGTTCAATCGTTTCCCTAGTCATGAATTCACTTATATAGACTCCACTTCTTTCCCAATCCATGGAATCACTACCTTTTGATTAAATTAGCAGATTTTCCAATCAAACCAACATAACCAAACGATGCATTAAACATAATTCCTTATAGACATAAAATTAGCTAACAACGCAATGCTTTAGGCGAAATCAACAAACCTTTGATTACTTAAGTTCTTTGGTCCTAACTTCATTTTCCAAGTCCATTAAGATCTAACAAATATGTAGTATTGATTAAATTAAGCTTAATCTAACTTCGTTTCCCTAGTCTATTAAACATAAACCTAACTCCATCAGCCTGTGAAATCAAGTAGTCAAACACCAAGAATGAGAGAAAATTGATAAGTAGTTAAATTGATGTATACATCATGAATCCCAAAATATTGTTAAATTACAATGAAAATATTGAATACATCATTGCTGAAGAAAAAGAAAATGAAGAGAAAAGAAAGCACTCATAGACAAGCCTCTTTCTTCTTCCTTGAAGACTCCCTTTGAACAATCCTTCTTGGTTTATGTGAATTCCTCCTTTAATGAGAAAATCAGAATTTTTGCTCTTTAATTCATTTCTCTTGGTTGTGTATCAAACCTTTGTGTCCTCTTATGCTTTTATAGGCCTCTTGGATGCCTATTTCGTAGCTAAGGAAGTCTTGGCCGAGTATGAATAGGAAAATACCAAAATCCTTGGATAAGTCCTAATTTTGCATACAGAATTTCCTTCTCCAGAACCTACCTGGTGCCGAGTACCTTCGACTCTCATGGTGCCAGGTACACTCTATTCTTCCTCTGTTTTGCTTTGCTTTTTGGCCATTGTTTCCTTAGCAAGCAGAATGGATCCGACGCCAAATACACTTGCCAGACCTGGCGCTAGGACTGGTTTGGAAAAATTCCTAAAGCTTGTTCTATCTCCACTACTGGATAGAATGGACTTGGTGCCTAGTCCACTGCTTGGGCTTGGTGCCAGGTACATTCTGGCTCTATGCACTTTCTGCTCAATTTTTACTTAAATCTGCATATATTTTTCAAAAACACCTTTTATAAGAAAAATGTCAAATAGGAAGAAATATGCCTAGTTATTATAACAAATGTATCTTAAAACAACATCAAATAACTAGGAAAAGAAATGATGATTTTAACCCCTATTAATGTCCTACAAGAGAACAATAGTCACAATAAACAAGAGGTTTCTTAGGCTAAGGTTTGAATTTTCTTAATTTCACCTTCTTCTCAGCAACTGTCAAAGTCTAATTTGCAGCCTTGTTGTACTCATCATAGTCAAATTCAGTTCTATCATGTGGATTTCTTTAAAAAAAAAAAAAAAGAACCTCATCCAATTTTATTTTTTCAGAGTTTAGTCTTTTAACAGCTTGCTCGGCATCTGCTAACTTCAAACTTGTGTCATGCAACTTTTGATTGTTGGCTTTCAAGTACTCTTCTCCTTGTTGAACTTGCTCTTGAAGCCTTTTCAACCTCCAATTTTTGTGAATTCTTCTCTTGTTGAAGTAAAAAAACTTTCTTTTTTAGCATTTTGTTCAGTTATGCAACTTCAAGCCATTTTAAACACATCATCTCATATCTTTTTATATGTTTCTCATACATTGCTTCTTCAACATCAGACACATCAAGGTCATTCTCCACTTCTTCCTCAGAATTGCTTTCATCATGAATTAAAGTATTTTCAAGAACAACATTCAATGCATCATTACTTGCTTGTCATTTATCATCATCTCCTTTAGTGTTATTCTCATCAAGATATTCTATTCTCTTCACAATCATTTAGAGTTATGTTGTAAGAATTGTTCTTCATTTTTCTTAGGGTGTTACCATATTTAGCCTGAATGTGTCCATAGCCTTCATACTCTCTACACCTAGGTCCTCTCAATCCACTTTTATTCTCTGAAGTTTTCTGTTCAATGTTGTTTTTTTTTTTTGGTTAAAATCTAGGTTTTTTATTAATAGGTTTGTTAAATGGTGTGTTCCTCTACTTTTGCCACTTCAATAGCTTGTTGAACCATTTTATCAAAAAAAATCAAATTCATCATTTGAGCCTTTATTATTATCAAAATTATCTTCAACTTTTAAGGTAACTCTTTTTTCATTAGATTTTGATTGAGATTGAACATTCATCTCATATATTTGTAAAGATCTCATAAGATCATGTAATCTCATCTTTAATACATCCTTACATTCCTCTATAGCAACTATTTTGGCATGAAATTGAGGTGGCAAAGACTTTAACATCTTACATAACAACTTTTCTTCATAATATCTTTTCCCTAGTTCAAAAGCCTGGTTAGCAATATCTCTCAATTTGCTACCAAATTTAGCAATAGTTTCATGATAACCCATCCTTAATTCCTCAAACTGTGTTATCAGTATATGTAATTTTGACATTCTAATAGTACTTGTTCCTTCATACACCATTTGTGTTACTTCCCATGCATTTTTAGCAGATCACATATGGAAATCAATTTGAACTCATCAGGACCAACAACTACAAAAATTGTATTCAATACTTTAGTATTAGCATTATTATGAAGATATCCAATCTTTATCTATAGATCCATTGTCTTCAATTCTTTTGTTCTAGTATTGGTATTTGCCATGGTTGAGGGTTACCATCCTTGCTCAACAGCTTTCCAAGCAATAGCATCAAGATTTTTGATGAAGATTCACATTCTACTTTTCCAATATGCATAATTTGCACCCATCAACAATGGGAGTCAAGTAACGGATGTTCCTTCTTTCGCTAATCCAGACATAGTGTTCCAAACCAACTTCTAATCACTTGCAAAATTAATAGCAAAACCAACAAAGTAAACTGCTTTGATACTAGTTGTGTGGTTTGATTTGTCAATCGATTGTGTTATTGTTAAATATTTTCCTGTTATAGTTGGGTAGTTTCATAGAAATAAAAAGTTCAACACATAGCAAATTGTTATTATAGTTTGACTATCAATAAGTTTACGTTTGTAGGTCCTAAACTAGTAAAAATATCCACTAAAATTTTAACAAAATTATAAGAAATACACTTATATCAATCATTAAGTGATCCCCAAAAAATTCTAACAAAAACACTCTCCCAGTGTCCTTTGTGTTAAACTATCTGAAGACCTTTGTTAGACCCAACTCTAGTGATTGAACTATTTTCAATCTTTGTTACTTCAGCACAACGATAGTCCATGGACACACAAGCCTTTCCACCAAAAAGGTATTTGCTCGGAATAAGAATGATTCAAGTTATTCTCAAAGATATGATTTTTGTTGCATTAATCAACTTGAGCTGCGAAAACATACTTTGAAAAAAAAAAAATACCAAAAAGCCTTTACAAAGGTATATGCTTCAAGATCACTCAGTGTATTTGCATGAATTCCTTTTTTATTGCCTTATTCCACTATATGATTAATGCATTCTTAGTTCCCCAACATCGTGTCTTTATTAACTGAAGCTATTTTCTCGAATATAAATATCTGTTGCAATAAAGTGTTGGTTGTTTCCTAACCAAATTAGGAGATTGCTAATGGTTTACTCAAAGTTTCCTAAATCATCAGAGTTTTTATTCTACCCAAATTTCATGTCTTCTTCAATATAAACTTCAACGTATTTTTACTAAGATTCTTCATAGATTTTCTAGAATCTTTCTCTTAATCTAACTAAAAAACATCTGGCATCAAATATTATCAAAATTATCTTTAAGTAGTTTTCAAAAACATGCCATTATCAAGAAATTTTTTTTTTAGCATTGTTAATTATGCTTGTGAAAGAATCTTGTTAATCGCCTACTTGACAAGTACTTTAACAGTATTAACTTCTAGAAATAACCTTTGTTTTGTGGAAGGATACTTTCTATCTATTATAGAAAGCAAGAAAAATAATATATTATTTGGCAGAAGTGTGATTACATAATTCTTTTATAAATAATTCAATTAGTTTCCATTCAAATTACCCAAAGTATTCTTTGGCTCAATACTACATAAAAAATCTAGTACGATTTGAAGACCATTTTTAGTTGGTAATTTCTTTTGATTATCAGATTTGATAGAGTGCGTTCAAAACCTCAAACCAGACACTCAATTTGTTACCATGTATTACACTAGTTTAAACTTGCATTGGGACAGAATATTACCGTTAAGGCTAATTCTTGCAATGTCGTACTTAAAGATGGTGGAGTCTGATATAAACTCTCTCTCTCTCTCTCTCTCTCTATATATATATATATATATATAATTCTATTTCTAAAAAGACTCGATGAGAATTTTTTTAGTATGAAATCCTATATGTTCTTAATGAATCCTTTGCCCTCTATCACTAAATTTTTGCTATGGCCATAAAATTTGAATGACAATTGAATTATGGTACTAATACTCATTTATCTCATAATAAATAAATTATAGTAAGCAGGAGCAGTTTTCTGTAATAATCCAAAAACTTACAGTTCTGGTTTTTTGCATTTCGATTATACTACGAAACAATTCTAGCAAAACAACAAGAAATGTCTTCATTGTACTTATTGTGGTTTGCAAGGCACTGTATACCTTACTCTTCTTATCATTACTAATATCTTATTTGTGGCCTCCGTTTCTTCTAATCTTTTGTCCTTGGTAAACTCACTTCTCAATTGAGTTGTTATCTAATATTTCATTTTGGTTTTCATCTCATCCAGGATCTAACATATTTGACAATGATTAGCTTAGCTAAATCTATTAATGGTCTTTACCATCTTCATCATCCGTGTACTTTACATTCTTCTTTAACATCGTCTTCTTTGGTTGCAATAATTGTTGTTTCCCCCTTGTCTATTTCTCTACTTTGGCATTATAGGTTGGGACATATGTCCTGAAAATGCGAAAATTCTAGTATGAACCTGGTCCACGGATCACATGCATTGAAAGATTGTACATCATGTAGTAAACATTGTACAATACAACTCTCTAATACATTGGTCCACGGATCACAATAAATCCATAATTTTATCATGTCATACACTACAAAAAATCTACCAATTTACCACGAACAAATTCGTGGCAAATCCGCAGCAAAACTGGAATTTGCCACAGATCTGCGATGGAATTGGTCCGTGATAAATACCTTCATTGCTAAGCATTTTTTGTGAGGGAACTCATTTTTCGTGGAAAATTGCCATAGATTTGCTAGCAATAGTTCAAGTTGGTAGCACCTTTCAGGGACAACTATTGTGAGGGAACCGTGGCAAATCTGTCGTAATCTACCATGGATTTGCCACGGAAGCAATATGAAAATAAGTTGTTCGTGGCAAATCTGTGGCAAATTGCCAAGGATTTTCCATGGATACTTTATTTAGAAATACTTTTTGTGGCAAATCCGTGGCAATTTGATAGGGATTTGCCACGGAACTCATAATAAAAGTTTCTTATTCTTTTTATCACTATTTCACCTAACATTTTTTTTGTATATTTTAAATGGTAATATAGTTACTTGCACTGATATTTTCAATGGCTTTTGTTGTCAAAATAAAAAATAATAATACCATATCTTTAAAATCTTTTATTTCAATACATAAATATATTTCGACACACAAAAATATTACATTCTATTTTAAATTCGTATCAATTCTTTTTCAAAAATAAATAAGTTAGAGAGAAAAAAACAAAATGTTTATAAAGCATTTGACCATTTTAATCAAAATATATGGAATAAAAATAAATATAATAAAAATTAGAATAAAAAATAATAAATCTGTGGCAATTCCCTCACAATTTGCTAGGAATGTGCCACAGACTAATGCATTTGCCACGGATTTGCCATGAAACTCATAATAAAACTTTCAATGTTCTTTTTATTACTATTTTACCTAACATAATTTTTGTATATTCTAAATGGTAATATAATTAATTGCACTAATATTTCCAATGGATTTTGTTGTCATAATAAAAAAAAAATTATATCATATCTTTAAAATTTTTTATTTTAATACACACATATATTTCGACACAAGAATATTACATTTTATTATAAATTCGTATCAATTCTTTTTCAAGAATAAATAAGTTAGAGAAAAAAAAACAAAATATTCAAAAAATATTTGACCATTTTAATCAAAACGTATGGAACAGAATAAATATAATAAAATTTAGAATAAAAAAGAAAAAATAAATTTGTGGGGATTTGCCACAGACTAAAACAATTCATGGCAAATCCGTGGCAGATTACCACGGATTTGCCACGAAATAAATAATAAAATTTTCTTATTCTTTTTATCATTATTTTACCTAACATATTTTTTATATATTCTAAATGGTAGTATAGGTAATTGCACTAATATTTCCAATGGCTTTTGTTGCCAAAATAAAAAAATTATATCATATCTTTAAAATTTTTTAATACACACATTACATTGTATTTTTAATTCGTATAAATTCTTATTCAAGAATAAATAAGTTAAAGATGAAAAAAAAAAAATGATTATAAAACATTTGACCATTTTAATCAAAATGTATGCAATAAAAATAAATAGAAAAAAGATTAGAATAAAAATGAAAAAATAAATCATTGCCAAATCCCTCACAATTTGCTAGGGATTTGCCACTGGACTAACACAATCCGTGGCAAATTGCCACGAATTTGCTATGAAAAATAATTAATGAAATTAAAATGGTATTTCGTGACAAATCCGTGCTAGATTGTTACGGATTTGCCATGGAACACATAATAAAATTTTCTTATTCTTTTTATCACTGTTTTACCTAGCATATTTTTTTGTATGCTCTAAATGGTAATATAGTAAGTTGTACTAATATTTCCAATGGCTTTTGTTGTCAAAATAAAAAAAAACATTGGAAATTTGAATTTTTTTTTAAATACATGCATATATTTCGACATACAAAAATATTACATTCTATTTTAAATTGATATCAATTCTTTTTCAAAAATAAATAAGTTAGAGATAAAAAATAAAATTTTTATAAAATATTTGACCATTTTAATCAAAATGTATGGAATATAAATAAATATAATAAAAATTAGAATAAAAGAGGAAAAAATAAATCTGTGGAAAATCGCTCGCAATTTGCTATGGATTTGCCAAGGACTAACACAATCTGTCTGCCACGGATTTGCCATGGAACACAGAATAAAATTTTCTTATTCTTTTTATCACTATTTTATCTAACATATTTTTTGTATATTTTAAATGGTAATATAGTTAATTGCACAGATATTTCCAATGGCTTTTGTTGTCAAAATACAAAAAAAAAAAAAATTATATCATATCTTTAAAATGTTTTATTTCAATACATATATTTCGACACCCAAAAATATTACATTCTATTTTAAATTCATATCAATTCTTTTTCAAGAATAAATAAGTTATAGATAAAAAAAATAAAATGTTTATAAAATATTTGACCATTTTATTCAAAATGTTTGTAACATCCCACATTTTTACTTTCGATTGGCTACTATTTGTAATAGGACAAGAACTTGTATCGATATCCAGAATAAAAGTTGATCGGTGTAATGAGACGAATATTTTGGTGGAATAATATTTTGTTGGGACCTGGATATAATTATTGGATTTGTTCTACCCGTACCTTAAATTTTCAGAAGGCTATTATTATTAACAAAATAAGAATTTAAGGGTCCTCTAAAAAGAGAAATTGGTCAGTGCGATGGAACACACGTTTTGGTGTGAATTATGCTACCCGAGGTATCGGGGGCATTTTCATTATTTTGACCATGCCCGCGACTTTGACTGCAAATTTGATCAAGTAGAAAAGTAATTGAAGAATTTGAGTGTTATCAATGGATTCAGTGAAATTTTTGGAGTTGAATGGTGAAATAAAATATTTTTCCGTTACGGATCTGATTTTGGTCATTTCTGAAGAAAATAGGAAATCGCGATTAAAAATGGACGTGTGGCATTGGGGGAGTGAAATATTTGTGGGATTATTAAATTGAAAAAGGTTATTGAATAAGTTTAAAAATTATCCATTTAAATTAAATCCACCAATGGAAATTTAGCTTTAAAATGGATAGTCCACAATGTAATTAAAGTTAGTTTAGTTTGGGCACTAGAATGGCGGTGGAAGGGCTGTAAAATAGCTAGAAATTCATCCAAGAGAAGAACAAAAGGAAGAGAATAAGAAAAGGAAAGAAAAACTAGAGGAAAATAAGGAGGAAAAGGAAAAGGAGAGAGAAAGAAGTGTGTGTGTGTGTGTGTGTGTGTGTGTGTGTGTGTGTGTGTGTTCTAAATCAAGCCAAAAGATCCCACATACAAGGTAAAATTCTATACTTCAAGAATTAAAGTTGTAGAATTTGTTACGGTGATCGTTTTGATGTGAATTTTAATATAAAAGCATGACTTTCATGTATTGATTTCGAATCAAAGCTAGGGTTTATGAGCTTTTGTGTATGAACTCTATATATGCTTGTATATGTGCCGGCTGCCTAAGGGGCTTTGAATGATGTTTTGTGTGAGAAAGAACTGAATAATTATAGCAGTTTAAAGGCTTATTTTCACTGAAGAGGAGATGGTCCAAGTAGAGTAAAAATGGAATTTACTTGGTTTGAAAAATAAATTAAACTAGCTTTTGATTAGAAGAGATGAATTTGTGTTGAATAAGTGTGACTTATATGAGCTACTAGAAATCTGGAAATTCAGAATTAAAGATGATTTAAATGAGAATTGAATGAATTAATGGTTCTAAGGTGTTAAAGATTAAAAGAGAACAAAGGAAAACATGAATAGTGAAATTGAGGTAAAAATATTGGGGCAGTTTTTGCCCATTACCATGCCTCAGCAACCAGAATTCTAGAAAAGAGCTTACAGAATTAAATTTAAGATTCTTACAGTCGTTTTGGTATATCATAGAGTTAAAACGGAGTTGTGCTGAAACAAAATCATGTGTTAAAGCAGCAGAATTTCAGAATTTTACTTAGAACATGGACGAATTTAAGGATGATTAATTGTGTGATTTTGGATGTTTGGTGTAGGTTTAGTGATAAACAACCAACAAAATGTCGAAAACAGCCGAGACGGTGATTAAACAACCATGAACGAAAAGGGTTACTTAAGACACGAGGTGAGTCCCTTTGATTTCTAAAACTTTTTGAAAACTAGTGTGGTTTATTTCTTCCTGAAATGCTATTTTTTATATTGTTTTGGAAATTCTTGAATATGTTTAAGGTTTCTCTGAGCAAGATTTGTTTTTATGCCATTTTGGGGCTTGAATGAATTTCATAGTTGACTTGGAAACCTTAATGGACGATTGAAGCATGAATTTGTGAATTTAGTCCTATTTGGATTAAATACTTGGAATTTTCAGAAAATGGTAAATTTTGGAATCGGGTATTCGTAAATTGATCGGAATGCCCTTATTGGAACATTTTATGGAAATGTGTATGGAAACTTTAAATTTAATCATCTTTTGGGATTAGAATTCTGGATTTCTTGAAATGAGTTCCTTTTGGAATTGGGTATTTGAAAAATGATCTAAATGTTCTTATTGGAATGTTTTATAAAAACCTTCGAAATCGGGTATTCGGTAAATGACCTAAATATCCTTATTGGAACTCTTGTGAACACTTTTCAAATCGAGTAAGGGTAAGATGACCCAAATATCCTCAGAAAGTCTTTTGGAATTGGGCATGGATAAAATGACCCAAATGCCCTTGAAAAATGACTTTTGCGATCGAGTGCAGGGAAAACGACCTGAACACTCTGGGAAACATGTTTTAATATGTGAACAGAACTCTTTATCCTATTTCAACATGATTTTGGAAAATAATATCTCTTGATAAGATTGACTTTTGATCCCTGAAATTATTTTATTGGCTTGATGTGCCTATGGAATAAATTGATTGGCTCTGCGGAGCCTATGTGAATAATTATCTGACTTGCCAGTCAGTGGGATCAAATTCTGGAAAATGTGATTTTGCCCAAAAAATATTTTGATTTGAAAATCCTATGAGATCAGATAACCTTCCGACCTGATCAGTCCGAAGGGGTTGGTACCAATAACGTTGAGTACTCACCAAGGACTTTGATCTTTGTACTATCTCATGTTAGAGGTAGACAACCCCAAATATCCTAACTAGTTCTGGGGATTATCTTACTCCAAACAAGGTAACAGAACATTAAGATAAGTCATCCTGGCTAGCTGTTTAGCACCTGGCAATTGCCGCATCTGTGGGCGCTTCTTATTTTGAGTCATTCACTGGATACCAAGCGGGGACACTCAGTGCATTTGACTCCTTGCCGCCTTGATGGTGATTGACGTCAGGATTGGGACTCCTAGTTTATGGTGGAAAGTAAAAGATTGTGTGATGCGGTACACTAGGTATGCTGCGGTATACCTGAGCAGAAGTACGCTGCGACGTACTTATTCTAGTGACTCACGGTTGAGTACTGAAGGCTGCGGTCTCAGTACAATGATATGTGGTGTATAAGGCAAGGACTGCGGGACTTGCATACAAGCCGACCTTTTGTTGGAGAAGTGCCTGTGATTTGAAAATTGGGGCAATGATTTGAAAGTAAAATACAGTTTTTCAAAAACATTTGAGTTCTGATTAAACTCTTCTTTAGAGAGTTTTGGAATTGTTTCTAGTGAACAAATGATATGCTATTCCACAAAATTTTTATGTACTCTATTCTTTCATACAGCATTAACACACACGGGCTTACTGTGTGATTCATCACTCACACGCATCTTTTAACTTACCTTTTGTAAGATGCAGAGTTGTGCGGACCTAAGGATAGAAGGACGATACCATAGAGTCGGCAGTTTAGGTCTAAACAGCTTTCTTTTTCATCATGTACTGTATTCTGTTATAGATCGAGATGGTATGTATGAAATTCTATGATATATATATATATATATATATATATATATATATGTGTGTGTGTGTGTGTGTGTGTGTGTGTGTGTGTGTGTGTGTGGCCATCAGTGCGGGATATTATTGAGTCTAGATCTCGTATATGTATTTACTCTGTTGTTTCCATTATAAAGACCCCTTGTACAGAAAACTAGACAGGGGCGACACCTGGTGTTGATATGCTTCCGTTATTATCTTTAATAGGGGTGTTACAATGTATGGAATAAAAATAAATATAATAAAAATTAGATTAAAAATGAAAAAAAATCCATGGCAAATCTCTCGCAATGTGCCACGGATTTGCCACAAACTTAAGTATTTCCTAACTAGTTCTGTGGCAAATCCATGGCAAATCTGTGGCAATCTGCCACCGATTTACCACGTAGGCTTGTATCAATATTTGACCATTTTGCCACGGACATTTTCCATCGCAAATCAGTGGCTAATTTTCCTATCCTTTTTTTGCTACAGATCTATGTGGGAACATCTTTGCATCACTAGTTGCTACAATATCCATGGTAAGTCCATGACAAATAGCTGAGGATTTGCTATAGTTATATTGCTATGGCAATTTGCTATATATTGTCTTCTTGCGTGGCAAATCTGTGACAGATTGCCAAGGAATTTTTTTCGTAGCAAATTTCTGTGGCAGATTAACAATTTTCTTGTAGTAATACCTACAATGATTATTACATCTTAAGATATAAGAAATTCATATATTAACATAATATCTCATATCCCCCATCCACAAAAACCACATTTTCCAACATTTTCCCCTCAAATGTCACCATAACAAATCACTATAGATCACTTCCCACATACATCATCTTGGTACTTCATCATAGTATTATTTTACATAACATGAGTTCATAGAAAGCAAAAGGTTAAACAAAGGTTACTTGTTTGATGATTGGTTCGATTCAAAGGAGATATTTTGATGACTAAAAGATCTTGGCTGCCTCAATGTTCAAATCTCAAACTCCTTGAGATAATTTTATCATGTTGAAAAAAGAACTAACTAAAACAGTCCATGAGTTTCAATCAAAATTTCGAAGATATAGAAAATGAAAAAGAAAAGAAAGTAGAGACAATACTTTGAATACTACCTTGTCCGTGAGTGATTGCTTGATCTTTGAGGAAGGAGATTTTGATGTGTTTGATGTTATTCTATATCTCTTGAAGAGAGTTGGTGATGATCTTGTTTGTTCAAGTGGTGTGTAGTGATCTAGAATGCTTAAAAGTAAAGGAGAGGTGGAAAAGTGTTCTTGGTGTTCTTGAGAGAATAAGAGAGTAAATTAGAGAAGTGAGTGAGTATTCTTGGATTGAAGAGGCTGAATTCTCTAGTACGGAGTAGTGTTTCTATTAGCTAGGTGAAGAGAGTTTCTAGGAGTTGTTTTAAGCTTTGAATTTTGAAGAGTGATTGAGTGAATAGTGAAGAATTTTTAGGTAAAATGCTTGTTAATGGTGACCGAATGTTGAAGGTATTTCAACACTTCAATGGTGGTTCTTTCGGCTGCCTAGGATGTAGAAGAGAAGTGGTAGTGGTTTTATGCTAGTGCTAGCTAAAAATGGTTATGATAGAAGGCTGAAAACTCTAGTAGCATTGGATAGAGTTTGTAGCTGAATTAGTAGAATGTTTAGGGGAGCATTTCAAGGTTTTCAACTTTCAAGTTCAAACTATATTGAGTGGAGGAAAATTAGGAGTGATTAGTGGTGCTCTAATAGTGTTTCAGCTACTACGGCTAGAGGAAGAAAAAGTGTTCAGGTTCTCACATTAGAGAGGCCGAAGATGTGAAGGAAAAGGAGAAAAGAAAAACTGATTGCATACTGCTTTAATGGGTGGAAAAATTCTGGTTAAGTGAGTGCATTATTGTGGAGAGTTTTTAGGTGTTTAGTTGAAGGTTTGAATTTCCAATTCAAAACACTTTGAAGGTAGTGGTTGCAGCTTGATTTTAGGAGAATTTTGAGGTCCTATATTAGGGTCTTGACTGGCAAGAAGAAGGATGAAGTTAAAGCTGGTTCTTGAGGTCTAGTGCTTGAAGAATAAATTGCAAATTTTGCTCAAAATGGAAGAAGTTAATTTGCAAAAGAAAGAATGCACCCTTGCTGCCTAGTCTCAGTCCGAATGATGAATATTGTGACCCATTATCTATGAAGATGAACAAGAAAATTCCTAACTTCCTTACTTAATCAAGATCAATAAAAATGAAGTTTTCTTAGGAGCTGAAATAGGTATTTTAATTTTTGAAAATCAAGAATCTATCCAACCTTTTATTCTTCCCATGTTTCACCCAAGGTAGTTCTAATTTGCTGAAATTTTGGTATCATGTGTAGCGAGAATTGATGACAAGCAACTTAAATATAGGGTAATTTAAGTTGAGAGAAATTTCAAATTTAAAAGGGTTATGATATTAAAGCACATATATAGGAAATGGAGATTTTATCCAAAGCTTCTCAAGACATGTAAGAAACAAAATCTTATATGCTAAAGATAATTCTCCTACATCTAAGAAATGTAAGAGGGACTTCAAACAGAAGTTAAGTTGTCCCAACCGGTTATAGAGATAAGAAAAGATTAAAATCAAAATAATTTTGTAGTAAGAAGGGATTTGAACTCAAGTCTCAAGAGATAATTTCCAAGCCTTATCTACTAGGCCGCAATAACTCTTGTGTTCTCTACTCCAATTCAATTACTCTTATCTCCTAGCTCCAGCATTTACCTAATTCCTTCCTCACGAATCTAAAATAAAAATACTCTCTATTTCTAGCACACAATAAAAACATATATAAACAATTTTAAATTCCTTCAAATTTTTATCTAGAAAACATATGCACATGCAATATGCCATGAAATGCAACTCTTCTCTCTAACACAGGGTAGGCTTAGGTGGGGTTTTACAATCATACATTGAAACCTGTTTAATGGTAATTCTACAAGTACTTGGATAGTAGATTATGAAGACACTAATCATGTTTACAATTCATTGAAAGGGTTCTAAGTAATCAGACATCTCAATGAAGGAGAGTATACTCTAAGGGTTAGCACGGGATCACTAATATTTGCAAGAGCTATTTGAGATGTTTATCTTTATTTTGACAATAAACATTTATTTTTGAAATGTTGTTATTATATTCCCGACATTTATCAAAATTTGATTTCAGTGTTTTTTTATTCAAAGAAAAGTATTTTGTTAAATTTTATAAATTTACAGTAGAGATATTTTTGAATAAGTCTTTGATATTTTGTAGAAATTTCAATGATGATCTATATATTTTAAAACCTACCAACAATTTGTTATATCATACCGAATCTAACAAATGCATTAAGTTATCTCCTACTAATGAGCCTCTCTTATGGTATCTTAGACTTGGTCATATAATCTAAATATGATTCAAAGACTTATAAAAGAAGACCCTTTAAGTGACTTAAATGTAGAACCTTTTCAAATTTGCGAATCTTGTTTGGAGGGTAAATGATGAGATTCCACCTCATCAACATGAAGACCTCACACAAAAATGGGGAGATATTCAAGTAAGCTCACAAGGACCTATGACAAGGGCAAGAATGAAGACATTTCAAGAAGGACTCCATGCATTCATGAAGCTATGTTTGTGTTGGGATGTATACCCTCTTAGACTAGGTTTCTGATGTAATTTTAACTTGTATTAATAAAAGTTTTATTCTCAAAAATTATTTGTGAATTCTTCTTTATTTTTGTGAATAATTTTTCATTGGAAAAGACCAATTGTGTTCAAGTAAATGGTTCATATGAATGGAGGTCTTTCACAATAAGGTATGGATCATGGGTTACTTAACACATAAACTATCGTTCTTAACCAAATGATGAGAATGGGAATCTTATTTTGGTAAGGTTATTATGTTATGAGTTCTAGTTATAGAATGGCTTACCTTTAGCCAATGAGTAATCCTCTCATTTCATAACACAAGCGTATTTAGAATAAGTAGAATTGTACTTGTAGTAGTGGTTTCTAAAAGTACTATGTAGTAGAAACCTCTATTACAGTGTGGACTTGTACTCTACAACTTAAGTATAAGTTGTTGGTTTGATGAAACTGGAAGCGTATACTTTGATATAATATAGTTGAGGTTCTTTAGTAGTATCAATATACTTGTATGTTGGGTATATATGACTAGTTAATTAAGACAAACTTGTACAAGATAGCGTCTACACTGTATCGCTTCTTGTAGTTGTCCGAATGATCGAATTATCCAGAGCCCTAGGGACACATGAATTAGATATTTGCTTTAAAATAGCTCCCATAGAAAGAGAAAGTATTCCAAGAAGTCGCGAATCAATTGGACTAGAAGCCTAAGGATAGTAGATGCCCTTTAGAGAGGTGTTAGTATACTTTTTTCTCTCTAAATGCACGGCAATGTGTAAAGGGGTATTTTAGTCATTTCACTTGTAGGTAAAAGACATAGCTAATGCAGCATTGTCCTTTATTTCTTTATGGTAATATTAAAAAATATTTAAAATGTAAAATATAGCTCTATATATATAGTATGGTTATTTTGGTCATTTTAGTAGTCAAGAAGATGTATCTTTTTGGTCATCGGAATAGCCCGTAAGTCCAAACTAATTTAAGGTTGAGAAAACGGACTAAGTTAAAAAAGAATTTATTTTATTCAGGAAGTTCAATTTATTATTGGACTGGAATAAAATAAAAGAACGAGAGAGATTAAATAAAATTTATTGTCTAATTTAATTGGTTAATTAATTATTCAAGGCCTAAGCCTAGATTGAATGATTAGAAAATTAACATGGGCCTAAACTAGATAAAAAGGCTTAAACAGTTATTTCACTTCATTTAGGTTCATTAATTATTTATTGGGTTGTTTTATAGGCTCAGAAAATAAATAATTAATGGTTATTATTTTGGGCTCATTAGGTCAAGGAAAATAATACATAATTAATGGTCCAATAGCCTGAACCAAAAAGGATTTTTTCAATTCACAGAATAGAAGAATTTAGGCTAAGCCAAACCTCTTCTGTTGATAGCCTCTGGGTGTTTAGAAATATCAAGACCCCGGTGTTTTGGTTATCATTTTGTGGAAGTCGTGTGTTTTGTATACACAGAGGATACACACGAAAGGAAAAAAAAAACCGTGAGGCCTATTCTCCTTCTTCTCTCTCGTTTGTTCTTCTCTTTTTTGATTTCTTGATTTTGCTAATCAATAACAAAGAATCAAGAAGTGTTTTGAGATTGTGATTTTCCTCACCTATGTTGTATCGCCAACAAGTAATAGGCGGTGGAATATTCTGAGTTCTCAAGGAGGATTCGCGTTCATGCAATCAAGGCGAAGTAGGAGAATCGCGGGATTTCAACCAGAGTCATCAACAATCCCGAAATTGTCATCATGTGGAGAAGCCATTTTTGTGGTCCAATCGCTTCCTTCATGGCCAAAGAAAACAAAGTCACGTAAAGGTATAATTTTTTAAGTTTCTCCGCTGTGTGTTTTGCCTTTTTGTCCTTTTTCATGCATAGTCTCTGTTGTTTTCATAGCTTCAATTGGTATCATAGCGTAAAGCTTTAAATGGCTTAGGAAGCATGCATATTAGTTAATAAAATGGGCCAAACAAATGTGTGATTTAAAACCTGTGATCCTTCATTGTTTTAGTATGGGATAGATCTCTAAACACCTCGCGGTTAAGGTTTAGGAAGCTTTGTAAAATTTAATGCTTTTCCATAGCAATTGTGTAAACCCAATTTTAAAAGGTATAGGCGGATGTGGTTTTTGTTTTTTTTTTTATCAAAATCTGTAATAAGAAAGCTGCCTATTATGATAGCGAAGAGTGTTGTAAAATCTTTTTGGGAAAAATTTGTAGAAGAAACAAAAAACAAAAGGAAAAAGAACCCCAAGCCGCCGAACCACTGACAAGCCGAGCTAAGCCATAGCTCGGACTTCCTGGAGCCGACGTAGGGACCCAAGCCTAGCCATGGCTTGCAAGCCGTAGCTGGACCCAAGCGCGTCCTCGACTCTTCAAATGTTGTTGCAACCTAGGCAGGATGCAATGCATCCTCCCCAGGATGCGGTCACAGTGGTGACCGTGTCTAGGCAGGCATGGGCTACCCATGGGTCGTAGGCACCCGTTTGTAGGTCATCGTCCATGGGTTTGCCCATGGGCTAGGATCCAGTAAGGCTGGTGTATAAGACTAGGAGAAAAAAAAATTCTCTTGTTATTTTTGGGCTATTTCTTTTTTAGTTTTTAGTCCCATACCATGCGAAGTTATTGTTTTTGTAATAGTTAAATTCTTTGAATATTTTGCATGAAAAATAATAGTAAAGGATTTTTAGGATTAAACAAGATTATTAATTAATTTAATTAATGTGTTTAATTATATTATGTGGGCACTTAGGTTTAAAAATAGAAAAGAATGAAAATATTTACAGTTTTCTAGCATGTTATTTATTTTAATTCCTATGTGCACGTTTTCTCAAAGTCCAAAGTCTTTAGGAAATTTTATTTGACAAGGAAAAATATATTTTTTAATTAAATGGGTAATTTTAACTTAAAAACAAAAATTAATCATTGGTTATTTTCTTAAAAGTTTTTATCCTTGACATAGAAAATGTTTTTGATTTAGAAATTTTTATAAGTTAAAATGGTTAAGGAAAATAATTTTTGTCAAATAAAAACTTGAGATCAAAATCTCTAGAAAGTTTAAAATGGAAGGTTTTCTTTTTGAAATTATTAAGTTTTAACTTAATAAAATTAATCAATGCGGAAAATTTCTCAAATGGTATAAACCTTGACATATAAAATTTTATGGATTTAGATATTTTATTTTTTAAGTTTAAAGAGAACTTAATTGAAAATTTTCAAATGATATTTTTCCAAGAAAACCCTTATTTAAAAAAACTAAGTGGGAGAGGGGTTCTAACGACCCTATGGCTTCCATCATGATTCTTATTAGAGATCGTGGATCTCCTCGCGTCACCCTGAGAATGAATCCGTATAGGATGGAGATACCACAAAGATCTAAAACTAATAGAAGGATATAATTAATAACCCAAGACACGTACTATGATCGTCCAACCCACGTTAGAGGCTATAGTGCAAGGCATGTCCATAGGAAATAAGAAGAAACGACCATCCTCCCAATGAAGTTATCTTCTAGATCATTACCTAGAAGGGAAATTAATTTGTGGTGGTTAACATACTTAGATTAGAAAATTGTTAATCTTCCCAAGAAGCTATGTCAGTTTTCCTAAGAGCAAAATTAATCATGTTAAAGATAATAGTGATGAGGTTAACTATTATCTAATTAATATGAGGATAAAGTACACAAAATTATTTTTTTTTTCACAAATATGAGAATTTCTTTTATTTTTCAATTTTTCAGAAATGGTTGGTGGAGGTTTTTTCAGTCCCTTAGCCATTATTCTTTGTGAGAATAAGCTAACTGGTCCTAACTATGTGGACTGGAAAAGGAACCTGAACATAATACTCACAACCGAGGAGTATAAGTATGTCCTTTATGAGACCTGCCTTGTGATCGGGGAGGATTCCACCAATGAGGAGCGAGAGGCTGAGAAGGCATGGAAAAAGGCTGATGAGATGGCATAATGCTATATGTTAGCGTCATGTCAAATGTGCTCCAATCCAAACATGAGCACATGACAACTATATACGATATTAATATATCACTAGCCACGATGTTCATGGATAAGAGTTGGCCTACAAGGTAGGAGGCTCGTTGAACAATCATTAATGCTAAGATGGCTAAGGGATCATCAATCAAGGAGCATAGGCTCAAAATGATTGTTACTTTTGAGGAAGCGAAAGTCTTGGGGCTGTTATTGACACCTATAGCCAAGTGGGTATGGTTTACGAATCTCTGCCGTGCTTTTTTACTCAGTTCAAGTTGAATACATCATGAACAAGTTAAATATGAGTTTAACTGAGTTAATGAAAAAGCTCCAGGCGGCGGAGAAAGTATGAAGCCACAAGCAAGGGCTATGATGGCTTCTTCTAAAAGAATTGGGCCCAAGCCCAGAAAGTTCAAAAAGAGGAAGGGTAATACATTACACCAACCCAAGTCCTAGCCCAAAGACAAACCCAAGGGCAAATGCTTCAAATGGAGGAAGAAGGGACATTGGAAAAAGGAGTGTCCGGATCTTCAAACTAAGAAAAACCCCATAGGTAATGTTTACTATCTAGAGTCTATATCAACTTCCACTTGGATTGTTGATTTAAGATCTATTGATCACATCTGTAACTCTTCTAGGGGTTTAGAAAGATTAGAAGACTCTAGAAGGGCGAACATAGACTATGCGTGGAAAATGGATCATAAGTTTGGGCCCTTGTAGTGGAAGAATTGGAACTTGCTTTTGATTATAATAGAATAGAAATATTGAAGGATGTTTTATTTGTTCCTGGTTTTAGATAGAATTTGGATTCAGTTGCAAAACTAATAAATCAAGGATATTCTGTTTCTTTCCATTCTGGTATAACTATCAGTAGAAATGAAGAAGTTTTATGTACTAGACACATGTATGGAAATCTATTGTTCATTAATCCTATTAATAATCAATTAAATAATGCTCAATTTGAACCTTTAAACCGAAAGAGAAAATGTAACACCCCACTACCTAGGCCCATTATGGCCAGGGATGTCGCCCCGTCCATACGACAAGAGGTCTTTATAACTAGGTCACACAAAATAAAATTAAAAAAAAATACTGCAAAATTTAACTTATTACAACCCAGTAATACATGAACAAATTCAAAAATAATAAATGCTACTGTCTCTCAAAAGCAATACATAAGAAAAATAACAGAGAGTCTTCAAAGCATAGGAAACATTCTAGCTAATGACCTCCACAACAGGATCGACCTGAAAACATGGTATAAAAGGTGGTGAGATAAAAATCTTAGTAAACCTCTGTGTGCTTTGTGTGTTTCAGGTAAAACAATTCACGTATGCAAGTTGTAAAAGTTTCATAAAAGAAAGTGCGGGCAAGCATTAAATGAATGTCATAAATGAAGAGTGGTGTTTTGCTTTCCAAAACATACATGTGTACAATAAATACAACCACTCAGAAGAGGTAGCCGTGGTACCACACTTTGTATACCATGACAATATAATGATCAGAATGTCATACGCTGAGCATACTAACACAATGTAGGTGTACGGCCTACGGGTGAGATACTCCTCCATCTCTACACCCCAAACTTACTGGTTGTCCACTCCAGAAACCCACAGTCCACTTGATTGATCTTATTAGCTCGGACCGGTATGATCTACCAGACTGGCATCCTATCCGGGAAGGACTCACTCCTCGGAAGTGGCCACCTACTGAGAGACTTACATTAACTTTGCAAAGACTAGTTCTAGTAGTCTACTCTTATTGAGTACTCAACGTTGTTTGTTCCACCTGGGAGGAAAAATGATCATATGATGATTTACTTGAAAATAGCAATTATGGTTTCTAAACTTCTTGCTAAGTTGGTTTTATGAAAAGTTTAGCATTTTTTGTAAAATTGTTTGCTTAGTTTTAAATAGCTTGCCAGACTGAAAGAAAAGGAAAATTGTCCATAATTACTTTACAACACAAATTCTCGTATACAATGAGTTGGCTTGTCACATTTGGTCTTCAAATGACTCCATGTAGGAACTTACCTGATCCTTTACTCTTCTTGCACTAAAAAATCTTCCAAGGTCAACCTAACCCGCCTGGGGTAAACACAAGGCATAAGATAACCTTTAGACTATATCTGCCTTACATAAATAATTCCTAGTTCAACTAGTTACAACTACAACTAACCATGACCATAATGTCTTAGGCTTTTGATGTGTTTGGACTTGGATATAAAAATTATACAAAAACTAAGCACATTCCTAATCAAGTTTAAATTAAAACGTTTAACCAGAATCACACATATGAGCAAGCGTACTCATCATTAACCGAGCATAGGGTTCAAACGAGTGTCGATCCTCCAAGAACAAGTAGACATTAATCACCTTTCTTTCATTGTTTAACTGACTCGATAAAGTGAAAAATAAGTAAAAAGAAAATCAAAATCAAAATATATACATTTCAAGGATGTATATGTAAGTAACTTAAGCTGTTGTCTAGATAAACATGACCTTAAAGAACTCAACCATTATCATAACTAATTATTCCCTTGGTATCATAAAGGATTAAGATAGACTCACTTCTTTTTCAATCCATGACTCCCTACCTTCTGAGTAACTTAGTATCACATGTTCTGTCTCAACCAGTCTTACCCAAAAGATGCACTGAACACTATCCTTGATTAAATTTTCATATTCTGGAAAACTTAAAACATGAAATTAACCAATGAATCTATATTCTGGGAGACATTGATTAACCTTTAATTATCAGTTCTTAGCAATTAACCCATTTTTCAAGCAAGTTAAGAGACAACAAATATGAAACTAATCAATTGAACTACCATCAACCCCTTTTTCAAGTAAGTCAATAGAAAGTAACAATCAACCAATCTCGTAATCAGCACAAGTAATTAAATACCAAGAAGAACAATCAATTAATCAAAAGATCAAATAACTCTAAGTATCATGAATATCTAAAACAATGTAAAATTACAAAAAAAAATAAAATTAACATATCATTGTTCAAGAAAAAGAAAACAAAGTAAAAGAAAGCACTCATAGACAAGCCTCCTCCTTCTTCCTTTGAAGACCATCTTGCACAAATCTTCTTGAACTTGAAAAATTCCTCCTTCGATTGAGTGATCTTCTATGATAATCGATGAATTCTCTCTTTTCCTTTGTGGTTTTCATCTATTTAAAGGCTTAGGAAGTGCCTAAACTCGTAGGTACAAAGTTCTTGGCCGAGTAAAAGTTGGAAGATACTAAAACTCCTTAGATTATCAAAAATTGCATCGAAAAAACCAAGCACCGCCTTAACATCAGGGCACAGCCAGCACCGCTTTGACTCTTGGAGCCGGCGCTGGTTGTGTTCTGTTCCTCTACTTATTCGCCGATTTTTCTTCAAATTTTGCACAATGTTTTCCAGAATGCAGCCGGCGCCGGTTCCAGCTTCACAACCGGCGCTGCCTTGGTTCTGTTCTGCCTTATTTCAACAATTTTTCCGTCGCTTCGAAGTTCGTTTCAACAATGCATGGCCGGCACCAGTTCTAAGGTCCTAGCCGGCGCCGCCTCTCCTCTGTTTTGCGACATTTTTATTCCGTTTTACCCTAAAAATCGGAACTAATGAACAAAATACCTTTCCAAGGGTAAAATCTCAAATATGAAGGAATATGACTAGTTATTGAACAAAATGTATCACAAATGAACCTCAAATAACTAGGAAAAACATGACTAATTTAGCCCATATCAGCTTTAATACTAATTGATAAAATATTTGATAAATTAAATATAGCTTGATAAGTTAGAATAACTAGGGGTTCTAAAATACATACTAATAAGTTATAGTTCCAAATAATAAATTATGAGTATTATTGGTAATAAATAAACTAGTGTTAAATATTGAATAATATTAAGTCCTAAATAATATTGGTAAATGGTAGTATCTAAATAGTACTACTATTAGAAATAATAAATTACATTATAATTTTTAATTAATAAATAATAGATAATAAATGACCAATAAATTTAATAATAAATAAATTATACTTAATTTTTAATTATTAAATAATAAATAAATTTTAATATAAATAATATTTATGGATATAGGTAAATGTTTTAGTGAGGCTAATTATGGTCTACAAGGTCATTAATTAATTCCAATATCTTATTATTTAATTATTATTATTTCCTTTTAATAAAATATTTTATTTATTTAACTAAAAAATATTAATATTTTCATTAATATCTTATTTCCAAATCTTTCTAATGTTTTCGAATCTTATAGAGTAAATATAACAATAATTCTAATTAAATTAATAAAAATTTGTTAATAAAATTAATTTTAGAATTAACAAAGAAAATAATCTTTTACCATGATTTCCTATTGTGAGAAAAGATTCATGAACACATTCCCTAACATCAAATAATAAGCTAATCCATTCATGAACATACACTTGAACTAACATATACTGGCACATGGCCAATCTCCTACTAGGCATAATCATCTTCATGGCTTTATTGAAAATTAAGAACATAAAGGCCTAATCACCATTGGTGTCATAACATCAAGCATGCATCAAACATCCATAAATCTCCTAACCATGATACACATATATTGATTCAAAAGAAAAATCCATGAGATCTAATCATACATTGCAACTCTCATGTTCTAACTCCATCCCCTTCAGCCACATACATATACCCAATCCCCATTTATATTCAATCTTCCTATCAACATCTAAGAGACATGAATTCAGAAATTAAAAGGAAGATTTAAGAAGAAATACTTGATAGATGATCACTTGATGAAGGTTTCTTGATTAGTGAAGGTCCACGCGGTTGAGAGCCGTTAGTGGTCCGAACAAAAACAGCCATGGTTGATCATCACCATTTCGGCCGAGAGAGAGAGGGCATTAGAATGGAACATTAAAAGTTGAGTAGAAGAAAAAGAAGGTCATTGTTGTTATACATTTTGATGTTCTTGGAACCTTCAATAAAAAAAACTAGTTTTGATCCGTTTGAAAAACCTAATTTGCGTGATTTCGTGTTATAAAAACCAAAAATGAAGACTAGGGACTAAATATGAGTTATCTGGAGTATTTGGGAGTGATTGAAGATGTTTAGGATAGGTTTAGACTTGAAGAGGTAAAGTGTGTTCTTGGTGTTTTGAGAGAGTTTGAGAGAAAATTGTAACACCCCACTACCTAGGCCCAACAGAGATTAGGATGTCGCCTCGTCCATAGAATAAGGGGTCTTTATAACTAGGTCACATAAAATAAAATAAAAGAAATATTTTAAAATTAAACTTATTACAACCCAAAAATACATGACAAATCTAAAATAAATTGTTTGCTACAATCTCTCAAAACATCACATAAGGAAAATAACAAAGAGTCTTCAAACCATAGGCAACAAATCTAGCTATTGACCTTCACAGCAGGATCCTCCGGAAAACATAGCATAAAAGGCCAATCTCAGTAAGCCCATGTGTGCTTTGAGTGTTTCAGGCAAAACAGTTTATGTATGCAAGTTGTAAAATTTCATAAGAGAAAGTACTGACAAGCATTAAATAAGTATTAAAAATAAAGAGTGGTGTTTTGCCTTTCAAACTATACATGTGTGCAATAAATACAACCACTCAAAGAGGTAGCCATGGGTTACCACACATTGAGCATGCTGACAAAAGATAGGTGTACGGCCTATCGGGTGAGATACTCTTCCATCTCTATACCCAAACTTACCAGTTGTCCACTCCGGAAACACATAGTCCATATGACTGAAACTTGCTAGCTCGGACCGGAATGACCTACCGGATTGGCATCCTATCCGGGAAGGACTCACCCCTCAGAGGTGGCCACCTACTGAGAGACTTACCCTAACGCTTCAAAGACTAGTCATAATAGTCTACCCTTATTGAGTACTCAACGTTACTTGTCCCACATGGGAGAAAATTGATCATACATTGATTTACTTGGAGATAGCAATTAAGGGTTTCTAAAATTCTTGTTAAAGTTGGGTTTTAGAAAGAGTTTAGCATTTTGTGTAAAACTGTTTGTTTAATTTTCAAATGATTTGCTTGACTGAAATAAAAGGAAAAACGGTCCTTAATTGCCTTTACAATCGAATGATCATACACATTGAACTTGGCTTGCCACAACAATTTTTGGTCTTCAAATAATTCCATGCAGGAGCTTACTTGATCCTTTGCTTGCTCGAATTCAAAAATCCTCCAAGGCTGACCTAACCCCGCTTGGGGTAACCACAAGGCATAAGGTTATACTCGAGCTATACTCTCTTACATAAATAATCTCTAGTTCAACTAATTACAATCATGACCTTAATGCCCTAAGTTTTAAGGCTAGATGATAAAGAATTTTATAAAATGAGTCGAGCTTGATAGGTTAAAATAACTATGGGTTTTAAAATAATTACTAATAAGTTATAGGTTCAACTAATAAATCTTGAGTATTATTATTAATAAATAAACCAGTGTTTAAATATTGAATAATACTAAGTCCTAAATAATATTAATAAATGGTAATTTTTAAATAGTATTATTATAAATAAATAATAAATTAATTAATATTTAATAGATAAATAATTAGTAATAAATAAAATTAATAATAAATGAATTATATTAAATTTTCGATTAATAGGCAACAAATAAATTTTAATATAAATAATATTTATGAATATAGGTAAAAGTTTTAAGTATGGTCTACAAGGTCATTAATATTTTATTTATTATTATTATTTATATAAAAGATCTTATTTATTATTACACACACACACACACACACACACATTAATTTTAATAAAAGATATTATTTATTTGACTAATAAAATATCAATATTTCATTTAATATTAGAAATCCAAAACTTCCTAGGAATTTCGAAATCTTTAGAGAAAAAATATAGTAATAATTTTAATTAAGGTAATAAAATTTATTACTAAAAATTAACCTAGGATTAACAAGAAAATAATCATGGTTTCCCTATTGCTAAACAAGATTCATGAACACATTCTCCAACATTAAACAATAACTAATCCATTCATGAACATAGGCTTAAATCAACACATTCTATCACATGGCCAAATCCCTACTAAGCATAATCATAAATCATGGCTTCAATGGAAATAAGAACATAAAAATCCCATTCACCAAAGGTTTCATAACATCTAACATGCTTTAAACATCCATAATTTTCTTAAAACATGATGAACATACATTGATTATCAAGAAAATCCATATAGCTTAAACATACACAACCATTCTCATGTCCTAATCCCAACCCCTTCATTCACATGCATACACTCCATCCCCCATTCATATTTTATTCTTCCTATCTACATCTAAGAGATAGAAATGTAGAATAAAAAAGGAGGATTAAGGAGAAATACTTGATTGACTATTATTGCGATGAAGACTTAAGAAGGTCCACGCGATTGAGAGTCTTGAATTGTCCAAGAGAAAGAAAAATAGCCATGGTTGTTGATCAACCATTTCGGCCGAGAGATAGAGAGAGAAAGATTATTAGTATGGTACATTGAAGGTTAAATGGAAGAAGATGAACAAAGGAGTTGTTCTTGGTTACCTTGATGATGTTCTTGAGACCTTCAAGAAAAATTGGTTTTTGATCCAAATGCAATTTCTTTTTTTTCGAGATTTTATGTTATAAATACCAAAAATGAACACTAGGGAGGATATAGGAGTAATCTACAGTATTTGAGAGGAATTGGAGGTGTTTAGTGTAGGTTTTGGATTGAAGAAATATAGTGTGTGTTCTTGGTGTTCTTGGTGAAAATTGAGAGAGTTTGAGAAAAGGTGTTGCATGAAATCTGGGAGAGTGTTGGCCGAATGGTTTAGGGTGTTTAGGAGTTTCAGTTTTTAGTTAGAGAGGAAGAGAATAATCTGATTTGTTTGAAATTCAAATGGAGGGAATTGAGGAGTGGTTTGAGGTATAGGATATGTTAATGGTGTTTAATTGATGGAGGTTTTTTTGTGCTTCAATGGAGCCGGCTGGACTGGTTTGTTTTACTGAAATGAATGAAGACTGATAAGGCTTTAAGGCTGGCCAAAATTCAGAGCTTAATGGCAGAGGAATTTCTGGCTGTGTAGCTTAATACAAGGGTGTTTTCATGGAGCAAAATGCTGGAAATTTTTGAAGTTCAAATGCAGTTTGAATGGAGTGATCTTAGGAGATATTTGAGGTGTGGTTATGGAGTCCAAGTGTTCAAGGAAAGTGGAGAGTTTAATGGTGTTCAGTTCATGGCTGAACAAGGTTCATTTTACAAAGGTTTGAGGGTGGTTTCTTCAGTCTAGGCCTAAGGAGACAAGCTGTGAATTTTATGGTTTCATGGTGCTCAATGCTTCGAATGGCTTGCTGAATTTCTGTGCAGTTTTTCTGCAATTCTTCAGCTCAGTTTGCAGGGAATTTTGAGAGGTGTTTAAGGGACTTTTAAGGCTGGTTTCCAGCCTTCTTTCTGAAGCTAGACTGCTCAAAAATATGGAAAATTTCCAGATTTCCTTCATCGAGAACATGAACACTATGAAGATGAGTTTGAAGGTTCAACCATGGTGATTAATTTCCCTTGGGAACCCTTCCTAACTCCTCTCCTATTTTTGGTCAATCCTCCATCTTCAAAGATCAATTTTTGAAATTCAAAGCCATGAAATCCTCACAGAATTTTCTGGAATTAAAAGATGAATTTTGAACAATTTTAATTTGTGAAGATGTTAGGACAAGCTAGAGGTAATAAAAGGACAAGAATTCCTCTAGAACTTTTTTTAGGACATGATGATAGGATTAATACATTCTCTTCATGTCTCCCCTAAGACAACATTCCTATCTTTAAGGAATGTAAGAAAACAAAAATTCAAACTTAACTAAGATAATCATAAATAAAACTTAAGTGATGAGATTTGAACTCATGACCTTAGAGATTAATTCCAAAGCTCTAACCACTAAACCACAACAACTCTTTTTCTTATTTTCTCACCCAAATATTCTTCTTATTTAATCCTCAAGCTATCTTCCTATTTTGTCCTCAAGCAAATTACCATTTTACCCTTCCTACTCAATAACATAACTAAGCCTTTTAACCTATAAATCATAATTCTAAAGCACATATAATTATTAAAAATATATATATTCATGAAAAATAATATGATATACATCCCGACCTCCTTACTCTAGGGTTGGCTTTAGGTGGGGCTTCGCAAAAATGGCTTGCAAATTTCTAGAATTGTTGTTGGCCGAATGGCCTTGTGTAGTTAGGAGTTTCGGTTTTAGCAAGAAGGAGAGAGAAGTGTTTAGTTTTTTTAAAAAATTCAAATGGAGGAAAATGAGGAGTTATTTGAGGTAGAGGATTAGTTAATGGTGGTTGTTCATGGGAGGTCTCTTTGCTCTTCAATGGTGTAAGGCTGAACAAGCTAGTCTTAGTGCAACGAATGGAGATTGTCCAGGTTATTAAGCTGGCCAAAACTTAGTCTATAATGGCAGAGAAATTCTAGTTTGATCACTCGCTACAAGAGTGTTTTAATGGAGCAAAAATTCTAGAATTAGTTTGAAGTTCAAATGAGTTTTAGATAGAGTAATCTTAGGAGCTTTTTGAGGTGTGATCATGGAGTACAAACACTCAAGGTTAGTATGGAGGTCAATGGTGTTTAGTCCATGGGTGAACAAGGTCCAATTTTTAGAGCTTTGAATGAAAGCTTGTTGGCCTTTGCCTTGAGAAACCAAGCTGGAAATTTTTTTGTTTTCAATGCTTCAAGTGTACTTAGAATGAAGATGGTTTTTGGTGCAGAATTTTCTGCTTTCTTTGGCCCGATTTGTAGCTAGTTTTTGAGGGTGTTTGAAGGTTTTTTAATAGTGGTTTTCCAGCCTTCTTTCTGAAGAAAAATAGAGGAAGTTCTAGCTATTCTTAAGACTTAAAGGTGGCTTCCAAACCAACTTCAATGCAGCGAATTTGCTGAAGAAAAAAAATTCTAGTTTGCAAAGGTTGTGCAGTTCGAAAATTCTCAGAATTTTCGGCCTTCAACCTCACATGAAATGACCATTTTTTTGGCAGCAAATAGGGTAACAATGTTGGCTAAACTTTCGAAAATAACCTTGAAGAAATTCTAGAAAATTTTCCTAATTTTCCTTTACCAAATTATGAACAAAATGAAGGTAGAATTGAAGGTATAACTATGGTGATTTATTTTCCTTGGAAACCCATCCTAACTCTCATCCCTATTTTCGGCAATCCCCTATCCCTCAAGGCTAATTTTTGAATTTCAAGGCTAGGGGTTCATCTCAGATTTTTTTTTTGGAATTAAAAGAATAGATTAATGGATTAAGGATAGTTTAAATTATAAAGATGTTAGGACAAGGCTAAAGAAATTAAAGGGGACAAGAATTCCTATAGAATTCTTTTTAGGACATGATCACATGATCAAGAAATTATCTTCATGTCTCCCTTAAGACAACATTCCTATCTTTAAGGAATGTAAGAGAATAAAAAATTCAAACATAGGTAAGATAATCATTAATAAAACTTAAGTGGTGGGATTTGAACTCATGACTTTAGAGATTTAAATCACAAAGCTCTAACCACTTAACTACACTAACTCTTGTTCTTATTTTCTCACCTAATTATTCTTCTTATCTAAACCTCAAGCCATCTTCCTATTTTGACCTCAAGTAAAATTACCTAACAAGCATAAATAAGTCATTTAACCTATAAATCATAATTCTAAGGCACATAAAATCATTCAAATAGTATATTTTTATGCAGAATAACATGATATGTATCTCATCCCCCTTACTCTAAGGTTGGCTTTAGGTGGGGTTTCACAGAAAAACTAATATCAATGACTCATATATTTGGCATCTAAGGTTGTGTCATATTAATTCAATCAGGATTCAAAGGTTAATGCAGGATGGGCCTTTGGGCTCATTGAGATTGAAAAGTTGGCCTCAGTATGAATCCTATCTTATGGGAAAATGATCAAAAGACCCTTTAGCCAAAAGGCGGATATAACCAAAGAGATAATAAGTCTTGTTCACTCTGATATATATGGTTCTTTGTCTCACTAGCAAGAGGGGAGTTCAAGTACTTCATCATCTTCACAGATGATTATACTAGGTATGGTTATGTTTACCTGATGAGATACAAGTCTGACTTTTTTGACAAGTTCAAAGAGTTTAAGGCTGAAGTAGAGCGTTAGACGGGTAAACTAATCAAGACCTTATGATCAGATCGTGGTGGAGAATACCTCCTTGGTGAATTTAAGGACTATATGGTACATCATTAGATAGTATCCCAACTCTCTTTACCGAGAACACCCAAGAAGAATGGAGTAGCTGAGAGAAAGAATAGGACATTGATGGAAATGGTCTGAAGCATGATGTCTCATGCTACTTGGTGCTTTCCAAGTCAGTACCTAGGACGCCTTATGAGATATAGATTGGGTGTAAGCCTAGTCTAAATTATCTCATGATATGTGGATGTCTAGTTTATGTACTGATCAAGGGAGATAAGTTAGAATCAAGATCAGAATTATGATATTTTGTTAGATATCCAAAAAGAACAAAAGGTGGTTACTTTTATTATCCTAAGGAGTAAAAAGTACTTGTGAGTACTAATGCAAGATACGTGGAGGATGATCAAAATACATCCACTAAAGGTTGAATAAGGTTGGAATTTGAGGAGAAGTTATCTTCTGAATCAACTTCTTCTAACCCGATTATAGAGCAGGAAGAGGCACAACCTTAAGAACTTGTACAAATGGAGTCTCATTGTAGTAGGAGGATGTTTAGGGTTCCAGAAATATAGACTGGAGAGGCTTTTGACCTAGTCTTCAACTATTAGGAACAAGATCCCATTAGATACGAGGAGGCTATTGCTGATACCGATGCAAACCTATGGCATGAAGTAATGAAAGCCGAGATTGAGTTTATGTACTTCAATTAGGTTTGGAATCTTTTAGCTTCACCTGAAGGAATAAAACCCAGTAAGTGTAAGTTGGTGTACAAGGGAAAGAGGGTAGTGGATGCAAAGGTGGAAACCTTCAAAGCTAGGCTTTTTGTAAAAGAGTATACTCAGAAAGAAGGTATCAATTATGAGGCTTTTCCCAACTAGCCATGCTTAAGTTCATCCGTCTCCTCATTGCCATCGCATGTCATTATAACTACGAAATATGGCAAATGGATATTAAGACAGCATTTTTAAATGGCCATCTTAGTGAAGATATCTATATATCCTAACCAGAAGACTTTATTGCTGAAGGCCAAGGGTATATGGCTTGTAAGGTTAAGAAATCCATTTATGGACTCAAGCAGGTATCCAGAGCATGGAATATTCATTTCGATAAGACTGTAAAATCTTATGATTTCATTCAAAATGAGGATGAACCATGTATGTATAGGAAATTGGAAGGCATAAACTTGATTTTTCTTATACTGTATATGGATGACATTCCACTCATTAGGAATGATGTAGGAACATTATCATCTATTAAGGTTTGGCTATGTAGTCAATATAGTATGAACGACTTGGAAGAAGTTAGTTATATTCTCAAGATTAAGCTTCTTAGAAATAGGAAGCAGAGAATATTAAGGTTATCCCAAGTTATATACATTGACAAAATGCTAGCCAAGTCCAGCATGGACTTATGCAAGGAAGCGTTGATCCCTTGTAGATATGGGTTATCTTTTTCCTCAAAGGACTGTCCAAAGTCTCAAGAAGAAAAATATAGAATGAGTAGGATTTTCTATGATTCGACTATGGGAAGTTTCATGTACGCCATGCTGTATACTAGGCCAGATATCTACTATGTCGTAGGCTTAGTTAGTAGATATCAGTCAAATATGGGGAAAGTTCATTGGTAGGCTATAAAGCATATTCTCAAGTATCTTAAGGGTACGAGAGATTATATGTTGGTTTACAGTGTTGATGACTTGGTTTCTAGAGGATACATGGATTCATACTTCTAGGTGGATAAGGATGAGAGAAAATTCACTAATGGATATGTCTTTACTTTGTCTGGAGGAGCCATTTCATGGCGGAGTAACAAGCAATTTTGCATTGCAGACACAACTATGGAAGCTGAGTATGTGGCAGTTTCAGAGGCATCCATGAAAGCAGTTTGGCACCGAAAATTCCTTCTAGAACTTGGAGTCGTGTCACAGATGAACAGACTAGTTGTGATGTATTGCGGCAACACTGGTATAGTCTCACAATCCAAAAAATCCAGGAACCACAAAAAGGAAAAGTATATTGAGAGGATGTACCACCTGATCCAGAATTTCATCCAGAGACGGGAAGTCGTGGCAAAACAGATTGCCTCGGAGAACAATCTAGTAGATCCCTTCATTAAGCCTTTGGCTGAGAGAGTCTTTAGAAGATACTTAAATGCTATAGGAGTCAGTACCTATGGACTTACTTAGTCTTAGAGTGCAAGTAAGAGATTGTTAGGATGTATACCCTCTTAGACTAGATTTCTTATGTAATTTTGGCTTGTATTTATTTTTAGAAATTATTTAAGAATTATTCTTTATTTTTGTGCATAATTTTTCATTAGAAAATGCCCATTATGTTTAAGTAAATGACTTATGTGAATGGAGGTCATTCACAATAAGGTAGAGACTATGGGTTACTTAACATATAGAGTGTCGCCCCGTCCAGTCTCCTGAACAAGGGGTCTTTATAACAAAAATAACAGAGTGTATATATATATATATATATATATATATATATATATATATATATATATAAGGTCCAAACTCAACGATATCCCATACTGATGGCCACACAAATACATATATCAGAGAATCTCATACATGCCATCTCTATACGATAGAATAAAGTGCATAATCAAAAGTAAAGTCATCCAAACCTATTTTGCTGACTCTATGGTATCGTCTTTCTAACTATAGGTTCGCTAAGCTCTAGATCCTACAAAAAAGTAAGATAAAAGACATGTGTGAGTGACAAATCACCTAATAAGTCCCGTGTGTACTAGTGCTTTACAAAAGAATAGAGAACACAAAAGTTTTGTGAAATAGTATATCGTTCTTGTCCTACTGGAAACATTTTTCAAAACACTCTAAGGAGAAGAGTTTATTTAGAACTTTTTTGGAAAATAGTATTTTAGATTTCAAACCATTGCCCCAGTTTCCAAAACACAAGCACTTCTCCCACAGAAGGTCGACTTGTATGTAAGTCCTGTAGTCCTTGCCTTCGGCACCACGTATCATTGTACTAGGACCACCGCTCCAAAACTCAATCCGTGCATTGCCAGAATAAGTACACCGTAGCGTACTATAATCAACAGTACATGCAGCACACAATCTTTTACTTGCTACCGTAAGTCAGGTGTCCCAATCCTACTGTCAATCACCATCGAGACAGCAAGGGATTCGAACAATGCTAAGTGTCCAGCCCAACTCGTGAACAACCTAAATCACAAAGTGCACATAAGGCACGGCAATTACCAAACTCTAGACGGCTAGTCAGGACGACTTATCCAAATATTCTGTCGCCCTGTTTGGAGTAAGACAATCCCCAGAACTAGTTAGGTTACTTGGGGTCGTTTATCTCTAACATGAGCAAGTACAAAGATCAAAATTCTTGCTAAGTACTCAACGTCACCATTACCAGTCCCTTCTAACTGATCAGGCCAGAGGGTTATCTAATCCTGTAGGATTTTCAATCAAAACATTTTTTGGATAAGTAATACTTTTCAGAATTTGATCCCACTGACTCACAAGTCAGATCATCATTCACATAAGCTCCATAGGGGCCAATCAATTCATACCATAGGCGCATCAGGCCAATAAAACAATTTTAGGGATCAAAATGTTATTTTTCAAAAATCAATCTCATATCGAGATATCATTTTCCAAAACCATGTCAAAATAGGTTAAAGAGTTATTTTCATACATCAAAATAAGTTTGCAGGAGTATTCAGGTCATTTTTCCAGTACTCGATCACAAAAGTCATTTCCAAGGGTATTCGAGTCATTTTACCCATACCCAATTTCCAAAAGACTTTCCGAGAGTATTCAGGTCATTTCACCCTTATCCGATATGAAAGTATTCACAAGAGTTCTGATAAGGGTATTTTAGTCATTTACCAAACACTTAATTCTAAAAGTTTCTATAAAACATTCTAATAAGAACATTTGGATCATTTTCCAAATACCCGATTCCAAAAAGGACTCATTTCAAGAAATCCAGAATTCTAATCCCAAAAGAGGATTAAATTCAAAGTTTCCAAATACATTTCCATAAAATGTTCCAATAAGCGCATTCCAGCCAATTTATGAATTCGATTCCAATAATCACTATTTTTCGAAAATCCCAAATATTTAATCCAAAAGGACAAAATTCACAACATCCATGCTTTAATCGTCCATTAAGGTTTCCAAGCTAATTATAAAGTTCATTCAAGCCTAAAATGGCATAAAATAAATCTTGCTAAGATAAACCTTAAACATATTCAGAGATTTCCAAAACGGCATAAAACATAGCATTTCATGGAAAAGCGAAGCACACTAGCTTTCAAAAAGTTTTAGAAATCAAAAGGGACACACCTCGTGTCCTAACTAGACTCATTCCGTTTATAGCTATTCAACCACCGTTTCCACCATTTTCAATGTTCCGTTGGTCATTTATCGATAAACCTACATCAAACATCATATTCGGGCCAAATTGTGTTCGGCCAGAAAATAGCCGACGGTTAGTTGACGTCCAGCCAACGCATACGATGTTTAGCCGACGTCCAACTAACATTCAGCTGACGGGTCCGACGGTTAAGGAAAACGTTCAACTTTTATTTACCTCATTTTTTCATCGTTTGATCAATTCATTCATTTTCCTTTTTCCACATCCTTTCTCCCTTCATGTACAAGGGATTCACTTCATATTTCCCCTTCATTTCATCTAAAATCACACAATTAATCATCCCTAAGTTCATCCATTTTCAGACTCATTTTTTTTGGAATTTCACTGCTTGACACATGATTTTGTTTGGGACATAACTTTCAATCCACAACTCTGATTTGACTCTATGATATTACCAAAATGACCGTAAGATTCTTAGCTTTAATTCTGTATAGGCCTTTTTTAGAGTTCTGGTTCTTGTGATATGCTACTGGGCAAAAATAGCCCCAGTAGTTTTGCTTGAATTCCACTATTCATGCTTCCCTTTGTTTTCCTCTAGCCTTTAACACCTTGGAACCATTAATTTATTCAATTTTCCTTCAAATAATCTTTAATTTTGTGATTTTCAAATTCTAATAGCTCACAAGAGTCATGCTTACTCAACACAAATTCACTTCTTCTAATCAAAAGCTAGTATAATTCATTTTTCCAACCAGGTAACTTCCATTTTCATTCTACTTTGGTCATCATCTCATCAACCAAAAGCAATCCTTCAAACTACCACACATATTCAATTCTTCCTCATACAAAACATTATCCGTAAACCTCCTAAGTGGCCATCACACATAAGGTTCACAAACCCTAGCTTTTAATCTAGAATCAAGACATGAAAATCATATTTTCATGATAAAACTCGTACTAAAATAATCATTGTAATGAGATCTATGACTTTAATTCTTGAAGCATAGACTTTTACCTTGTATGCGGGATCTTTTGGCTTGATTTTGTTCTAAGAACACACACTTCTTTCTTTCTCTCTCTTTTTTTTCTTTTTCTCCCTATTTTTCTCTAGCTTTTCTTTCTTTCTTCTTTCTCTATTCCTTATGCACAAATTTCTTGATGAAATTCAGCTCCTCAACTGCCATTCTTGGTCCAAATTGGTGACCATTTGGTCACAAATTGTGGGCTATTCGCCAAGTGTCGCAATTTCATTCGTCTATCATTTTTTTATTTATTTTGTAAAACTTATTTGATAAACTTTATCTGTATGAAATGTGACACATGTCCCTATACACCAATCACATAGCACCACCCGTCCAAGTTTTTCCCGCATTTCTAATTTTTTCTCAAAAATGACCAAAATCGGGTCTAAAATGGGAAAATTTTTTATTTCACCATTCAACTCTAAAAATTTCACAGAATCCGTTGGTAGTATTTAAATTATTTAGTTCCTTCTCTATTTGGTAAAATTGGAGGTCAACGTCGCGGGCGTGGTCAAAATGACAAAATTACCCCCCGGTGACCCGGATAGCATAATTCACATAAAAATGTGAGTTTCATTACACTGATCAATTTCTCTTCTCAGCGTACCTTCAAATTCTTATTTTATTAACAATAGTAGCCTTTTGAAGATTTAGGGTACGGGTAGAACAAATCCAATAATTACATCGAGGTCCCGACAAAATATTATTATACCAAAACATTCGTCTCATTACACCAATCATCTTTTGTTCTAGCCTTTGATACAAATTCTCACCCTATTACAAATAGTAGCCAATCGAAGATAAAGATGTGGGGTATTACATTCTCCCCTCCTTACAAAAATTTCGTCCTCAAAATTGACTTACACTTAGAGTAAATCTGGATACTTTTTCAACATCTTCGCTTTCGCTTCCCAAGTTGCATCTTGTACAAGTGGAATTTTCTTATTCCGCACACCCTTTTCAGTATACTCTAAGATCTTAATAGACTTTTCCCTATACTTTAAGCTTGGAGTTATCTTAGTAAGCTCTTTATTCAAAATGTGTGCGGGATCGGCTACATATTTCTGAAGTTGGACAACATGGAATACATCGTGAATACTTTGAAGCTCTACTAGTAACTTTAATCGATAGGTCACCTTCCCAATCCTCTCGACAATAGGGAATGGTCTAATATACCTAAATGCCAATTTCTTTTCTTGTAATTTGATTCCCAATTGTCGTTGCAAAGTTAACTTCAAGAATACACGATTTCCTTCAATAAATTCCAAATCTCTCCTACGTCGATCTGCATAACGTTTCTGTCTACTCTGAATAGCCTCCAACTTTATTTTGATCATCTCCACAGCCTGTCGAACTTTTCAAGATTGAAGACATCTTATTCTCCTGTCCTTTGTCCTAGACTACATTTCCTTTCATATAGAGCTTTAAATGGGGCCATTCCAATTCGAATACAAATTCTGCATACACTAAATTATCAATCCACTCAGTTCCAAAATCTAAAATGCAAGCCCGTAACATATCTTCTAAAATCGTATTCACTTGTTCAGCCTGCCTATCTGTTTGTGGGTGCACTGCTATACTGAACTTTAAGGTTGTCTCATATTTTTGCCGCAATTTAGTCGAAAACTCTGTACTAAATATAGGATCTCGATCTGACATAATATTAGAGGGCACTCCATGAAGTCTGATCACTTCTTCCACATATATTTTACTTAACTTCTCTGAAGAATCTCATTGATTAATAGGGATGAAATAAGCAGACTTAGTCAGTCGATCCATTATTACCTGTATAGTATTTCGCTACCTTACTGTCATGGATAATCCCATAATGAAATCCATAGTAATTTCATCCCATTTCTATGATAGAGTAGATAATGGTTGTAGTAGCCCTCTAGGCTATTGCTGATCGGCTTTCACTTGCTAATAAGTTAAGTATCGAGCAACAGAGTCTAAAATATCCTTTTCATACCGATCCACCAATAATGTCATTTTAAGTCTTAAAACATCTTAATGGCTCCTGGATTGATGGTACACATACTTCGACTTTCACTTGCTAATAAGTTAAGTATTGAGCTACAGAGTTTGAAATATCCTTTTTCATACTGATCCACCAATAATGCTGTTTTAAGTCCTGATACATCTTTACGGCTCCTGGATTGATAGTACACTTACTCCGATGTGCTTCTGTTATAATATCCTGTCTCATCGTAGATTGCTTCGAAATACAATACTGATCTTGGTAATAAATAATTCCATCATTTTCCCTTCAAAACTCAACTCCTCTTTTCTTCACATTCTTTTGCATCAACCTTTGCAACTCTTCATCTTTATCTTGCTCTTCCATTAACTATTGTAGGAAAGTAGGTTGAATGGAAATACTACTCAGCCTTACTTCTCCATTTACTACAACACTTCTAGTTCTAGGATTCGTAACATCCAAAGAGCTGATAAGTTCGCCTTCCTACTAAGGGCATCCACTACTGTGTTTGCTTTTCCAAGATGATACTTAATTGATACCAAAATTCTTCCAAAAATTCCATCAACTGGCGTTGTCTCATATTCAAATCTTTTCGAGTAAAATATACTTTAAATTTTTGTGGTCGGTGAAAACCTTAAACTCAGCCCCATACAAATAATGTCTTCACTTCTTATGAGCAAATACAATAGCTTCCTACTCTAGGTTTTGTGTAGGATAATTCTCCTCATGAGGTTCCAATTTCCAAGAGATATAAGCTATCATCTCTCTTTCTTGCATCAATACTGCTCCCAATCCTTTCTTTGCTGCATTCGTGTACACCTCATAAGGTTTATCCATCTTTGGCAATACTATGTAGGAGCAGAATTTAACCTCTTCTTCAGTTCTTGAAAACTTTTCTTACACTTCTCGGTCTAAACATAAGGAGCTTTCTTTTGGATGAGTCGAGTAAAAGGTAAAGCTATCTTAGAAAATCCCTCAATAAACCTCCGATAATATCTTGCTAATTCTAGAAAACTTTGTATTTCAGTTGGAGTCTCGATACGTTTCTAATTTGTCACCGCTTTGACTTTCGCAGGGTCTATTGTAATCCCGTCTTTGGATATCACTTGTCCTAAGAATACTACTTCTTGTAGACAAAACTCACACTTACTGAATTTTGAATACAATTTGACCTCTCTTAACCTCCCTTAGACTTTTTGAAAGTGTTGTTCAGGTTCTTGGGGATCTTTAGAGTATACGAAAATGTCATCTATGAATATAACCACAAAATTATTTAAGTACGGCCAAAATATCTGGTGCATTAAGTCCATAAAATAGCAAGCGTATTAGTAATACTAAAGGGCATCACCACAAACTTAAAAATACCCATATCGAGTGTTAAATGCAGTTTTCGGTATGTTCTCTTTTCGAATCCAAACTTTGTAACATCTTTGCCTCAAGTCTAACTTTGAGAATCATCCTACTCTTTGTAACTAATAAAAAAATTCATCAATTATGGGCAACGGATATTTATTCTTTATCATTGCTAAATTTAACCCTCGCAATTCTATACACATCCGTAATGACCCATTTTTCTTCTTAACAAACATTACAAGTGCTTCCTTAGTTGAAGGACTTGGCCGAATGAACCCTTACTCCATTAATTTATGTACTTATTTCTTAAGCTCCTGTAATTCTATAGGTGTGATTCTATTAGAAGTCCTTGAAATTGATTCCACCAATAGCACTAGATTAATGGAAAACTTTACTTCTCTCTCCGGTGGTAACTCCTTCAATTCTGCTGGAAAAACACCTAAATGCTCATTCACAATAGGGGCATCTTCGGGTTTCTTAACCTCTCCTGGCTTATTAATTACATAGGCAAAGTATTTAGTACTCTATTTTCTAATCATCTTTCGAGCCTTGAGTCGCGATATAAAAGTATTACTTTTCCTTCCAGCCTCACCTACAAATTCTAATGTAGGTCTCCCAAGCTGACAGAAATGTACTACCTTATATCTATAGAAAACTTAAGCATGAAGCTGAAATAACCAATCCATGCCCAAGATAGCATGATAATCCTCTATACGCAAACATATGAAATCTCCTCCTAATGTTTCATCTTCTACCAAGATCTAACAATTCCTATGTATTTTCTTACTATTCATTTACTTTCCATGTAACACCCCGCACCCTAGGTACCTAGATAGGGCAGGATGTCACCTCGTCCAAAGGACAAGAGGTCCTTATAACGAGATACAAAATAAAAACAAAAATTGCTAAATAAAATTAAAAGAATAATTCCATTACATCCGAAAGCAAAACTTATACAAGTTTAGAAAATCAAAACTAACAAACGTCTCTTGAAACATCAATTCCAAATAACATTGTAAAAATTGCTTGCAAACAAGTAACATTTATCAAAACAGTTATGCAGGGACTTACTTGAATATACTCAGCAATTAACCACAACAATGTTCGTCCTCTCTTTCACTTTCTTCCTTATCTAGAATAAACGATTCTATAATTAGGACCCAACGGTTATTCCACTATCATCATGTATCATGAATCCGAATGATCATATTAACCCTCTAAGTCATTTATGGCAATTAGATAGACTATTTCATTAAATCATCACCATAGCTTCCCATGATCATGTATCTCATCATCACGCATGCTTATAGACAAATCAAACCATCTATATAACGACTTCCATACTCAATTACCATTAACTTCCTTTATGAACCCTAATTGCATCAAAAGATCTCATCTTTGTTCAACATACACGAGATCTAGATCATCATAACAATATTTATCCATATTCAATGCCATATATGCCTAGTTCATCATATTGCACTATTAAACTCAGCAATCTAATCAAATCATGCATCCATGCTAGGCTTCATGTATATTATTCCCTCCATACATTCCACCCTAATCTAATTTAGAGGGGTTAAGCCTTAATTACCTCTTAGGTGGCACAACAAGAGCAAAGGTGGTGCCTTTGGTACTTGCTTAGGTTCGCTTGAGAGAGACAGTCGATTGTTCCCCTTTTGGCTTCCTTGGTTCGAAGGTCACTAGGAATAGGGTAAATCAGTCCCTTTTACTGAAATTTAGGAGAAAAAGATGAGAAGAATTGAAGAGGAGTTGATGAAGAGTTGAGGAGTTGCTTACCTTAGAGTTGGTTTTCAGCTTTGCTGGAGTTTTGGTGCTGTTTTGGCCTAGATGTGAATGAGGATTGGTGGCTGGAATTTCTGAGCAGAAGAGGGTGTTTAGGGTTTGTTTGAGGCTAATTAATGAAGGAAATAGGTTAGGCTGAGGTGCCCTAGGGTTTAGGTGTTTGAAGAAGTTTTGGTCTTGCTAGGGTTCCTTGATCATAAGGAAAAATTGTTCAGCTTTGGTGTTCCCTATGGCTACCGAAATAAAGAAGGGGAATTAGGGTTGTTTGCTACTATTTTTGAGAAGCTGAGGGTGCCAAGATTCTGGACATAAAAGGAAGAAAAATCTGATTGGTTTTGGGTCCCTATAATAGCAAAAATAGGAACGGAAGAATGGGCCTTTGTGCAGCTGTTTTTCTTCTTGATAGCTAAGGAACTTTTGTGCAGATTTTGTGATAAAATTTATGGGTGAATTAGGGCTGAAGGTGGCCGAAAATATGGAGGAAAAGGAGAAGGAAAGTTGCAGATTCTCTGGCTGCTTCTTGGACGAGATTAGGAAAGGAAATGCTAGGGTTTGTGCAGCTGTTTTTGCTGGACTGCTGGAGGGCTTTTGATGCAAGTTTTGTGGCTGGAAATTTCAGTCAAAATGGGTGTGTGAACAGTGACAAATTCTAAGGAGCTGAAATTCTGGTTTCCTTTTTGCGGGAAGCAAGTCCTAATTGGTTAGGGTTTTCTTGGCCAATCCTAGCTAGGTTTTGGGAGTGTTTTAGGTAAGTTGTCTTTACCCTAAGTGGCAGCTGCTAGGAGAGAGTTTTCTAGAAAACCCTAGTGAGGAATTAGGTTATCTATTTAGGGAAGAGATTAATTAATCCCCTACATTAATTTGAGCACTTTTTAAACAGCCCTTAAATAGCTATTTGGTAAGACAATTTCTAGTTTCCTAATCCTCGAAACTACTGAATTTTCCCCTTCAATATTTCAAAACCCTTGCTTAATCCAAGGGCCAACATCTCATTTAAATCAGTTCTTGGCCTTCTAAAAAAAAAGATTATGCTAGGATATTAGAATCAAAATTTTAATTTACTAATTTATAAAATAATTTTCATGATAAGGCACACCCCTAATTTTTAAGAAATTGATTTCCAAAACCTTAAAAATTTCGTCCAAGGCTAGAGAAAACTAGGGTAGAAGGAAAATAAAAGAAAGGAAAGAATTTGAGATAGCTAGAATTCGAACTTAAGCCCACCAAAGAACACATACCAAGCTCTATCCACTAAACCACCTTAATTCTTGGCCTATATTCTCTTAATAAATTCCTTTAATGCTTATTCACTTACTCCACTCCCTTTTCCTAATAAATCCCCTTCAATAAAATATAACTCAACTACCTCCACTACCACAACTACTTCAAGAGCAAATTAATTAATGCAACAACAAATTAATATTTTCATGAAAATAATTCAAATCATCAAATGTGGTATAACTCAATATGACATACATGACTTTTCCCCCAGTTACCAAAGACGGTCTAACATGGTGTATTACATCCTCTCCCCCTTAAGGTAATTTCGCCCCCAAATTCAGAGTGATGTACCTTTGGAGCAAGTTCGGGTATTTCTTCTTCACCCAATCTTCGGTTTCCCATGTTGCATCCTGTGTACCATGATGGTCCCACAAAATCTTCACCATAGGTATCTGTTTACTTCTCAACACCTTAACATTCCGATCCAAAACCTTAATTGGTTTCTCAACGTAGCTCAAATTATGTTGTAGAATCAATGGTTCCTCATTCAATACATGCTCTGGGTCAGGGTTGTAATTCTTCAACTGGGAGACATGGAACACATCATGGATTCCTGCTAATCCTTCCAGCAACTTCAATTGATATGCTACAGGTCCAATCCTTTCAGTCACGGGAAAAGGTCCTAGGTATCTAGGACTCAGCTTCCTTTCTTTAGGATGCTTCAAAATTCCTCTGCTCGGCGTTATCTTTAGGAAAGTTCGGTCCCCCACCTGAAACTTCAACTCCCTTCTTTTATTGTCGGCATAATTCTTCTGTCGGCTTTGTGCGGATTTCAGTCTCTTCTTTATTAGCTTCACTTTATCGGCCATTTCCTCAATATTCACTTCCCCCGACTTGCTGATTTGTCCATCCTTTGCCCATCCCCAATACAAGGGTACTTGACATTTTCGCCCATATAACGCTTCGTAGGGTGCCATCCCAATTGACGCCTGATGACTATTGTTGTATGCTAACTCAACGCAAGGTATACAATCTATCCACTTATCTCCAAAATTCAACATGCAAGCCCAAAGCATGTCCTCCAATATTTGGATGACTCTCTAGGACTGTCCATCAGTTTGCGGATGAGCAGATGTGCTAAGCTTCAGAGTCGTCCCCATTGACTCTTGAAACTTAGTCCTGAATCTGGAAGTAAATCTGGGATCCCTGTCAGATACAATACTGGTCGGCACTCCATGCAATCTAACTACTTCGTGAATATAAATCTTGGCCAATTTTTCCATAGAGTCCCTCACATTCACCGGAATGAAATGAGCTGTCTCAGTCAATCTATCAACCACTATCCATATAGCATCCTTCAAAGTCTTAGACATTGGAAATCCAATAACGAAATACATCGTCACCTCTTGCCACTTCCACTCAGGTATAGGCAACGGCTGTAGCAATCCAGCTACCTTCTTGTGCTCCGCTTTTACTTTCTAACACGTCAAGCAGGTAGAGACGTATTGTGCCACATCTCTTTTCATTCCCGGCCACCAATAGGCCTTTTTCAGATCTTAGTACATCTTAACTTCTCCCGGATGAATGGAATACTTGCTCTTGTGAGCCTCATCCATTATCTTTCTTTTCAATATTGGGTCATCCGGTACACATAGTCGTTCTCGGAAATACGTCACTCCTGATTCATCAGTCTGAAATTCCTTTTTTCCCCTCTTCACTTCCTTTGCCTTGAAAGTCTGAAACTCTTGGTTATTCTGTTGAGCCTCACTAATCTCTTGTCTCAGCTCAGGCTCTAATCTCAGGTTGCTCAAGCTAATTTTTCCTTCTCCCACTTCTACCTGTTTCCCCAAGATATCCTGTACTACTTAAATCTCTTGTACCCTCAAGCTAGCCATCCTCATTTTTCGATTCAACGCATCAGCTACCACATTCACTTTCCCCGAATGGTAGTTAATTAGACACTTGTATTCCTCCAAGAACTCCATCCACCTCCTCTGCCTTAAGTTTAAGTCCTTTTGCATGAATATGTACTTCAAGCTCATATGATCCATGAAAACTTCATATTCTGCCCCAAACAAATAGTGTCGCCATTTCTTCAAAGAAAACACTATTGCTGCCAACTCCAAGTCGTGTGTTAGATAATTTACCTCGTGCGGCTTCAATTTCCTCGATACGTAGGTGATAACTTTCCTGTCCTGCATTAGCACCACCCCTAGACCTTCCTTAGACGCATCCGTGTACAAGGAGTAGGACTTACCTTCTTCAGGTAGGCTCAGTACTGGTGTCGTTATCAATCTCCTCTTAAGCTCTTGGAAGCTCTTCTCACACCTATCATTCTAGACGTATGGCACGTCCTTCCTTAGCAATTGAGTCATTGGCGTCGCCAGTGTAGAGAAGTTCTTAATAAAATGGCGGTAATATCCCACCAATCCAAGGAAACTCCTGACCTCGGTCACACTCTCCGGTTGCTTCCAATTTGAAACAGCCTCAACTTTCAATGGGTCCATCTTGATTCTATCTTTATATATCACGTGACCAAGAAAAGCTACTGAATCCAACGAAAACTCGCATTTGCTAAACTTAGCCTAGAGTTTATGCTCTCTTAATTTCTCCAGTACCAACTTTAAATGCTCCGCATGCTCCTCGGGACTTTTAGAGTAGATTAGAATATCATTTATGAACACTACCACAAACTTGACGGCCAGAAAACCCTGTGCATAAGATCAATGAAAACGGTAAGTGCATTAGTTACTCCGAATGGCATCACCACGAACCCGTAGTGGCCATATCTAGTGTTGAAAGCTATCTTGGGAATATCCTCCTCCTTGATTCGCACTTGGTAATAACCTTTCCAGAGATCCAACTTCGAAAAATAGCACGAACCTTGCAACTAATCGAACAACTCATCAATCAAAGGCAAGGGGTACTTGTTTTTTATCGTGAGGTTGTTCAGCCCTCTATAGTCTATGCACAATCTCAACGTCCCATTCTTCTTCTTTACGAACAACACTAGGGCTCCCCATGGTGATGTACTGGGTCTTATGTACCCTTGCTTAACCAATTCTTCCAATTGCTCATTCATTTCTTTCAATTTTGCGGGTGCCATCCGATAAGGAGTCTTTGACACCGGCTCCGCTATCAGAGCTAAATCGATGGTGAACTCGACTTCTCAGGAAGGTGGAAGAGAAGTAAGTTCGGCCGGAAATGTGTATGCAAAGTCCTTTACCACCTCGGTGCTCTCCAAAGTACACTGATCATTGGGCTTATTGATCAGATAAGCCAAGTATCCCATACAACCCTTCTTCAGCATTTTCCTTGCCTTTGCGCCTACTATCAAGAATTTCAACTCCCTCACTTTTCTCCCATTAAACTCTAATACGTCACATCCGAGTCTAACAAACTGCACTGTCTTAGCCTTGCAGTCCACTCTTGCTCCATGCTTTTCTAATCAGTCCATACCCAGAATCAAATCGTAGTCGTCGATGGGTAGGATTATGAGGTCCGCCTTCAAAATCTCTTTTCCAACCACAACATCGCACCCTTGCTCTACTTTACTCGCACTTATTTGCCTCCCCAAAGGTGTACTCACTAATAGGGTATAAGGTAACTCTACCCGTCCCAACCCAAATGGTATGCACACTTATCGTTCACATATGAATGAACCGATCCGGGGTCTATTAAAACAGAAATAGAGACCTTGCATAGCAGTTCTACGCCTTGGTGCCATCTACTTGCACCTAATACAAGCTTTATTAGGGGAAAGTTCATGACATGCAATTGATCAACTTATAGATTTGAAATAACTTGCAATGCAACGGAAAATAAATTTTGAAAATAATGCACCAAGTGAATTAAAGAAATCAACGAATCATAATTTTTTTTTTATTAACCAATTCCAAATTGGTACAAAATAAGGGAGTATTCCATAGATACACCCTTTTTATTCTTGCTAAACAAAATTTCAGAATAAGGAATAAATGCTGAATCAAACAAATGAACAAACATCTCTTTAATAAAAAAAAAAGAATAAGCACTAAAGATCCTAAAACTCTAAGCATCACTAGAGTCGCTAGAGTCCTCGGAAGTCTCAGGGGAAGGTTCCACTATCCATCCTGCACTGCGGTTGGGATAATCTCGGACATGATCCTTGGCGAAACTAAAAGATTGAGGCTTCTTCTTAGGCTGACCCAAAATGTACCCCTCATCATCCCTACCCCTCAGCTTGGCCCTCAAATCTGCATCCCCAAGCTGTTCCATGGCTAACACCACTGCACTCTTAGGCCTCCCAGATTCCAACCCGTAGGACTCACCTCCTAGAAGTGTCGGGGTTCCTTCCTCTATGGATAGGGTCGTAGGTGTATTAATACTATCCTCCCCCTCAATCACTTCCACTTCACTCTCGCTCTCTAGCTCTCCTACCTCCCCTAACTCCTCCTCATCATCTCCCTCATATTCTTCCATATCCCCATTCTCCTCAAGTGCAGACATCTCAGGTATCGGGTCCTCGGGTTCTTTCTCTACTCCAAAGTCTTCTATCATAGGTGGCTCATGGTCTACCTCGTCCTCACCCAAAATCCATCCACCCTCGAGTTCTACCTCTAAATCAAATGATGATGAATCTAGCACGGGGATGGGGTTAAGTGCTCTACCACTAGTGGGACCACACATAAAAGGCCAGTCTCAGGTTACAGCTGCGGATCTTCTAGACATCCTATAAAGGAAACATAGAGGAATTGGAACTAAATCTCAATTCCTAATATTCAAGCACTATTCAATAAATCTCAATTCCTAAGGTTTAGGTAACACTCAATCAAGTCAATTGCTTAAACCTAGGATCTGATACCACTTGTAACACCCCACACCCTAAGCACCTAGATAGGGCAGGATGTCACCCCGTCCAAAGGACCAAGGGTCTTTATAACGAGGTACAAAATAAAAACAAAAACTACTAAATAAAATTAAAAGAATAATTCCATTACATCCGAAAGCAAAACTTATACAAGTTTAGAAAATCAAAACTAACAAACGTCTCTTGAAACAAACTAAAAAACATAACTAAATAAATAAACTAGAGCTCAACCCTAGCTTTGCCCTGCTCACTGAAAGCAATCCCCTAAAATCATGATGTAAAAGGTGTGAGATTGGCATCTCAGTAAGTCCCGTATGTGCAAATGTCAGTTTTAACCATTTTATGTATACAGGTTTAACAAAACCACAAAATCGTGTTTGCAAGCCAATTTCATCAATAACAGTCATACAAAGGAGCCTTGCTCAATCAATCCAAAACAGTTCACAATAAATCACTGTTTCATCACATTCACAATTCATTAAATAGGGATTAACAAATAATCCAATAATATAGTAACATAATCCATATCATGGTTACCACCATGATAGCTCCCCAATGTATTCTTTCAACAAAGGGGCAGTGGGGGGACCCTCCCACTAGGGTGAGATACTCCTCCATCTCTACACCCAACATTCCGGTTGTCCAATCCGGATCAACAATGTCCACATGAACAACATGCTAGCTTGGACCGGCCTGACTAAGCAGTACTGTCGCCTCTTCAAGTGGAGTTTATCTTCTAGAGGTGGCCTCCTACCAGAAGACTCACTCTTGCTCTTCGAAACTAGTACTACTAGCCTACCCTCGCTGAATACTCAACGCTTCCCAATTAGGGGCAAAATCATTTTTCCCTTTTTCGAAAGTCTTTGATTAGTTTGATTGCAAAACGTGGTTTTCGTAACAGCATTTTCAAATCGTCTGACAATAGTGTAAGAAATTACTTTTGAGTTTGAATAAATAAAATTTAGTAAACTCGTTTTGAAAATAAAACATCCACGTTCCCAATCCAAGTCTCACAACAATCCAGTATAACTCATCATTTTTAGTCAAGGCTCAATCCTTGTGTCAAAACATCATATTGACATCAATTCCAAATAACATTGTAAAAATTGCTTGCAAACAAGTAACATTTATTAAAACAGTTATGCAGGGACTTACTTGAATATACTCAGCAATTAACCACAACAATGTTCGTCCTCTCTTTCATTTTCTTCCTTATCTAGAATCAACAATTCTATAATTAGGACCCAACGGTTATTCCACTATCATCATGCATCAGGAATCCGAATGATCATATTAACCCTCTAAGTCATTTATGGTAACTAGATAGACTATTTCATTAAATCATCACCATAGCTTCCCATGATTATGTATCTCATCATCACGCATGCTTATAGATAAATCAAACCATCTACATAACGACTTCCATACTCAATTACCATTAACTTCCTTTATGAACCCTAATTGCAACAAAAGATCTCATCTTTGTTCAACGTACACGAGATCTAGATTATCATAACAATATTTATCCATATTCAATGCTATATATGTCTAGTTCATCATATTACACTATTAAACTCAGTAATCTAATCAAATCTTGCATCCATGCTAGGCTTCATGTATATTATTCCCTCCATACATTCCACCCTAATCTAATTCAGAGGGGTTAAGCCTTAATTACCTCTTAGGTGGCACAACAAGAGCAAAGGTGGTGCCTTTGGTACTTTCTTGGGTTCGCTTGAGAGAGAGAGTCGATTGTTCCCCTTTTGGCTTCCTTGGTTCGAAGGTCACTAGGGATTAGGTAAATTAGTCCCTTTTGATCGAGATTTAAAAGAAGAAGATGAGAAGAATTGAAGAGGAGTTGATGAAGAGTTGAGGAGTTGCTTACCTTAGAGTTGGTTTTCAGCTTTGTTGGAGTTTTGGTGCTGTTTTGGCCTAGATGTGGAGGAGGGTTGGCGGCTGGAATTTCTGAGCAAAAGAGGGTTTTTAGGGTTTGTTTGAGGCTTATTAATGAAGGAAATAGGTTAGGCTGAGGTGCTTTAGGGTTTAGGTGTTTGAAAAAGTTTTGGTCTTGCTAGGCTTCCTTGGTCAAAAGAAAAAATTGTTCAGCTTTGGTGTTCCCTATGGCTGCCGAAATAAAGGAGGGGAATTAGGGTTGATTGCTGCTGTTTTTGAGAAGCTGAGGGTGCTGAGATTATGGACATAAAAGGAAGAAAAATCTGATTAGTTTTGGGTCCCTATAATAGCGAAAATAGGAAAGGAAGAATGGGCCTTTGTGCAGCTGTTTTTCTGCTTCATAGCTAGGGAACTTTTGTGCAGATTTTGTGCTAAAATTTATGGGTGAATTAGGGCTGAAGGTGGCCGAAAATATGGAGGAAAAGGAGAAGGAAAGATGTTAATTCTCTGGCTGCTTCTTGGATGAGATTAGGAAAGAAAAGGTTAGGATTTGTGCAGCCGTTTTTGCTGGACTACTGGAGGGCTTTTGATGCAAGTTTTGTGGCTGGAAATTTCAGGCAGAATGGGTGTGTGAACAGTGCCAAAAATTCTAAGGAGCTGAAATTCTGGTTTCCTTTTGGCGGGAAGCAAGTCCTAATTGGTTAGGGTTTTCTTGGCCAATCCTAACTAGGTTTTGGGAGTGTTTTAGGTAAGTTGTCTTTACCCTAAGTGGCAGCTGCTAGGAGAGAGTTTTCCAGAAAACCCTAGTGAGGAATTAGGTTATCTATTTAGGGAAGAGATTAATTAATCCCCTACATTAATTTGAGCACTTTTTAAACAACCTTTAAATAGCTATTTGGTAAGACAATTTCTGGTTTCCTAATCCTCAATACTATTGAATTTTCCCCTTCAATATTTCAAAACCCTTGCTTAATCCAAGGGCCAACATCTCATTTAAATCAGTTCTTGGCCTTCTAAAAAAAAAAAAAGATTATGCTAGGATATTAGAATCAGAATTTTAATTTACTAATTTATAAAATAATTTTCAGGATAAGGCACACCCCTAATTTTTAAGAAATTGATTTCCAAAACCTTAAGAATTTCGTCCAAGGCTAGGGAAAACTAGGGTAGAAGGAAAATAAAAGAAAGGAAAGAATTTGAGATAGCTAGAATTCGAACTCAAGCCCGCCAAAGAACACACACCAAGCTCTATCTACTAAACCACCTTAATTCTTGGCCTATATTCTCTTAATAAATTCCTTTAATGCTTATTCACTTACTCCACCCCATTTTCCTAATAAATCCCCTTCAATAAAATATAACTCAACTACCTCCACTACCACAACCGCTTCAAGTGCAAATTAATTAATGCAACAACAAATTAATATTTTCATGAAAATAATTCAAATCATCAAATGTGGTATAACTCAATATGACATACATGACTTTTCCCCCAGTTACCAAAGACGGTCTAACATGGTGTATTACATTCCCAATGGGGTACTGACAATTATTTCATATGAAGTTTCTTCCCCTTTTATTCCTATAGAATCAATAATGAATTAGCAACAAAAGAATGCATAGATTTGGGATTTGCTAATACGTGAGCAATATGATCAAAATAAAAAGCGTACCTTCCACCACTGTAGCCTGTTTGTCCATATTCTCTAATGTCACTACTCGAGCATTCATTTTGGGGTTTGATGGGTCCAGCTCTAGAGGTAGAAGCTTATCCTGAGTTCCCTTTTCCTAGTCCTAACTTTTATTCTTGATTATTTCCTCTAAGCTACCTCTATACTCCTGTCTTTCGAGGGTGAGGGCAACTGAAACTCTTATGTCCTACTTTTCCATAGTTAAAGCATCTAAAAGAGGGTTGTCCTCTAGTCAGGCCTCTCCTCCTTTGCATCTTCCCTTTCTTTTACCATCGGTGCCCTCCAAATCTTTTTTGGCTCATACTCCAAAATCCATTTTGATCTTTCCTGCTCATATTCTTATTGACTCTAGTAATAATCTTAGATAACTATTGGATAGTATTAGCCATCTTTTAGAAGGTCTGGTACATAGGATGGTCTAAAGTTGCAAGGTGGGGACCTTCCACTTGTAGCTCCCCCACCATCGGCTCAGGGTTATTTCGAGTAATTTGCTTAGGAAGCATATGTACAGTTATAATATTTTACCGATATAACAATGCAACATAGCTCAAAAGCAATCATAAGAACAGCATATAGCAAAATATAACATATATCTATTCTCATTTATCACAAAGTTAGTACAATATTTATGTGCGAAGCATACAATCATATACACTGGTCGAACTGCACATTCCCTACTACATATATCTACATCTCACTATTATACTCATCATCATTGCTATTAGAGACGGGAGGTCCTGAATCAGTAGAAACTGTATAGGACTCAACTGCAATGAATCCCTCACATTTATCCGCATCAAGATGTAACCAAGCCAATATGTTTGAGTCTGTCTCCAATTCTTTCTCGAACTCTTCAACCATAGGTACCTCCATCTCGGGTACCTTTTGATCCATTCCTACCTCAACATCCTTCAAACATAACATCTCCCAGAATATCCCCACCAAATACCTTTTTATTATCCTCAGACAACACTGCACTATCGGGGATACTATCCTCCTTATCATCATCCAGATGGTATGGTTCAATAACGCCATCAACCTTATCAGAATCGCCACCTATCTTCTCTATCTGACTATGTGGTGATGATGTCCTCTCGGAAGTAAGTGTCCTTTCCAGAATGAGATGTCACATAAATAGAGTAATAACGGGCACTGTCGGGTTAAACGTGCTCCCGGAAGGACGGGTGCATGATGGCGGCCAGGGTCAGCTTCTGTCAAAAGGAAAACATCCTGGTACACCAACTCAGAAGATAGTCCTAATCTCCACAAATCTTTTACACTTGAATTCATACCTATCACTTTCTTCCTATCATTGCTACAGTCATCCATTAGGTGCTTGCCCTTATTACTCCTATCAATCATACCTTCACAATGAAGGAGGTCTATCAATCCCTCTGATGATACCACAGTTTTATAAAACTATGCTCAGATATTGATAGGGCCTAAATTAGTCATATTTTTCCTAGTTATTGGAGGCTATTTTGTGATACATTCTGTTCAATAACTAATCATATTCCTTCATATTTGAGATTTTACCCTTGAAAAAGTATTTTGTTCATTATTTCAGATTTTAGGGGTAAAAAAAGCAAAAATGTCGCAAAATAGAACAGAGGCAGCGCCGGCCATGTGCTGTTGGCACGTACTTTGAGATAATAAAAAATTATTGAAACAGGACTGGAATAGAACCGAACCGGTGCCAGCTGTACTCTGGACTACATGGTGCTGAAATCGAAAAAAATCAATGAACGATTGAAGAAACAGAACACAACCGGCGTTGGCTCCAGTAACCAAGGTGGCGCCGACTGTACCCTAAAGATAAGATGGAATCTTGATTTTTCTACGCGATTTTTGGTAATCTGTAGAATTTTAGTATATTTCTACTTCTACTCAGCCAAGAACCTTGCACCAATGAGTTTAGGTACTTCCTAAGCCTATAAATAGAAGGAAAACACAAGAGAAAAATGGAGAATTCATAGAAAACCACTCAAATTAAAGGATGAATTCTTCAAATCACGGAAGGTTGTGCAAGAAGGTCTATAAGGGAAGAAGGAGGAGGCTTGTCTATGAGTGCTTTCTTTTACTTTGTTTTCTATTTCTTGAACAATGACGTGTTAATTATTTTATTGTAATTTAACATTGTTATAGGTATTCATGATTTTTAGAGTTATTTAATCTTTTGATTAATTGATTGTTCTTCTTGGTATTTAAGTACTTGTGCTTATTACGAAATTAATTGGTTGTTTCTTTCCGTTAACTTACTAGACCAAAAGGGTTGATGGCGGTTGCAATTTATTGATTTCATATTTATTGGCTATTAACTTACTAGACCAAGGGGGTTAATTGCTGAGGATTGGGTAATTAAAGGTTAATTGATGTCTGCTAGACCAAGGATTGATTGATTAATTTCATGATTTAAATTTGCCCAACCAAGGAAATTTAATCAAGGATTGTGTTTAATGCATCTTTTGGATGAATTAGTTGAGAGTAACTGTGTGATGCTAATTTATCTAGAAGGTAGTGATTTCATGGATTGACCAAAGAAGTGAATCGACCTTAATCCTTCATGATGCCAAGGGAATGATTAATTATGATAATGATTGCGTTCTTTAAGATCATGTTTGTCAAAACAATTATTTAAGTTACATAAATCTCCATCATTGACACATGTATAAATTTTTATTTTCTTCTATTTTATTTTTCTTTTTATTTCTTTTTCACTTTATAGAGTCGGTTAAACAGTGAAAAAAAAGTGATTAATGCATACTTGTTCCTTAAGGATCGACACTCGTTTGAACCCTATGCTATGTTAATGATGAGTACGCTTGCTCGTATGTGTAATTTGGAGTTAACATTTTAATTTAAACTTGATTGAGAATGTGCTTATTTTTATATGATTTTTATACCTAAATAAATACGCATCATATACCAATTGTAACACCCCTACTAAAGGCAACAATAGAACACTGGGTGTCGCCCCATCCAGTCTACCGGACAAGGGGTCTTTATAACAAAAATAACAGAGTAAATATATATATATATATATATATATATACATACATACATACATATATATATATATATATATATATATAAATCATGCATTCCATTGCCTAACTGGCTTCTATGTTCTGGTGAAATGGAGAATTGGAACTATAGATGGTCTAATGAGGGGCTGTACCCCCGTTCATCTTCTGAGATAACACTTACGGCACCAGAATCGGCAGAGCTAGCAACCGTAATTGGAAAATTCACTGTTCGTGTCACGAGGCACTTCAAAGAAATAGATTCCACATTTGAGAAGTTCGAGGCGATGATCCGCAATATGAAACGACAAATCTAGTTTTTGACTGACATGGTGATAAAATCCCATGAACTAACACCAACAGGGAAAGAGGAAATAGCTGCTGTCATATTATGGAGTGGAAAAGAGTTGCCCGACGTTACAGATTGCAATCGGCGCCGGCTGGAGGAAGAGAACCGGCGCCGGCTATCTGGTAATTTCGAGACTAGGCAGCCCATATTGAACCGGCTCCAGCTGAAGCACTGAAACTGGCACCGGCTACACCCTGCCCATCTCCTAAAAATCCTATTTTTTAGCCTAAAATCCCATATCCTTCCCGTCTACGTAAAGCCCGGAAAGATGCCTAATTCGACAAATTCCTTAAGATATTCAAACAACTGCACATAAACATCGCACTTAGAAAGCCTTAATCCACATGCCTAAATATGCTAAAGTTCTCAAAAGCATGCTTGTAAGTAAAAAATGATTAGAGGAACTGTCCATAGTGGTACTAAGTGAAGAATATTCAGCCATATTGGTACTCTTAATTTCTGTAATGCATTAGCTGATTTAGATGCTAGCATCAATTTATTGCCATACAAAACATTTAAAAAGCTAGGCATAGGCGAACCTCAACCCACTAGGATAAGTATTCAACTTGCAGATAGATCTATCAAATATCCTAGGGACATAATAGAAGATGTGCTGTTGAAAGTTGATAAATTCATATTTCCAGTGGATTTTGTTATTCTTGATATGGATGAAGATTCCAAAGTCCTTTTAATCTTAGGAAGACTCTTCTTAGCTACAACAAAGGCGTTAATTGATGTTTATAGGGGGAGGTTGACCCTTAGGGTTGGGGATGGGGAAGTAGTCATTCAAATCAATAAAAGCATGCAACACACTTTATCTTCTGATGATTCTTATTTTTGAATTGATATTCTTGACGAACCTATTTTGGAGTTTATGCAGGAATCAATTGAGGAGGAGTTGATGGAAACATCAGTGGCATATTTGGAGAACTCTCATGATGCGGACGGGATGCAACATTTGGAAATTGAAAAAAGCAGTTTGGGGAGAATGAAATTGTCCATAGAGGAGCCTCCAGAATTGGATCTAAAAAACCTACCCGAGCACTTAGAATATGTGTTCTTAGCTAAAGGAAATAAATTGCCTATGATCATTGCTAAAGATCTCACTCAAGAACAAAAGACTAAATTGGTAAGTATGTTGGGGAAATATAAGGGAGTAATAGCCTGGAAGATAACTAATATAAAGGGAATTAGTCCATCATTTTGCACTCACAAGATCTTAATGGAAGAAGGTACAAAACCCGTAGTGCAACACCAACGTAGGTTGAACCCACATATGAGTGAAGTGGTAAAGGTGAGGTGGTTAAGCTTTTAGATTCAGGCATCATTTATCCTATTTCTGATAATGTTTGGGTGAGTCCTACTCAAGTGGTACTAAAAAAGGGAGGAATGATGGTGAGTCCCAATGACAAAAATGAGCTAGTCCCTATGAGATTGATCACGGGTTGGAGATTTTGCATTGATTATAGGATGCTAAACAGAGTCACTAGAAAAGATCACTTCCCTCTCCCTTTCATTGATCAAATGTTGGAAGGTTAGCTGGACATGAGTATTATTATTTCTTAGATAGATTTTTTGGCTACCTACAAATCCCCATAGCTCCTGAGGACCAAGAAAAAATCACTTGTACGTGTCCATATGGTACTTTTGCATATTATCGATTGCCGTTTGGTCTTTGCAATGGTCCTAGAACATTCCACAGGTGCATGATAGCTATATTTGAAGGACTCGTAAGGGACATCATGGAGGTATTTATAGATGATTTTTTAGTTTTTGGTAATTCGTTTGATTTGTACTTATCTAATCTTGAAAATGTACTAGCAAGGTGTGAAGAGACTAACCTCATGCTTAACTGGGAAAAATGCCACTTTATGGTGTGAGAAGGTATTGTGTTGGCGTATAAAATTTCAAGGAAGGGTATAGAAGTAGATAGAGCTAAAATTGAAGCCATTGAGAAGCTGCCTCCTCCTACTTCTGTGAAAGCTATACGAAGCTTTCTTGGTCATGCAGGTTTCTACAGGAGGTTCATCTTAGACTTCTCAAAAATTTCCAAACCTCTTACCACTTTACTTGAGAAGGATGCTATGTTTAATTTTGATGACAAATGTCTCAATGCTTTTACCATGCTTAAGAAAAAATTAATTAATTCACCCATTTTGATTACACCTGATTGGTCTATTCACTTTGAACTAATGTGTTATGCGAGTGGTTTTGCAGTTGGTGCAATACTTGGACAAAGGCGAACTAAACACTTTCAACCTATATACTATGCAAGCAAGACTTTAACGGATGCACAAGAAAACTACACAACAACGGAGAAAGAATTGCTTGCCATAGTGTTTGCCTTTGATAAATTCCGTTCTTATCTAATTTTGTCAAAAGTCATTGTCTATACAGACCATTCTGCCCTAAAGTACCTACTAACCAAACATGATTCCAAAGCAAGACTGATCAGATAGGTATTATTATTGCAGGAATTTGATTTGGGAATTAGAGACAAAAAGGGTGCGAAAAACTTGGTTGCGATCATTTGTCAAGACTAGATAATCCTAATTTGGAATCATTGATGGAAGAGGACATCAATGACACCTTTCCGGATGAACAACTCTTACTCATAGAAGGTGAGATTCCAAACACCCCTTGGTTCGCAGATTTTGTTAATTACTTGGTGGCAGGAAATGTTCCAAAAGCTCTCACCATGCAACAAAAGAAGAAATTCCTCTCTGAAGTAAGGCATTACTTTTGGGACGATCCATATTTATTTAAATATTATGCGGATCAAATCATTTGAAGATGTGTGGACTTTAAGGACGGAAAGGATATTCTTAGACATTGTCATGAAGGACTGGCTGGAGGCTACTACCAAGCCAATAACACTGCATGAAAGGTGCTAGAGTCTGGATTTTATTGGCCCATATTGTTCAAAGATGCCCACAGGTTTGTTCAAAGTTGTGATAGGTGTCAACGTACAGGTAACATTTCTAAATCTAATAAGATGCCATTACAAAAATTTCAAGCTTATGAAGTATTTGACTGTTGGGGGATAGACTTCATGGGACCTTTTTCTAGTTCTTTGGAGAATAAATACATTTTGGTAGCAGTGGATTATATTTCTAAATGGGTATAAGCCCAAGCTTTACCCACTAATGATGCAAGGGTTGTGGTAAAATTTCTGAAAATTTTTTTCACCCGTTTTGGTGTGCCTAAGGTGCTTATTAGTGATAGGGGGACTCACTTTTGTAATGCACAAATGGAAAAAGTTCTCAAACATCTAGGCGTAAACCATAAGGTTGCCACTCACTATCACCCCCAAACAAGTGGACAGATTGAAGTGGTTAATAGGGAAATCAAAAGAATCTTAGAAAAAACTGTTAATCATACTAAGAATGATTGGAGTCTAAAATTGGATGACACTCTTTGGGCATATCGAACAGCTTTTAAGACCCCAATTAGTACAACTCCTTTTCAGTTAGTTTATGGAAAAGCATGTCATTTACTCGTTGAGATTGAGCATAAGGCTTATTGGACCATAAAACTTGTTAACCTCGATCTTAAGTCAGCTAGAAAGTCAAGATTGCTCCAACTAACAGCCTTGGAGAAGTTGCGGGAGAATGCTTATGATACTTCACTACACTATAAAGAGAAAGTCAAAAAATGGCACGATAAGAATATCACTCGACAACATGAATTTAAGAAAGGCGATCAAGTGTTGCTACTCAATTCTCGTTTAAGAATTTTTTTCAGGTAAATTGAAATCAAGTTGGTGAGGAACCTACACGATAAGTAAGATATTCCCCTTTGGCACCCTTGAAATTACTCACCCCACTAAAGGTACTTTCAAAGTCAATAGCAATCACGTGAAACGCTATGTTGGTGAAAATCTTCATAACACCGAGCAATTGGAGGTGCTCTTCGACACTGCAGCATAGAACTTCTTGTGTTATCCGGACTACTTTTCTTGTTGTACTATTCTTTCTTTCGTGTTGCTTTATTTTTCTTTTCTACTTTTTATGCTTTGGTGTGCTCTTTTGTATTTTTCTTTTTAGGTATTTTGCCAATGCCTCTTTCTCCAGGAACTCAATGCTTGTACAACACATTGTGCAATATATGGAAGTATTGTCTTTTTTATCTCTTCTCCTTTATATTTTTTTGGTCCCATGGCATTATTTATTCTTTGTTCTATTTATTTGGCCATTGAGGACAATGTCCAATTTAAGTGTGGGGGAGTGATTCGATTGAAAATTCTTCTATGCATCATTCTTTTATACTTTATCCTTCTTGTGAGTAAAATTTTCAAATTTTTTTCTAATTCTCTTTGAGATTTCAAACTGTATTTTGAATGCATGTTTTTAGGATGCATTATAGAGCATATGTTCTATATCATTTATTGCCTATGCATGACTTTATGCACGCACTTGGACTAAGTAGTTCTTGATCATATGCTTTACATTGTTCTTAAACCTGTTTTTCTACGAAAATTCATGGAGCATTCTAGAACTTACTTGAATACCTCTTGAGGTGAAATAAGAAAGACATTCATAATTTAACTTAGGAATGACGGTAATAAGCCTTCTTTGGATAGTTTGAGCTTTTCAAGCCTACCTATTTTCGCATTATCCCTAGTGCCTATTTTGAGCCTAAATTGGTGAATTTCATTCTTAAAACCTGTTATCATACTGTGTCCATTATTTCTTTCTAAGAGTTTGAATAATTCTTCCAAACTTCTATTCTCTTGATGGATAAAAGTATATGTAGGAGAATGTTGAGGGAGAATACTTGTGAAAAGATCATGACTTGTTGCTTTCAGTCATGCATTAATAGTGTATGAGTTGGGAAAGGTAAGAAAGAATAAAAGGCAAAGAGAGAAAAAAAAAAGAAAAAGATTGAAAACAAAAAGCTGCTAAGAAAAGATGGAAAGAGAAAAAATTATGGAACAAACCACAATAGCATTTGAAAAAGAAAAGAAGAAAAGAAAAGAAAAGAAATGCAAAAGAGAAAGAGAAGAAAGATCACGGGAAGAATGGTGGTTGAGGTATAGGAATCTATGAAAAACTTGAGTTCACATCAAGTTCTTGGTACCATTGATGAAAATTTGAGTGATCTCGTGAAAAAATAGAGATGAGTTGATGAAAGAAGGAAAAAAAGAGAGAAAATGCAGGATTTGCTTGAACTGTGCTATAATTGCTATACAATGTTATGGGTTTTGATTGATAGGAGAGCAAGAAGAGTTTGGAAATTATTGATACATTTTGTTTATCCTTTTCTTGTGAACTCTCATCTTCTTGATATTTGATTTTCCTATATCCTTCATTTGACAAGATATATTACAAGTCCTTTAGCCTTACATTACAAGCTTGAACGTCCTACTTAACCTAAGTAGAATCATTATTGGGTATCTCAGGCTCGTATCCTATATAGTGCAGTGGAAAATAAACGAGATACCATCCCAGGACCCGCCTATGTGTGAAAAACAAGACATCAAGATAATAAAGGTAGCAGCTTTTTACCTTTGTTTGACCGTCCGAAGAACAAAATTTCTTTTTCAAGTCGAGACGCGATCCAGCAATCCTCATGATCAACCTCCACGTGAGTTGAACGTCTAACCACTATAATCACAATGTGTGATTATCTCTAATAGTAATCCACACAGAGGAATACTCAAGCACCAAACTTTCCTGTGCTAGCAGAAACAAGATGGCGGCTAGGGTTGTTTCTCAAGACAATCAAGAGAGAGAGAGAGAAGGAGACGTGATTGTGGCTGTGTTTTTCGTGTGTCTTAGTTGTGTGGCGTGACAATCACACTCAGCTAAGGTTTCGTGTGTATCCATTATATCACACAAAAATCCTGCTAAAATTGAGAATTCTAACCCTATTAGAATTCCCTAATTGTAATTGGAAATATCATATTCTCACAATTACAACTTGGACCACAAATTATAACTAATTATAATTTGCACACAAGAACTTCTCTTTCTCTCAATTAACCCTACTATGTTATCAAATAACATCTTGAATATATAATCCTCTATTGTGTGTGACCTATTAGGTTTTCCAGTCAATTGGTAGTGAACATGAATTAATTCAAATGTCTTTGAGATTAATAATCCATAATTAATTAGAATTAATCCTATTAATTCTAATTAGGATTGATTTATTAATTCATCAATTAATAAACCCATATTCCCATATCATGAGCGATATCTAGCAACACATCATGACCACCCAAGAGTCCAGGATGTCAAGTGGCTTGACATGAACCCTTCAATAACAAACTTCAGTGAAATTAACTCCTTTCACTATACAATATCTCATTCGGTTTGGAGTACGGAATTAGTGCTAACTTCTTCCAAAATTAATTCTGGCTCGAATACAATAGTACTTGTACCAGGAACCCACTACTCTAGATGTGTTTCAATTGAAAACTGTTTCCAATACACAATCGCCTTGGCCAAGGACTTTCCGAGTAGAATTCCTACAAGTGGTCGTGAGATATTCGCCTCTACTATTAGGAGTGGTGAATTCTTTATTAACCATCTCAACTACTTTCGTTTACCTCACAATGTACCCAATATCCATCCCATAGGCAGCCCTCGATCGAGCTCCGGAGATTGGAATCAAAGTACAAAGCTCAACAAATAAAGTACTTTGGAGATCTCAAGTCTATGGATACTTGCACGTTTGCTATATTGAGATTATATCACTGGCACTAAATAGTTATCCATGTAATTATCTCAAAGCTAGGTCATCTAATGAACTTGTTCTATTGACAAGCATCCTTGTGTTAACTTTGAGTATCTCAATACCCACGGTTATGAGAACCACTACCTGATCAAATCAGGAAGTCTAACACATACTAGTCTTAACGCATTAATGATGTCATGTCTCATTAATACTATGACTAGGGACTATTTAAATACTAACACAATCCAATATAATAGGAATCTCATATCATGATCACCAAAACACAGTGTTGTATTAGGGACTTTAGCTAACAGTTATATTACTTAAAGTAAACAAAAGAAACTGTAAGATAAATAATGACTTTTATTAAAATAAAATGTGTCATATACAATGTACAAGTGATTACCTTTAGGGCACAACACTAATAATCATGATATGTCTCGGATTAGTGGAGAGAGTGTATGAAATGTAAGCTTATGGAATGCATATTCTTTTGAACTAAATTCTTTCCAATGATTTGAGAATATTGTTAAAGTATTGGGATGGTTCTACTAAGTCACTATTCACATACACAAGTCTTGCATTTGTAGTGAAAAATGTAGTAGCATGTGTTTTATGTTCTTGAATGAATGGAGCATTTAAGATATTGTTTTGAAATTGATTAAGTGATTTATTAACCCTTGTGTTTTTCCTACTTGTCTTTGATACTTTGCTTGAGTACAAGCAAAGAGCTAAGTGTGGGGGAATGTGATAGTGCCTAAATTAGTCATATTTTTTCTAGTTATTTGAGGCTCTTTTGTGATACATTCTGTTCAATAACTAGTCATATTCCTTCATATTTGAGATTTTACCCTTGAAAAAGAATTTTGTTCATTATTTCAGATTTTAGGGGTAAAATAAAGCAAAAAACGTCGCAAAATAGAACAGAGGCGGCGCTGACTAGGGCAGAGGAACCGGCGTTGGCCATGTGCTGTTGGCACGTATTTTGAGGTAATAAAAAATTGTTGAAATAGGATCGAAACAGAACTGAACCTGCGCCAGCTCTAGCAGCCAAGGCAGCTTCGGCTGTACTCTAGACTACATTGTGCTGAAATTGAGAAAAATCAGTGAACGATTGAAGAAATAGAACACAACCAGCATTGGCTCCAGTAACCAAGACGGCCCCAGCTGTACCCTAAAGATAAGATGGAATCTTGATTTTTCTACGCGATTTTTGGTAATCTGCAGAATTTTAGTATATTTCTACTTCTACTCAGCCAAGAACCTTGCACCAACGAGTTTAGGTACTTCCTAAGCCTATAAATAGAAGGAAAACACAAGAGAAAAAGGGAGAATTCATAGATTATCATAGAAAACCACTCAAATTAAAGGAGAAATTCTTCAAATCACGGAAGGTTGTGCAATAAGGTCTACAAGAGAAGAAGAAGGAGGCTTGTCTATGAGTATTTTCTTTTAGTTTGTTTTCTTTTTCTTGAGCAATGATGTGTTAATTTTTTATTGTAATTTAACATTATTTTAGGTATTCATGATTTTTAGAGTTATTTGATCTTTTAATTAATTGATTGTTCTTCTTGGTATTTAATTACTTGTGCTTATTACGAAATTAATTAGTTGTTTCTTTCCATTAACTTACTAGACCAAAGAGGTTGATGGTGCTTACAATTTATTGATTTCATATTTATTGGCTATTAGCTTACTAGACCAAGGGGGTTAATTACTGAGGATTGAATAATTAAAGGTTAATTGATGTCTGGCAGACCAAGGATTCATTGATTAATTTCAGACTTTAAATTTGCCAGACCAAGGAAATTTAATCAAGGATTGTGTTTAATGCATCTTTTGGATGAATTAGTTGAGACTGACCATGTGATGCTAATTTATCTAGAAAGTAGTGATTTCATAGATTGACCAAAGAAGTGAATCGACTTTAATCCTTCATGATGCCTAGAGAATGATTAGTTATGATAATGATTGGGTTCTTTAAGATCATATTTGTCAAAACAATGATTTAAGTTACATAATTCTCCATCCTTGACACATGTATATATTTTTATTTTCTTCTATTTTATTTTCCTTTTTATTTCTTTTTCACTTTATGGAGTCGGTTAAACAATGAAAGAGAAGTGATTAATGCATACTTGTTCCTTGAGGATCGACACTCGTTTGAACCCTATGCTATGTTAATGATGAGTAAGCTTGTTCATGTGGGTAATTTGGGATTAACGTTTTAATTTAAACTTGATTGGGAATGTTCTTATTTTGATATGATTTTTATACCCAGATAAATACGCATTAGATACTAATTGTAACACCCCTACTAAAGACAAAAGTAGAACACTGGGTGTCGCCCCATCCAGTCTACCGTACAAGGGTCTTTATAACAAAAATAACAGAGTATATATATATATATATATATATATATATATATATATATAAATATATATATAAGGCCCAAACTTAACAATATCCCATACTAATGGCAACACATATACATATATTAGAGAATCTTATATACGCCACCTCTATATACGATAGAACAAAGTACATAAACAAAAGGAAAGCCTTCCAAACCTATACTACTGACTCTGTGGTATTGTCCTTTAAACCTAGGTCTGCTCAGCTCTGGATCTAACAAAAAGGTAAGATAAAAGACATGTGAGCGTGACGAATCAGTCAGTGAGTTTCGTGCGTGCTAGTGCTCTACAAAAGAATAGAGAACACAAAAGTTTTGTGAAATAGCATATCGTTCTTTTCCTAAGGAGAAGAGTTTATTCAAAACTCAATCATTTTTTGAAAAATAGTATTTTAGATTTCAAATCATTACCCCAGTTTCCAAAACACAAGCACTTCTCCTACAGAAGGTCGGCCTGTATGCAAGTCTTGTTGTCCTTGCTTTTAGTGCCATGTATCATTGTACTGAAACCACTGCCCCAGAACTCAATCCATGCATCGCCGGAATAAGTACACCGTAGCGTACTATAATCAACAGTGCATGTAGCACACAATCTTTTACTTGCTACCATAAGCCAAGGGTCCCAATCCTGAAGTCAATCACCATCAAGACAGCAAGGGATTCAGCCCAGCCCATGAACAACCCAAATCACAAAATGCACACAAGGCATGACAATTGCCAGGCTTTAGACGGCTAACCCTGGATGACTTATCCCAATATTCTATCCCCCTATTTGGAGTAAGACAATCTCCAGAACTAGCTAGGTTACTTGGAGTCGTCTATCTCTAAGAGTGAGTTTGGTTGGAATGAAAGTGGTAAGAAAAAGGGGGGGGGAAGTAAAATAAGAAGTAAATGTGTAATTTACTTAGTTTAGTTAGAGTGATTGGAGGAGGGAAGTATATGTGGAAGGGAATTGGTTTCCATCCACCTCAGATTTTTCTTCCTCTCCATTTTGGAGGGTTTGGGAAGTAAATGAGGGTTAAAAGACCCTTTAGTCCTAGGGTATTTATTTTATTACAATTCTACCCTACTTTACATTTTTTTATGAATTAGCTTTAGGGGTATAATAGTAATTCAATAATTATTTCCTCCCTATATACTTTACAACAAAACAATGAGAGGTAAATCATATTTACTTTTCTTTCACTCCAACCAAACAGGATGAAAGTAATTATATTTACTTCCCCTGATTGAAGTAAAATGTTCCACTCCCCTTCCACTTTCCCCTTCCCCTTCTCTTCGCGAACCAAACTCACCCTAACATGAGCTACGACAATTATCAAAGTCCTTGCTCAGTACTCAACGTCACCAATACCAGCTCCTTTTGACTGATCAGGCCAGAGGGTTATCTGATCGCGTAGGATTTTCAATCAAAACATTTTTGGGGCAAATAACACTTTCTAGAATTTGATCCCACCGACTCACAAGTCAGATCATCATTCACATAAACTCCGTAGGGCCAATCAATTCATTCCATAGGCGCATCAGGCTAATAAAATAATTTTAGGGATCCAAATATTATTTTCCAAAAGTCAATCTCATATCGAGAGATCATTTTCCAAAACCATATCAAAATAAGTTAAAGAGTTCTTTTCATACATCAAAATAAGTTTCCAGGAGTATTCAGGTCATTTTTCCCATACTCGTTCATGAAAGTAATTTCCAAGGGTATTTGGGTCATTTTACCTTTATCCGATTTGAAAAGTATTTACAAAAGTTCTAATATGGGTATTTCGGTCATTTATCGAACACCCGATTCCAAAGGTTTCCATAAAACATTCCAATAAGGACATTTGGATCATTTTCTAATTGCTCAATTCCAAAAAGGATTCGTTTCAAGAAATTCAGAATTCTAATCCCAAAAGAGGATTAAATTCAAAGTTTTCAAACATATTTCCATAAAATGTTCCAATAAGGGAATTTCAGTCAATTTATAATACTTGATTCCAAAAATCACCGTTTGTCGAAAATCTCAAATATTTAATAAAAAATGACTAAATTCACAAAATTCATGCTTTAATCATCCATTAAGGTTTCTAAGCTAATTATAAAGTCCATTCAAGCCTAAAATAGCATAAAATAAATCTTGCTCAGATAAACTTTAAACATATTCAGGGATTTCCATAACGGTATAAAACATAGCATTTCATGAAAAAGCAAAGCACACTAGCTTTCAAAAGGTTTTAGAAATCAAAAGGGACTCACCTCGTGTTATAATTAGACTTTTTCTATTTATGCCTATTCAACCACCGTTTTCAACGTTCCGATGGCCGTTTACGGATAAACCTACATCAAACATCGTTTTCAGGTCAAATCGTGTTTAGCTGAAAAATAGCTGACGGTTAGCCAACATCCAACCGACGTGCCCAACGGGTAGTCGACGTTTAGCCGACGTCTAACTGACATTTAGCCAGCGAGGCCGACGGTTAAGGAAAATGTTCAATTTTTGTTAACGTCGTTGATCAATTCTTTTGTTTTCCTTTTTCCACATCCTTTCTCCATTCATGTACAAGGGATTCACTTCATATTTCCACTTTATTTAATCTAAAATAACACAATTAATTATCCCTAAGTTCATCCGTTTTTGGACTCATTTTTCTGGAATTTCAAACTCATTTGTTTTAGACATAACTTTCAATCTACAACTCTGATTTGTCTCTATGATATTACCAAAATGACCGTAAGATTCTTAACTCTAATACTGTATAGGCCTTATTCAGAGTTCTGGTTCCCGTGACATGCTACTGGGTAAAAACAACCTTAGTAGTTTTGCTTAAATTCCACTATTCATGCTTCCCTTTATTTTCCTCTCGCTTTTAACACTTTGGAACCATTAATAAATTCAATTTTCCTTCAAATCATCTCTAATTCTATGATTTCCATATTCCAATTGCTCACAAGAGTCATGCTTATTCAACACAAATTCACTTCTTCTAATCAAAAGCTAGTATAATTCATTTTTCCAACTAAGTAACTTCTATTTTCATTTTACTTTGGTCATCATCTCATCAATCAAAAGCAATCCTTCAAACTACATTGCATATTCAGTTCTTCCTCACATAAAGCATTATCCATAAACCTCCTAGGCAGCCAGCACACATAAGCATACACAAGGTTCACAAACCCTAGCTTTTGATCTAAAATCAAGACATGAAAATCATGTTTTCATGTTAGAACTCATACCAAAATAATCACCGTAATGAGATCTATGACTTTAATTCTTGAAGCATAGACTTTTACCTTGTATGTGGGATCTTTTGGCTTGATTTTGCTCCAAGAACACACACACACACACACACTTCTTTCTTTCTCTCTCTTTTTTTCTTTTTCTCCCAATTTTTCTCTAGCTTTTCTTTCCTTTTGTTTCCCTCTTCTTTCTCTATTCCTTATGAACGAATTTTCTTGCTGAAATTTAGCTCCTCAACCGCCATTCTTGGTCCAAATTGGTGACTATTTGGTGACAAATTGTGGTCTATTCGCCACATGCTGCAGTTGGTGAAATCTCATACAATTAGCGACCATTGGTCCACCATTTTTTAAATTTATTTTGTAAAACTTATTTGATAAGCTTTATCTTGTATGAAATCTCGTACAACCTCTCATAATATGACACATGTCCCTATCCACTAATCATATAGCACCACACGTCCAAGTTTTACTCGCATTTCTATTTTTTTTTCTCAAGAATGACCAAAATTGGGTCTAAAATGGGAAAATATTTTATTTCACCATTCAAATCCAAAAATTTGATTGAATCCATTGGTAATACTTAAATACTTCAGTTCCTTCCCTATTTGGTCAAATCGGAGGTCAACGTCGCGGCGCAATCAAAATGATAAAAATGCCCCTGATGACACGAATAGCATAATTCACTCCAAAATGTGAGTTTCATTACACTGATCAATTTCTCTTCTCAGCATACCCTCAAATTCTTATTTTATTAACAATAGTTACCTTCTGAAGATTTAGGGTACGGGTAGAATAAATCCAATAATTACATCCAGGTCCTGACAAAATATTATTATACCAAAATATTTGTCTCATTACACTGATCATCTTTTGTTCTAGCCATTGATACAAATTCTTATCCTATTACAAATAGTAGCCAATCGAAAATAAAGAAGTGGGGTATTACAGACGTGGTCATATACATATATAACAGTGAGTCTTGTATATGCAATCACCATACTATATCAGTACTAAGGTACATAATCAAAAGAGAATGTGTTCAGACCTAGACTGTTGTCGCTGTGGTATCGTCTCCATATCCGTAGGTCTACTCAATTCCAGATCTTACAAAAAAGTAAGATAAAAGACACATATGAGTAAAAAATCACCCAGTGAGTCCCGAGTGTGATTTATTAAACAAACAAATTACATATTATCAGTTATCATTTCATAAAACCATTATAGGAAAGCATTTCCTTTTTCTATTGAAAACAATTCCAAAACTCTTTAAGAAAGAGTTTATTCAAAACTCAATTATTTTTGAAAAATTGTGTTTAAATTTCAAATTATTGTCCTAATTCTCAAATTACAAGCACTTCTCCAATAGAAGGTCGGCTTGCGTGCAAAGCTCATAAGGTTTTGCCACCGGCACCACATCTTATTGTGCTACAACCGCTGCTTATAGCAATCAACTGTGGATCGTCGAAGGGTAAGTACACCGTAGCATACTACCGAGAATGAATATGTGTACCGTAACACACTAAATATTTTACTTGCCACCGTAAGCCAAGGGGTCCAAATCCTGATGTCATTCACCATCGAGGCGGTAAGAAGTCAAACGCTACTGAGGGTCTCCTCCCGGCATTCAGCGAATAACTCAAAAGTAAGGTGTGCTCCCAAGTGTGGCAAATACCAGGTGCTAAACGGCTAGGCAGAACAACTCATCTCAATGTCCTATCACCCCGTTCGAAGTAAAATAATCTCTAAAACTAAGCTAGGATACGTCTAACTCTAATGTAGGCTACTACAAAGATCAAAGTCCTTACTGAGTACTTGACGTTACCAATACCAATCCTTACTGATTGATTAGGTCAGAGAGTTATTTGTTCCCATGGGATTTCCAAATCAAACATTTTTGGGGCCAAAATATCATTTTTCAGAAATTGATTCCATTGACTCACCAATCAGATAATTATTCCTATAGGCTCCACAGTGCCAATCAGTTTATTTCTTAAGCACACCAGGCAAATAAATGAGTTTCTGGGATTAAAATTGATGGGATTTCTATATCACAATAACAATTACTGTGATGAAAACTATGAAATCCAAGCCCTAAGATCACAAGCATGTGATTTAAAAATAGGTTTAACAAGTAACAAAGGTAACAGTTTTACCTTGTATTTAAGCGTCTGAAAACAAAAATTTTCCTTCTTGTCTGACTATTGTGGCGTGATCCAGTAAACCCCTTGACTCCAATGGATCACAAACAGGTTAATTATCGTGCCTCCGCGATCACAATACACAATCACCACTAACAGTAGTCCACACAACGGTCACTCTCAAGCACCAAGATGTTTCTGTGCTAGTAGAAAACAAAAAATCTGGCTATTTGTAGAAGAACAACGAGAGAAAGAGAAAATAAGAAAAGGTTTTTAAGGATGTTGTTTGTCATGAATAGCTCTACCCCATAGGTATCATGTATATCTCACATATATCACGAAAACCCTACTGAAAACACTCCATCTGAGAATTCTAAAAAATTAAAATTCTCTAATTGTAATTCGATCCATCAAGTTCTCACAATTACAATTTAGCCCATAAATTATAACTAATTATAATTTGGCTACAACAATTTCTCTTTCTCGCAATTAACCCCACTATGTTATCAAATAATATCTTGAGTATATAATCCTATATTGTGTGCGACCTATTAGGTTTACTAGTCAATTGGTAGCGAATATGAATTAATTCAAACGTCTTTGAGATTAACAATCCATAATTAATTAGAATTAACATATTAATTCTTATCAGGATTGGTTTATTAATTCATCAATTAATAAACACATATTCTGCAGATCATGAGCGGTATCTAGCAACACATCATGACCACTAAGAGTCTAGGAAGTCAAGTGGTTAGACATGAACCCTTCAATAATAAACTACAGTGCAATTAACTCCTTTCACCATACAATATTTCATTCGGTTTGGAGTACGAAATTAGTACCAACTCCCTCCAGAATATATTAATTCTGGCCCAAATATAATAGTACTTGTACCATGAACCCACTACTCTAGATGTATATCCATTGGAACTGTTTCCAATACACAGTTGCATTGGCCGAGGACTTCTTGAGTAGTAATTCCTACAAGTGGCCGTGAGATATTCGCCCCTACTATTAGGAGTGGTGAATCCTTTATTGACCCTCTCAACTACTTTCGTTTACCTTACAATGTACCTAATATCCATCCCATAGGCGGCCCTCGATCTGGCTCCAGAGATTGGAATCAAAGCACAATGTTCAGCAAACAAAGTATCTTGGAGATCTCAAGTTTAAGGATACTTGCATGGTTGCTATATTGAGACTATATCACTGGAACTAAATAGTTATCCATGTGATTATCTCATAGCTAAGTCATTTAATGTACTTGTTTTATTAACAAGCATTCACATGTTAACTTTGAGTATCTCAATACTCATGGATATGAGAAACACCGCCTGATCAAATCAAGAAATCTAACACATGCTAATCTTAATACATTAATGATGTCCTATCTCATTAATACTACGACTAGGGACTATTTAAGTACTAATACTATACAGTGTAGCAGGAATCTCATATCATGATCTTTATCGTGATTTCCTTAACACAGCATTGTACTAGGGACTTTATCTAACAGTTATTTTACACAAAAGTAAACAAAAGATACTGTAAGATAAGTAATGCCTTTTATTAAAATAAAATGTGTCATATACAACGTACAAATGATTGCCTCTAGGGCATAACACTAACAAAAATATCATTTTTCAAAAATCAATCTCATACTGAGAGATCATTTTTCAAAACCGTGTCAAAATAAGGTGAAAATTTTTTTTTTCACACATTAAACAAGTTTCCAAAAGTATTCAGGTCATTTTTTCCATACCTGATCTCAAAAGTCATCTCTAAGGATATTTAGGTTATTTTGCCCGTACCCGATTCCAAAAAGGCTTCCTGAGGGTATTCAGGTCATTTTACCCTTACCAGATTTGAAAAGCATTCACAAAAGTTCCAATAAAGATATTTTGGTCATTTACCGAATACCCAAGTCCAAAAATTTCCATAAAATATTCCAAAAAAGACATTTGGATAATTTTTCAAATACCCGATTTCAAAAGGAACTTGTTTCAAGAAATCTAGAATTCTAATCCTAAAAGAGGATTAAATTCAAAGTTTTCAATCATGTTTCCATAAAATGTTCTAATAAAGGCATTCTAGTCAATTCGTGAATACCCGATCCCAAAAATTATCATTTCCCGAAAATCCCAAGTATTTAATCCAAAAATAACTAAATTCACAAAATTTGTACTTTAATCATCCGTTAAGGTTTCCAAGCAAATTATGATGTTCATTCGAGTTCAAGATGGCATAAAAATAAATCTTGCTCAAGAAAACCTTAAATATATTCAGGGATTTCCAAAACGGTATAAAATGTAGCATTTCATGGAAAAAATAAAGTATACTAGCTTTCAAAAGGTTTTAGAAGTCAAAGGAACTCACCTTGTGTCATAAAAAAGCTTTTATCGTTCACATGCCATTCAACTACCATTTTCACTGTTTCCAACGTGTCGTTGGCCATTTACTGGTAAACTTACATTAAACATCGTTTTTATGTTTAGTTGTGTTTGGTCGAAAAGTAGCCGACGGTTAGCTAACGTGCCCGATGGTTAAGAAAATGCTCAACAATTGTTCGTGTCTTTTTGTTGTCGTTTGTTCAATTCTTTAGTTTTCCTTTTTCCATATCCTTCCTCTCTTCATGAACAAGGAATTATCTTCATGTTTCTCCTTCATTTCATCTCAAAATCAAACAATTAATCCCTCATAAGTTCATTCATTTCCCAACCAAAATTCTGGAATTTTCATTCTTAACACACAATTTTGTTTTGCTCATAATTCTCAATCCACAACTCCGATTGGGCTCTATTTTAAGTCAAAATGCTCATAAGATCCTCAACTACACTTCTATGGATTCTGTTTACACGATCTCAAAACTGTCCAGGATATTCTGGGGATAAACATCGAAGATTTTTTGTGTGTTTAACCCATTTTCACAAATTAACTTCACCTACTTTTTCTTCTTGATATATAACACCTATATAACACTTCATCCACTTCATTTCCCCTTCAAACAACCTTAATTCTTCAAGTTTTCAGGTTCAAGAAAGTCACTAAGTTCCTATACAAATAACACACAATCAACATCTATAATAAATAATAAAAAAAAACAATCGCAATCCAATTTCTTTAATGTTTAACTCCGTTCCCATTCTAATTCTACCATCTTTCTTCGCAATTATGAACAACCCCTTAAATCACCATTCAAATACCCTTATTCACTATACAAAATATAGCTTATAGATCTTCTTTCAACCGTTACACACATTTGCACACACAAGGTCTCACTTTGATCATCACAATTCTCATGTTTTCATGTTATAATTCATATCAAAATGATCACCGTAATGAAATCTACAACTTTAATTCTTGATGCATAGGATTTTATCTTGTGTATGAGATGTTCTAGCTTGAATTTGCTCCAAGAATCTCCAAACTCTCAAGAACAACACTTTCTTTCTCTTTCTCCAATTTTTCTTGATTTTCTCAACCTTTTTTTCTCTTTTTTTCTCTCTTTTTCTTCTCTTCTCTTTTCTTCTTCTTATTGTGGCTGCTGATTTTTCAGCCTTATCACCGCCTCAAAATGGTCAAATTGAAGACCAATTTTCTTTCATTTCATTAATTGCAAGGCGGCTACTTTACACATGTCAAAATCTCATTTTTTTCCCACCTATTTTCTTTTATTTTATAAAACTTCTTTAATAATCTTTTCATGCATGAATATTCCGTGCATCCTCTTATTATTTGACACATGTACTTGGCCACCAATCACAAGAGGCCACACGTACCATTTCTTTTAACCGCAATTTCACTTTTTCTCCGAAATAATCAAAATTCAGGTCCGAAATGGAAAAATATTTTATTTTACCATTCAACTCCAAAAATTCCATTGAATCCATTGGTAATACTTAAATTCCTCAATTCTTTCTTAGTTTTGTCAAATTTGCGATCAAATTTGCGGGCGCGATCAAAATGACAAAATGCCCCCCGATAACTTGAATAACTTAATTCACACCAAAATGTGTGTTTCATCTCACTGATCAATTTTCGTTCTCAGCGTACCCTCAAATTCTTATTTTATTAACAGTAGTAGCCCTCTAAAACTTGAGGGTACAAGTAGAACAATTTCAATAATTATACATGTCCCGACAAAATGTTATTATACCAAAATATTCGTTTCATTATACTAATCATCTTTTGTTATTGACATTGATACAAATTCTCATCGTATTACAAGTAGTAGTCAATCAAAGGTTAAATGCATGGTATTATAATCTCCACTCCTTATAAAAATTTCGTCATCGAAATTGGCTTACACCTGGAATAATTCTGGATACTTCTTCAACATCTTCACTTTCGTTTTGTAGGTTTAATATTGTACTGGATGATGATCCCATAACACTTTTACAAGTGGAATTTTCTTATTCTGCAATTCCTTTTCAACATACTCCAAGATCTTAATAGGCTTTTCCTCATATTTCAAGCTTAGAGTCATCTTAATAGGCTCTTCATTCAAAAAGTGTGTAGGATCAGCTACTTACTTCCGAAGTTAGGAGATATGAAATATATTGTGAATACCTTAAAGCTCTGCTGGTAACTCCAATTGATAAGCTATCTGCCCAATCCTTTCAACAATAGAAAATGGTCTAATGTACCTAGGTGCAAACTTCTTCCCTTGTCCTCTAGTTCCCAATTGCCGTTGTGGAGTCAACTTCAAGAATATATGATCTCCTTCTACAAACTCCAAATCTCTCCTGCGTCAATCTACATAGCTTTTCTGTCTACTCTAAGCTACCTCCAACTTGATTTTAATTATTTCCACAGCCTGGCGAACTTTTTTAAGATCAAAAGCATCTGTCTTTCCATCCTAAACTTTCCCAATAAAATGAGGACTGACATTTCCTTCCATATAAGGCATCAAACGAGGCCATTCCAATTGTTGATTAATAACTATTATTATATGCGAATTCTGGATACGCAAAATTATCAATCCACTCAATTCCAAAATCTAAAACTCTATTCACTCGTTTGGTCTGTCCATTTGTCTGTGGGTGTACTGTTGTGCTGAACTTCAATGTTGTCCAATATCTTTGTTGCAATTTAGTCCAAAATTCGAGGTAAATATAGGATCTTGATTTGAAATAATACTAGAGGGTACACTATGTAGTCTAATTACTTCCTCCATATAAATCTTACTTAACTTCTCTAAAGAATCCCGCTGGTTGATGGGAATGAAATGAGTGGACTTTAGTCAGTCAATCCACTATCACCCATATGGTATCTCATTGTCCTACTGCCATGGGTAATCTTGTAATGTAATACATGGTAATTTCATCCCATTTCCATGATGGATTAGGTAATAGCTAAAATAACCCTCTAGGTCGTTGGTAATCAACTTTCACCTGCTAACAAATTGAACATCGAGGTAAATATAGGATCTTGATCTGACATAATACTAGAGGGTACACTGTGTAGTCTAATTACTTCCTCCATATAAATCTTACTTAACTTCTCTAAAGAATCCCGCTGGTTGATGGGAATGAAATGAGTGGACTTTAGTTAGTCAATCCACTATCATCCATATGGTATCTCGCTGTCCTACTGCCACGGGTAATCCTGTAATGTAATACATGGTAATTTCATCCCATTTCCACAATGGAGTAGGTAATAGCTATAATAACCCTCCAGGTCATTAGTAATCAACTTTCACCTGCTAACAAATTGAACATTGAGCCACAAAGTCTTAAATGTCTTTCTTCGTACCAATCCATTATTGTTGTTTCAAGTCCTGATACATCTTTACTGCTCCTGGATGGATGGTATACTTACTTCGATGCACCTCTATTAAAATATGTTGTCTTATTGTAGATTATTTAGGAATACAACATCAATCTCAGTAACAAATAATCCCATCATTGTCCTTTCGGAATTCACCTCCTCCATTACTCGCCTCCCCTTGCACCAACTTTTGCAGTTCTTCATCGTTAATTTGCTCTCACTTCAACTGTTGTAGGAAAGCAAGTTGAATGGAGATATTATTCATTCTTATCTCTCTATTTACTGCAAATGCTTCCAATTCTAGAATTAGCATCTGAAGAGCTGATAAGTTCGCCTTCCTACTAGGGGCATCTACTACTGTATTTACTCTTCCAGGATGATATTTAATTGGACACCAAAATTCTTTCAAAAATTCCATCTACCTACATTGCCTCGTGTTCAAATCATTTTGAGTAAAAACATATTTCAAACTTTTATGGTTGGTGAAGACTTCAAACTCAGCTCCATACAAATAATGTCTCCATTTCTTAAAAGCAAACACAATAGCTGCTAACTCCAAGTTATGTGTGGGGTATTTTTCCTCATAGGGTTTCAATTTTTTGGAGATATAAGCTATCACCTTTCTCTTTTACACTAATACTCCTCCCAATCCTTTTTTCGACGCATCTATGTACACCTCATAAGGTTTGTCCATCATTAGCAATGCCAAAACAGGAGCAAAACCTAACCTTTTCTTTAGTTCCTGAAAACTTCTCTCACATTTCTCAGTCTAAACATAAAGAACTTTATTTTGAGTAAGTCGAGTCAAAGGTGAAGCTATCTTAGAAAATCTCTTAATAAACCTCTGGTAATATCCTACTAATCCTAGAAAACTTTGTATTTCAGTTGGAGTCTTGGGAGTTTCCAATTAGTTACCGCTTCGACTTTTGCAAGATCCACCATAATCCTGTCTTTGGATATCACATGTCCCAAGAATGCTACTTCTTGCTGCCAAAACTCATACTTACTGAATTTCGCATATAATTTGGCCTCCCGTAACTTCCCCAATACTTTCCAAATGTGTTTTTCATGTGCCTGAGAATCCTTAGAATACACAAAGATATCATCTATGAATATAATAACAAAACTATCTAAGTAAGGCTAAAACTTCTGGTGCATCAGGTCCATGAAAACAGTAGGTGTATTGGTAATACTAAATGGCATCACTACAAACTCAAAATGTCTATATCATGTGTTAAATGCAGTTTTTGGTATAGCCTCCTCCCAAATCCGAACTTGGTAATATCCCTACCTCAAGTCTAACTTCAAAAAACATCTTACTTCTTGTAACTAGTCAAACAATTCATCAACTATGGGCAATGGATATTTATCCTTCACCGTTATTGTATTCAACCCTCGATAAAGTACACATTCAAAGTGACCCATCTTTCTTCTTAATAAACAATACAGGTTCTCCCCAAAGTGAAATATAGGTCAAATAAATCCATACTCCATTAATTCCTATAATTGTTTCTTAAGCTCCTGTAGTTCTATAGGTGCCATTCTATAAGGAGTTCTCGAAACTGGTTCTACTGTTGGCACTAAATCAATAGAAAACTCTACTTTTCTCTCTGGTGGTAATTCTTTCAATTCTACTAGAAATACATCCAAATACTCGTTTACCACAGGGACATCTTTGGGTTTCTTAACCTCTTCTGGCTTATTAATTACATAAGCCAAGTATTCAGTACACCCTTTCCTAATTATCTTCCGGACCTTAAGTCCCGATATAAAAGCATTACTTTTCATTCTAGCATCGCCTACAAATTCCAATATAGGTTTCTCAAGCCAACGGAATAGTACTACCCTATGTCTTGATACAAGCTAAAATGTAGATGCCTCTTGATTTTTGAAGAACCCTAAAGTTAGTCACCCAATTCCCTACCAAATTCATGCACACAAATGAACTAAATGCGAATGCAATTAACCCAGTGAGATTTAGTGAATCTAACCTACTTTAAAACACCTAAATACCCTAATCTATCAAGAGATTAGAACAAAAAGATGGGATTAAAGGTGCCCAAAAACTCAACCTATCAAGAACACTAGAGAAATACTAGCACCCAAGAATAGAGAAAGATATTTACATTATCCACTTAAAGTTTAGAGACATTGAATCAAATGTGGGACTAAGCCCTTTGATTTGGTCTTAAAATGGGAATCAGCACTTACACACTCTCCTCTAAAGAGAATTTAGTTTCTCTACCAAAATATTCTAATTCTCTAAAAAACTAACTATTACAAGAGTAAAGAGGCATACATAAAGATAATAAACTAAACCTAGCAAATGGAAGATGTAATCTCAACCATTCATCTCCTAAATAAGTCTAAAATATACTTATTACAAGTTAAAAGTCGTGGGACTTATATTCGAAACAAAATAAAATTAAACAAGAAAAATATGCAAAATAGGGCATTGTCCAAAGTAACCTGGTGCTAGGTGTATTGGTGGACCCGGCGCCAGGTGTGATCTACAAACAGAACAATGTTGTTACAGTATGGACCTAGCGCCAGGTGTACTAGTGTACCGGTGCCAGATGTGTTTTGCCCTCCTCACACCTTGCTTTTTTTGTCTTTTTAGCCTCCTCTTGTACTCTTTTGGCCCTTCATACCAATTGTTGTCCAAGTTTTGATCTTCGTAGCCCTTCTTTAGTCCTCAATTACTTGACAACCTTCTTCATCCTTGGTTTAGAATCTTGACATGCACCTTGAAGTATCTTGAAAAGGAGCTTCACCTATAGAGGCATATGTTCTGTCTTTGTCCTCCTTCCCCCTTCTTTAGATTGGCCTTTATGCTTGGGACGATTCCTATTATTTCCCCCTTCTTTGTGATGATTCGTTATCGAATAGTCACCTACATAAAAATTTAAACAAGGATTTTTGGGTGAAGGCAAAAATGTAGTCTTTTGAACATTACCATGCTCATTGTTTTATCCTTTCACTACTTGCATTTTCCTTCTCATTTTACCTCCAGTCTTTTTTCTTTTCTCACCTCCTTGTTTGTCACTCAGTTCTTTTTCTCTCAAATTTGAAGAGGTTATTTTATTTTCTTCTTCTTCTCCTTTCCCTTTCTCCACTTTGTCCCCATCCTCTTCTTTTGTTTTCACCTCTTCTTCTTTTCTCTTAGCTTCTTTTTTTTCAATCTTTTTCCCCTATTTCTTCTTTCTCCTTTTGTTTTCATTCCCCCTCGCAATATTTTGATCTTTCAAAACCTCACTAGGGGATAAGGGGGCTAAAGTAAAATTATTTTCATCTTTTTTCAAGGTATAAGTGTTTTTCCTCTCTTTGTGGACTACATCCCTATCAAACATCCAAGGTCTCCCCAACAAAATATGCCCAACATGCATGGGATAAACATCACACAACACTACATCATGGTATCATCCCATGTCAAATTCAACCTTGGCTTGCTTGTTCACTTTTACATCTCCACAATTATTCAACCAATGAAGCTTGTAGGGATTAGGGTGTTTCAAGGTTTCTAACTCTAATTCCTCTACCAATATAGCACTAATCAAGTTTCTACAACTTCCCCCATCAATAAGCAAACTACATGGTCTTTCCTTGATAAGACACTTTGGAAAGAAAATAGTTTCCCTTTGTATTTCATCTCCTTCTTTACCCTCACAAGCATCCTCACTCTTTTTGTTACTCCAATCAATAGACAAATTGGTGTAATCAGCATTCCTCCCTTACTACCTATTCTAGCCCCTCCAAGTTTTTCTTTTCCCACATCTCTTGATTGATTAAGTAGAGGGTTGGGAAAAGTGGTTACTCTCATTTGTGGTTGTTTCTCAACATTCACATGTCTTCTTTTTTTACCTTGTGCCCCATTAAATTTTCTATGTACTAATTTGTTAGGATAAGTAGCTTTGGTGTGTCTATAGGTAGAATTTCTACTACTTTGCAACTTATCCTTCCTCCATCGTAGCTTATTAGGATAATTGTAAAAGTAATGGCCTTTTCCCCAACAATTAGAGCAATCATACTCCTTTTACATATATTCCCTCTTTTTTTGCACTCCATTATTTGAATAATTTTACAATCTACCATTTGCTCTCTTTGGAGGCCCTCCCACAAGAATTTTATCACTCTCATTGTAACACCCCGCTACCTAGGCCCACCAGGGCCGGGGATGTCGCCCCGTCCAAAGGACAAGGGGTCTTTATAACTAAGTCATACAAATAAAATAGTGGAAATAAATGATATTTGAACTTAAATATTTATTACATCCCAAAATAAACATCTATCCAAAATAAATCCGAGAATAGAAAAAAAAAATCCATAATAAAAATTCATCCACTCTCATCTCTCCATAACTTTACACAAACATAAATCATCATAAATTTTCCAAAGCGGACATAATCTAGCTACTCGTCCCCACAGCAAGACCGACTTGAAAACATGGTAAAAAGGTGATGAGACAGAAATCTCAGTAAGTCCGTGTGTGTTTATGTGTCAGGTGAAAACATTTCGTGAATGCAAAGTATAAAATTATTTATAAGAGATTATTAGCAAGCAATAAACATCCGTAAAAAACAAGAGTGGTGTTTTGGCATTTCCAGCCATACATAATTTATAAAATCAACCACTTGAAAGAAAGGATTACGGGTTACCACACGTTAGGCCCCATAACCGAATGGTCAGCATGCCACACTTTGTACATACCACCGGTCAGAATGCCACACGTTGTGCAGACTGACAAAAGTAGATGATCGGTCTACTGTGCAAGATACTCCTCATTCTCTATACCCAAACAACAACCGGGTGTCCATTCAAGCATAACACAGTCACTTGACTGAAGAGAACACTGCTAGCTCGGACCGGCACGACTTACTAGACTGTCGTCTTATCCGGGAAGGACTCACCCCTCAAAGGTGGCCACCTACTAAGAGACTTACCTTAACCTCTCAAAGACTAGCCCTAGTAGTCCATCCTTATTGAGTACTCAGCGACATTTCCCACTTGGGATAAAATGAACAAAACACTGTGCCACATGAAAATGGCAATTTAAGGGTTTCCAAAGTCTTTGTCAAAATCAGTTTTAGAAAGAGTTTTTGAGTTTGATTAAATCTGCTCATTGATCTTTAAATAATTCAATTGTTTGAAATAAGAAAGAATTCAACCCTCAATTGCCTTTACATAAATGAGTGTCCATACACTCTACATTTGGCTTGCCATAATAAACATTTCACATCAATCAGGTTTTATGCAAGAGCTTACCTGATTCTTGCTCACTACAATAAGGTCTTTAACAGCTGACCTAACCCCACATGGGCAAATACAAATCACAATCAATTCCAAGCCACAATCCACTTCCTCAATTTTAAATCAACTCCTCTTACTACTACCATGATCCTAGTATCTCAAGCTTTAAGGCCAAACAATACATAATAGGTTTGTAGGTTGAGCCTAATTTTATATTTAAAATAATTAATGGTTTAGAAAATAATTTCTAATAAGTTGAAAGTTTAAATCTTGCTAGGGAAAATTTAGAGTTTATTTGCTCAAGAGTCCTAGGTAGTAATAAGTAAAATAATGATTTAATAATAGTTTAGTTGTTAGAAAATAATTGGCTGCTAAAACTAGTTGAGATTAAATTTAATGAGTCTTGCTTGGAAAATAATAACTTTTAAAAAGGTATTTGATTTAATAAATATTTTACTAATTATAATTATTTCCATAAAAGGCTTCAATTGATTATTTTATTTTAAATAATATTTATTTATTTTATTTTCTAGCAAAATTATTATTTATTTGACCAAAATATCCTTTATGTATATCATAATCCAAATCTACCCTTCCTAGGGTTTTTTCGACATTTATTAGGAAAATTTTATATCAATAAATATTTTATTTATAAAATAAAATTAGTTTAGGGACAACTAGATCATGGTCAAATTTCTATGGCTAACCACAATCAAGAACATATGCAATCCTTCCATTCATCAAATCATCCAAATCATGCACATAAGCATAGATCTAAATTTATTAAGACGTGATCTAACCTCTACTAGCATAAATATGATCATGGCTTCAATAATCTAACATGCATATAAATCCTATTCACCAAAGGTGACATAATCTCTAGCATGCTTTATCTCAAATACTTCATGCATCAAACCTCAAACCATCACACAATCAACCAAGATAATCCTTCCATGCATAAATCCCATCTCCTTTACAATCATACACATATTTATGCTTCAATCTCAATAATACATACTCAAATCCTATCACCATCATCCTAGAGACATGATTCTAGAGTTTAAAAGAAGGATTGAAGGGACTTACTTGATCGATGAATGCTTTGAAGGAGTTTAGAATAGATCTCAACTCCTTGATGCCTAACTTTGTCCAAGGGAGATGGCGAAAACATGGTCATGGGGAAAAGGAGCCATCCGGCCAAGAGAGGGAGGTTTTCAGCCATAATATAGAGAGAGAGAGAGAGAGAGAGAGAGAGAGAGAGGAAAAGAAACCATTAGCATGTTTATACACATAGGTTCTCATTAGAGATCAAGATTGGAGGAGATGAAGTTGTTAGAATAAATTTACCTTGAAGGTGTTCTTGTCCTTCACAGAAATTTCTGGTTTTGATCTGAAGTATCAAGATGATTTGTGGAGTTTGATGTTAAGAATGGGATTGATGGACTCACGGCAGTGAGTAGGTCAAATCTGGAAGTTTTAGAGAGGATTTGAGATGGTTTGGAGGGGTATTAGGTGAAGGAAAGAGGTAGGTGTTCTTGGTGTAGTGTGTGTGTTCTTGGAGGTTGAGAGAATTCGAGAGATTGGATTTGTGTAGCTGCCGAAATTTTGTGAGAGCTAGGGCTGGCCGAATTTCTGTAGGGTTTAGGAAGTTGTTTCTCTGATTTGGAAGGGAAAAGGAAAGGTTAGTTGTTACAATCCTTGAAGAATATTTTTAGGAAGTGAATTTGGAAACTAAATATTCCAAGAATATCTTGATTGTTAAAGAGCTTTGGAAGTCTGCCATGGCTGACTGTTTGAGCAGAATTTCAGTGGGATTAATGTTGTTTTATGGAAGCTTATGGTGGCCAAAAGTAGGGTGCTCAATGGTGAAGAAGAAGTCTGGTTATTTAGGGAATGCATTATGGAAAGTTGCTAAACAAAGGTGGCTGGAATTTTGAATATCAATCAAGCATAATTGTAGGGATTTGTTGGAGAGATTTTCGGACAGCCATTACTGAATTTCGTACAGAAGCTTAAGGGAAACAATGGAGCTCTATTATTGGAGGTTTAAGGAAGGTTCCTGCAGAACAAGGTTGGTATTTCGGCTGGAAGAAAAATAGGAAACAAAGCTGGAATTTGGACTGCCCATAATTTCGCCAAGCTGAAATTCCTGGACAGCTTTTTCGGCTGCCATTTTCCAGCCATCTTGCAGAGAGTTTGAAGGGAAATTTCAGGGGCTTTCAAGGCTGGTTTCTAGCCTTCTTCATGGAGGAAAAACATGGCTAAGGTTCTACACAAAATCTGGAAGAAAACAGCTTGGTTTTAGACTCTTAAAGTGGCGATTTGCACAGGAATTTTTCCTGTTGTTACTCCAGCTTTGAGCAGTCCGAAAATGGCCAATAAATCCAGATTGCAAACTGATCCTAAAGACCATTTTTCTGTCAGCATTTGGGAGGGAATGTTAGCTAAGAAACTCGACATTTTGAAGGCACAACAAGCTGGAAAATTTCAGCTCGTTCCAAGGAGGAAGATGAACTAGCTAGAGTGAATTTTCAGCAAGCTCACTAGAGGGATTTTTCCTCTTGGAATTTCCCACAACTCTTCCACATTTTTCAGACTATAAGAAGTCTTTTACTAAGACATTTTGAGCCTACAAGACCACAGCACTTTACTGAAATTTCTAGAAAGAAAATGGCTAGAATCACTTGATCAAACTAATGAGTTGAGAATTAAGGAAAATCAAATATCAAGGGAAAATGAATTCCCTTTAGGAAATTCGAGTAGGGTAAGGGAGTAGAATGAGGTTACTCCTAACATGTCTCTCTTAGGACATCATCCCTACCTTACTCCAAGCTCATAAGGCCGAAATTATTCTTTCCCAAGCAAAAAAAATAAATTTTAATCAAGTTAAAGCTTCTATGATGGAATTCGAACCCAAGACCTCAAGAATTGATTCCAAAGCTCTAACCACTAAACCACAACAACTCTTGTTGTTATTTCCACTAGAAAATTAATTCCTATTTAATCCTCAAGCTATCTTCCTATTTTCACCTCATGCAAAAATTACCATTTTGCCCTTCTCACTCGATACTCACCAACAAGGCTTCAAGACAATAAAACTCAAATTCAAAGCACATAAAAATCATATAAAAATATATTAAATCATGAAATAAGGCATGATATGCATCTCAACCCCCTTACTCTAAGGTTGGTCTTGACTGGGGTTTCACACTCATAATCTATCCGCTCAATTCTTCACTTTTCACATCCACCATTTCTATCTCCACTAGTGTTTTGCTCTTCATCACAATCATACAACAATTCACAATTATCTTGACATTCTTCATAGTCCCATATCCTCATTATAGTCATCACATTCTCCTCTACTTGAACATCACATTTCATGAAAATCACTTACTTCACCTTGAGCACACATAGAAGATGAATCATCTGAACTCTCACAAGCCTTTTTCTTTTTTTTTTTTTTGTTTAAATAGAAATTTTGAGTAGAAAAACACACAAGAAAAGTTCATCACTTCACTCCCTTACATGTTTAGTGTGAAATCCCACCTAAAGCCAACCCTAGAATAAAGGGGTAGGGATGCATATCATATTATTTTGCATTAATATATATATTTTTGAATGATTTTATGTGCTTTAGAATTATGCTTTATAGGCTAAAAGGATTAGTTATGCTTATTGAGTAGGAATAGTAGAATGGTAATTTTACTTGAGGTCAAAATAGGAAGATAGCTTGAAGATTAAATAAGAAGAATATTTGGATGAGGAAATAAGAACAAGAGTTGTTGTGGTTTAGTGGTTAGAGCTTTGGAATTAATCTCTAAAGTCATGAGTTCAAATCCCATCATTTAAGTTTTATCATGATTATTTTAATTTAAGGTTGGATTTTTGTTTTCTTGCATTCCATTAAATAAATAAATAAATAGGAGTGTTGTCCTAGGAGAGACATGAAGAGAATATCCTAATCCTATCCTTATGTCCTAAAAAAAATTTTAGAAGAATTATTGTCCTTCTATTACCTCTGGCTTGTCCTAACCTCTTCACCAATTAAGCTTGTTCAAAATTTATCTAAATCCATGTTTTTAATTCCAGAATATTCAGCAAGGATTCTTGATCTTTGAATTTCGAAAATGATTCTTAGAGGTTGGAGATTGGACTAAAAATAGGGAAGGAGTTAAGGAAGGTTCCCAAGAAAAATTAATTTCCATGGTTCAGCCTTCAAACTCCACTCTATAGTGTTCATATCCTCCATGAAAGAAACCTGAAATTTTTCTAGATTCTTGAGCAACCTAACCTTCGAAAATCTCAGCCATCTTTCTTACTCAATTGCTGCCAGAAAAATGACCAATTTATTCAGTTTGAAGATTGAAATTCTTGTGCAAAACCCAGACTGCACAAAACTGCTCAAAGCAGAAAAAAAAATCTTGGCAATTTCGCTGCATAGCAGCTTGAAATCAAAGCTGTTTCTTCTGCCTTCAAACCAGTAAATTACCTCTATTTTTTCCTCCATAAAGAAGGCTGACAACCAGCCTTGAAGGACCTTCAAACACCACTCAAAACCCTCTGCAAATTGGGCTGGAATATTGCAAAAAACTGCACAAGAAATACAGCAATCATTCGAACCATAACCAGAAAATTTCCAGCCTTGTTTCCTTCAAGCCTTGGCCGAAAACCACCCTCAAAACCTCTGTAAGCTAACCCTTGTTCAGCCATGAACTGAACTCCATTACCCCCTCCACTGACCTTGCACGACTGAATTCCATGACCACACCTCAAATTCCTCCTACAATCAGTCCAATCAAACTTCCATTTGAATTTCAAAATTTCCAGCAATTGCTCCATGAAAACACTCTTGGATTAGGCTTTATAACCAGAAATTCTTCTGCTATTGAACTCAAAAATTCAGCCAAACTTAAAGCTCCATCAACCCTCATTCATTTCAGCAAAGCACAGCAGTCCAGTCGACTCCATTGTAGCTCCAAGAACCATTTATCAATCAAACACCATTACCATATATTTTACCTCAAAACACTCCTTAAATTTCTCCATTTGAATTTCAAACAACCATATTTTTCTCTTCCTCCCTAGACTGAAAACCAAAATCCCTGAACTCCCTCAATCATTCGGCTAGCCCTCTTCAGCAATTCGTCCAACATTCCTCCTCTAGTTCTCTCCATTTTCACCAAGAACACACGCTACCTTTCTTCAAGCCAAAGGCCACTATAAACACCTTCAATCCCTCTCAAAAACTCCAGAATACACCTACTTACTCCCTAAAGTCCATTTCTAGAATTTATAACATCAAATCTTGAAAACAAAAATTGGCATTCGGATCAAAATCAGATTTTTCCCTTGAAGTCTCAAGAAAATCATCAAGGTAACCAAGAACAACTCTTTTGTTCATCTTCTTCTCTTCAACCTTTAACATATCATGCTAATGCTCTCTCTCTCTCTCTCTCTCGACCGAAATGGTTGCTACAACCATAGCTGTTTTCTTTCTCCTCTCTTGGACAATTCAAGACTCTTAAGCGTGTGGACCTTCTTAAATCTCCATCGAAATAATCATCAACCAAGTATTTCTCCTTAACCTTTCTTTTAAATTCTAAATTCAAGTCTCTTAGATATTGATAGAGAGGATAGAATATGAATGGGGGATTAAGTATATGCATATGTATGAAGGGGTTGAGATTAGAGCATGAGAATGATTTATCATGATTAAGTTTTATGAAATTCCTTGAGAATCGATGTATGCTCTCCATGTCTTAAGAAATTATGAATGTTTAAGCATGCTAGATGTTATGTCACCTTTGGTGAATAGGATATTATGTTCTTATTTTCATTGAAGCCGTGAGTATGATTATGCTTAGTAGAGATTTGGCCATATGATGGTAGGTATGGATTAAGCCTATGTTCATGAATAGAATAAGTTGTTGATTGATGTTGAAGTATATGTTCATGAATCTTGTTAGCAATAGGAAAATTATGTTCATGACCTTGTTGATCCTAGGCTATTTTAATTAGCAAAATTTTATTACCCTAATTAAAATTATTACTATATTTTTCTCTAAAGATTTCAAAAATTCCTAGGAAGTTTTGGAAATGGAATGTTAAATAGAATATTGATATTTTACTAGTCGAATAAATAATATCTTTCATTAAAAATAATATATGTATATGTATAATAGTAAAATGATATTTTTATATAAATAATAATAATAATAAATAAAATACTAATGGCCTTGTAGACCGTAGTTCAAACTTTTACCTATATTCATAAATATTATTTATATTAAAATTTGTTTGTTATTTATTAAACGAAATTTAATATAATTCATTTATTATTAATTTTATTTATTCTAATTATTTATTATCTATTAAAAATTAATTAAAAACTAATTGTAATTTATTATTTATTTATAATAAAACCATTTTTAAATTATCATTTACTAATATTTAACAATTAAACCCTTGTGTATTTATTAGCAATAGTACACAGGATTTATTATTTGAACCTATAACTTATTAGTAATTATTTTACAATCCCTAGTTATTTTGACTTATCAAGCTAGACTTATTTTATAAAATCCTTTATCTTCTAGCCTTAAAGCTTAAGACATTAGGGTCATGATTGTAATAAGTTGAACTAGGATTATTTATGTAAGCGAATATAGCTTGAGTATAACATTATGACTTGTGTTTACCCTAGGCGGGGTTAGGTCAGCTTTGGAAGATTTTTGAATTTGATCAAGCAACGGATCAGGTAAGCTCCTGCATAAACTTATTTGAAGACAAAAGGTTCTATGGCAAGCCAAATGCGATGTGTATGGACATACATTTTGTAAAGGCAATTAAGGGCTGTTTCCTTTTTATTTTAGTCAAGCGAATCATTTGAAAATTTAAACAAGCAGTTTTGTACAAATACTAAACTCTTTCTAAAACCCAACTTTGACAAGTATTTTAAAAACTCTTAATTGCTATTTCCAAATAAAGCAATGTATTATCAGTTTTCTCTCAAGTAGGACAATCAACGTTGAGTACTCAATGAGGGTAGACTACTAGGATTAGTCTTTGAAGGGTTAGGGTAAGTCTCTCAGTAGGTGGCCACCTTTGATGGGTTAGTCCTTCTCGGATAGGATGCCAGTCTAGTAGGTCATGCCGGTCCGAGCTAGCAAATTTTAGTCATGTGGACTGTGTGTTTTTGGAGTGGACAACCGGTAATTTTGGGTGTAGAGAATGAGGAGTATCTCACCCGGTAGGTCGTACACTTACCTTTTGTTAGTCTACACAAAGTGTGGCATTCTGACCGTTATATAGTCATAGGGCCCAACATGTGGCAACCCATGGCTACCCATTTGAGTGGTTGTATTTATTGTGCACATGTATGGCCTGAAAAGCAAAATGCCACTCTTTATTTTTAACATTATTTAATGCTTGCCAGCACTTTCTCTTATGAAATTTTCCCAACTTGCATACATGAACTGTTTTGCCTGGAATACTCAAAGCACACACAGGCTTACTAAGATTTTTATCTTATCACCTTTTAGGCCATGTTTTCAGGTCGATCCTGCTGTGGAGATGAATAAGCTTGTCCTTTGGTTAGGGCGACATCCCCGACCCTGCTGGACCTAGGTAATGGGGTGTTATATTTAGCCCTCAATCAATGTCACTCAACCCTCGTGTTTACACTCTTCTTTAACTTTTGTAACAATGAGCTCACCCTCTTATCTTTTTTTAATCCACTTAAGTGCTTCCCAAGCTCAAGACTAATTCAAAGATAAGCAAACATTCTAGTGGCTACAAAAAAGATTTACTTCACTAAGAACAATATACTATACTATGAGACAATGTAGTTCATGAATAGAAGCTTGAGATAGTCATGTATGAGCATTCACAAGTCATTGATGCAATATATCAAACACTTGACGTGCAACCTCGTAACATAAGGGTTTCAAATTTTTCACACTTGCAACAACTCACAAACTTAAGAATCACAAGAAAAATTACTCCCCAATGATTATACTAATATCAAGGAACAATTTCAAAGAAAGAACATAGTAAAAACTCGAATTTTATAGCTCCCAAAATTAGCATAAAAATGAGTTACGGGATTTGCTGTGTCCAGAAATTCTTGCAGCAAATTGTTAGTGTTGTGCCCTAGAGGTAATCACTTGTACATTGTATATGACATATTTTATTTTAATAAAAAGCATTATTTATCTTATAGTTTCTTTTGTTTACTTTTAAGTAATATAACTATTTGATAAAGTCCCTAGTACAACACTGTGTTAAGGAAATCATAAGAGAGATCATGATATGAGATTCCTACTATACTGTATAGTGTTAGCACTTAAATAGTCTCTAGTCATAGTATTAATGAGACAGGACATCATTAATGCATTAAGACTAGCATGTGTTAGACTTCCTGATTTGATCAGGCGGTAGTTCTCATATCCGTGTGTAATGAGATACTCAAAGTTAACACATGGACACTTGTTAAGGAACAAGTTCATTGGATGACCTAACTTTGATATAATCACATGGATAACTATTTAGTACAATGATATAATCTCAATATAGAAAACGTGTAAGTATTCTTAGACTTGAGATCTCCAAGGTACTTTGCTTGCTAGCATTGTACTTTGATTCCAATCTCTGGAGCTCGATCGAGAGCCGCCTATGGGATGTATATTGGGTACATTATGAGGTAAATGAAAGTAATTGAGAGGGTCAATAAAGGATTCACCACTCCTAATAGTAGGGACGAATATCTCATGGTAATTTGTAGGAATTACTACTCGAGAAGTCCTTGGCCAAGGTGATTGTGTATTGAAAATAGTTCCAATTGATACACATCTAGAGTAGTGGGTTCCTGGTACAAGTACTATTTTATTTGGGCCAGAATTAATTCTGGGGGGAGTTGGCACTAATTCCGTACTCTGAACCGAATGAGATATTGTATGGTAAAATGAGTTAATTAGACTATAGTTTGTCATTGAAGGGTTCATGTTAAGCCACTTGACTTCCTAGACTCTTGGGTGGTTATGATGTGCTGCTAGATACCGCTCATGATCTAGGAATATGGGTTTATTAATTGATGAATTAATAAACCAATCCTGATTAGAATTAATATGATTAATTCTAATTAATTGTGGATTATTAATCTCAAAGACGTTTGGATTAATTCATATTTGCCACCAATTTGTTGGGAAACCTAATAGGTCACACAAAATAGAGGATTATATACTCAAGATGTTATTTGATAACATAGTGGGGTTAATTGCGAGAAAGAGAAGTTATTGTGGCCAAATTATAATTAGTTATAATTAATGGTCCAAAATGTAATTGTGAGAACTTGATATTTCTAATTACAATTAGGGAATTCTAACTATTTTAGAATTCGGAGATTGGAATATATTTTGAGTAGGATTTTTCGTGTAATAGGAGATACACTCGAAACCTTAGCTGATTTTGTGCAAGACATGAAAAACTCCAACCCTAGCAACTTTCTCTTCTTCTCTCTCTCTCACGATTGTTCTTGAAAAACCCTAGCCGCCATCTTTTTCTGCTAGCACAAGAAATTTTGGTGCTTAAGTATTCCTTTGTGTGGATTACTATTAGAGATAAACACACACTGTGATTATAGTGGTTAGACATTCAACTCTCGCGGAGTTTGATGAAGAGGATTGTTGGATCGCGCCTCGACTTGAAGAAGAAAACTTTTGTTTTTCGGGTGATTAAACAAAGGTAAAAAGTTGTTACCTTTGATCTATTTATGTCTTATTTTCCACACATATGTGGGTCTTGGGATGGTATCTCGTTTTATTCTTCCGTTGTGCCATATAGGATACGAGCCTGAGATATCCAACAGTGGTATCGGAGCCATACTATGTGTGGTTTACAGACATTGTTTTGGCATGAAAAACTGTTTTCATGTATTCGTGTTTATCTTTGTTTGCTGTGAAAATTATTTTCACTCGAGTCGAAATCATTTCAAGCATTATGGGTTGGGTCCGTAGCACAATATGATTGTGTAAAAGTCATAGCATATTTCGAAAGATGCTTTCTTTATGTGCTGAAAATTTTCTACAGAAGAAGGACATAGCTACCAAAGGCTAATGCCATCATTGTGGGAAGATGAGCCACTGGAGGCGCAACTGTAAAGCCTACTTGGAGACCATTAAGGTGTTAGTGTTGTGCCCTAGAGGCAATCACTTGCACATTGTATATGACACATTTTATTTTAATAAAAGGCATTATTTATCTTATAGTTTCTTTTGTTTACTTTTAAGTAATATAATTGTTCGATAAAGTCCCTAGTACAACACTGTGTTAAGAAAATCATGATAGAGATCATGATATGAGATTCCTACTACACTGTATAGTGTTAGTACTTAAATAATCCCTAGTCATGGTATTAATAAGACAGGACATCATTAATGCGTTAAGACTAGCATGTGTTAGACTTTCTGATTTGATCAGGCGATGGTTCACATATCTGTGAGTATTGAGATACTCAAAGTTAACACATGGATGCTTGTTAATGGAACAAGTTCATTATATGACCTAGCTTTGAGATGATCACATTGGATAACAATTTAGTGCCGGTGATATAATCTCAATATAGCAAACGTGCAAGTATTCTTAGACGTGAGATCTCAAAGGTACTTTGTTTGCTAAGCATTATACTTTGATTTCAATCTCCAGAGCTCGATCGAGGGCTGCCTATGGGATGGATATTGGGTACATTATGAGGTAAACGAAAGTAGTTGAGAAGGTCAATAAAAGATTCACCACTTCTAATAGTAGGGGCGAATATCTCACGGTCACTTGAAGGAATTACTACTTGAGAAGTTCTTAGCCAAGGAGATTGTGTATTGGAAATAGTTCCAATTGATATACATCTAAAGTAGTGGGTTCCTGGTACAAGTACTATTGTATTCGGGCCAAAATTCATTCTAGAGGGAGTTGGCACTAATTCCGTACTCCAAACCGAATGAGATATTGTATGATGAAATGAGTTAATTGCACTGAAGTTTGTTATTGAAGGGTTCAGGTTAAGCCACTTGACTTCCTGGACTCTTGGGTGGTCATGATGTATTGCCAAATACCGCTCATGATCTGAGAATATGGGTTTATTAATTGATAAATTAATAAACCAATCTTGATTAGAATTAATAGGATTAATTCTCATTTATTATGGATTGTTAATCTCAAAGTCATTTGGATTAATTCGTGTTCTCTACCAATTTACTGGGAAACCTAATAGGTCACACACAATAGAGGATTATATAATCAAGATGTTATTGGATAACATAGTGGGGTTAATTTAGAAAAAGAGAAGTTGTTGTGGACAAATTATAATTAGTTATAATTTGTGGTCCAAATTGTAATTGTGAGAACTTGATATTTCCAATTACAATTAGGGAATTCTAACTGTTTTAGAATTCTGGGATGGAGGATTTTTCAGCAAGTATTTCGTGTAACATATAGAAGGGACATAAAACCCTAGCTGACACACAACATACGAAATCTCCAACCCTAGACACACAACCAACATTCTTCTCTCTCTTTCTCGTTTTGCTAAAAATGTGAAATAGCCCTAGCCGCCACTTTTTTCTGCTAGCACAGGCAATTTTGATGCTTGAGTATTCCTCTATGTAGATTATTGTTAGAGATAATCACATACTGTGATTATAATGGTTATACGTTCCATTCTAGTGAAGTTGGATCTAGAGGATTGCTGGATCACGCCTTAACTTGAAGAAGAAATCTTTGTTCTTCGGACCATTAAATAATGGTAAAAAGCTGCTACCTTTTTTATCTTTATGTCTTGTCTTCCATACATAGGCGGGTCTTGGGATGGCATCTCATTTTATTTTTTGTTACGCCGTATAGGGTACAAGCCTGAGATACCCAACAGTGGTATCAGAGCCATGCTATGTGTGGTCTACGAACATTGTTCTGGCATGAAAAACTATTTTCATATATTCGTCTTTGTCTTTGTTTGTTGTGAAAATCATTTTCACTCGAGTCAAAATCGTTTCGAGCTTTGTGGGTTGGGTCCGTAGCACAATATAATCGTGTAAAAGTTATAGCATATTTTGAAAGGTGCTTTTTTTATGTGCTGAAAATTTTCTGCAGAAAAATGTTTTATTAAACATGGTTGTTGCCCTCTGTTTCATCTTGTGAATTTAATTTTCTGCTTTGTTTCGCTTAAACTAACAAATTGGTTGTTGTTTTGAGCTTCAAAATAGAAAATTCTGCTAAGAAGTATTCTTACTGATCTGGTGCAGAAGATTAGGGAACCAGAAACTATTTCTGGAAAATTTTTCTAAAAAATCGCAACCACTTCCTGACTTTAGCCAGCGTCGGCACTAACCTCCAAACCGCCGTCAGTTCCATTCTGTTCGTGATAGGGGCTAAATTAGTCATACTTTTTCTAGTTATTTGAGGTTCTTTTGTGATACATTTTATTCAATAACTAGTCATATCCCTTCATATTTGAGATTTTATCTTTGGAAAGGTATTTTGTTTATTATTTCATATTTTTGGGGTAAAACGAAGCAAAAATGTTGCAAAACAGAGGAGAAGCGGCGCCGGCTAGGGCACTGGAACCGACGCCGGCCATGCACTATTTACACGAACTTTAAGGCGATGAAAAATTGTCAAAACAGAGCCAAACAAAGTGAAACCAGTGCCGGCTGTATGCTGGATTACATTATGCGGAATTCAAAAAAAAAAATCAGTGAATGAGTAGAGAACCAAAACTGAACCGACGCAGGCTCCGAAAGCCAAGGCGGCGCCAGTTGTGCTTCGAGGAAAAGGCGGTATTGTGATTTTTCTATGCAGTTTTTGATAATCTACGGAGTTTTAGTACTTTCCTACTTCTACTCAGCTCAGAACATTACACCAACGAGTTTAGGCACTTTCCAAGCGTATAAATAGATGGAAAGGATAAAGGAAAAGGGAAGAATTCATTGATCATTATATAAAATCACTCAATCAAAGGAGAAATTCTTCCATTCAATGAGGGTTGTACAAGAAGGTCTTCAAAGGAAGAAGAATGAGTACTTTCTTTTACTTTGTTTTCTTTTTCTTGAACAATGATATGTTAATTGTTTTATTGTAATTCGATATTATTTTAGATATTCATGATTTTTAGGGTTATTTGATCTTTTGATTGATTGATTATTACTTATGGTATTTAATTACTTGAATTGATTACGAGATTAATGGATTGTTTCTTTCCATTAACTTGCTTCGGAAAGGGGTTAATGGCGGTTCCGATTTGTTAATTTCATATTTGTTGTCTCTTAACTTGCTTGAGAAATGGGTTAATTGCTAAGAACTGATAATTAAAGATTAATTGATGTCTACCAGAGTATGGATTCATTAGTTAATTTCATGCTTTAAGTTTGCCAGAGTATGAAATTTAATCAAGGATTGTGTTTAATGCATCTTTTGGGTGAATTAGTTGAGACAGGGTATGTGATGCTAATTTGTCTAGAAGATGGTGATTGCATAGTTTGGGAAAGAAGTGAGTCTACTTTAATCCTTCATGATGCCAAGAGAATAATTAGTTATGATAAAGGTTGGGTACTTTAAGATCATGTTTGTCTAAACAATGGCTTGAGTTACATAATTCTCTATCCTTGACATGTATATATTCTTTTATTTTATTTTTCTTTTTATTTCTTTTTCACTTTATAAAGTCGGTTAAACAATGAAAGAAAATGGATTAATGCATACTTGTTCCTTGAGGATCGACACTCATTTAAACCTTATGCTATGTTAACGATGAGTACGCTTGCTCATATGTTTAATTTGGGTTTAACATTTTAATGTAAACTTGATTGGGAATGTGCTTAGTTTTTATGTGATTTTTATACCCAAATCCATACGTATCAGGTTTTTGGTGCCGTTGCCGGGGATAAATCTGTGTTTATTGGTTTAATAATTCTTTCCTCGTGCCAAAAACATCAAGTTTTTTACGTTGTTGCTGGGGATTAGGATATTTTTCTATTTTATCATGGAGGTGTTTTTGAAAAACTTGATTTAACATCAAGTTTTTGGCACCGTTGCCGAGGAACAATATCATGAAAGCTTGAATTTTGTTGATTTAACCATGTAAATATGTAAATATGTGAATATGTAATTATGTACAATTGTTCTTTTCGCAAAAAGGTGCCATCTATTGTATCCAGTGTATCTTCTGTATACCTTTGTAATCTAATTTACTAACTTTGACTTAATTGACTAACATACTTCATGCTGTATTATAAATACTACTAACTTTGTTGTTTAGGTAGCTTGTGAATATATCTAATGTGTGTGTTTTTCTTTTTTTCTATTCTTTTCTTTTACCATTTTGTTTTGTTTTGTTTTGTTTTTTCTTTGTTTTTCTATTATTTTTGTTTGTTTTTCTTTTCTTTGATTTTGGTGTGAGGTTGATATTATCATGGACAACTATTTTTGGGCACAAAATCAAAGGAGTTACAATGATCCTAGATTGGCAAGATTACAAGCTCGCATTAATGTTTTTAGTGAGACACCGTTAATAACATTGGTGAATTCTTTTGTTGCCAATACAAATTCATCTGTTTAGTAGCATGAAAAAACGTCTCAATAATTGAGCTATCAAAGAATACAACTACCCAAGTTGGTTGAGGATGCCTTAAAGGCCCATATGCTCGAACAAGAGAATCTCTAAAGAAAGGAGAGAGAATATGACGACCAATTGTCCAATGTGGAAATGGAGGTATTCAATTCTACTCTACTTGCTAATAATTCTAATCTCTTTTCATCACATGATTTTTTTAGGTTCCTCTCAAATGATGTTGTGTTAAATTTATCATGCCTCAAAGAGTTGGATCTTTCAACGCTACATCATAAGAAACCCTTTGAGGATGTTGACGAACTCTACCCTTCACCCCAATTTCAGGGAGGTAACTTAGTTTTAGTAGACCATGCCTTGAAAAGTAAGGATTTCTTGATCTCATCTTTAAGGACTCAAACACTAAGTTTAAAGGGGTATTTTACATTGTAAAAATTCTTTTGAAGGATTAATCGGTGGTTTCAAGCTTGATGCATTCTTTAGAAACCATGTGCAATTATATGTTGACAACAATATTTGTGTATCTAAAGAAATGTTAGAGAAAGAGATTTATGTGTTTTTCTTTAATGAAAAAACAAAATTATTTTCATGAACCTTCCACTTTTCAAAATCCTCCATTCTTCATTCTATATTCATCATGCCTATCTTCTATTTTGAACTTTAATTTCTTTCCAAAAGGTTTGCTGAGGAAGCATGATGGGTGTAGAGTGTTTTTTTTTTTAGTCTTTTTCTTTAGTTTGTTTTCTTTTTCTTAGGTATGTTTTTATTTTATTATTATTTTCTTTGTGCTTTTATTTGTGTTTTGTTTTATAGGAATAAAATCCTCTTGGACAAGCCCTTCTCTTTACCTCAAGCTTGGCTATCTATTGGAGCATTATTGCACTTGGGCAGTATTACTTAAGCTTTCTAACCCCTTATTATTTTTAGTCCCTTTGGATATGCTTTCTTGTGTTTAATTTTTGCTAATGAGGACATTGTCTGATTTAAGTGTGGGGGAGTGGAAAGTTTGGAAAATTGAAGCTACTCTGTCATGGAAGTATTGACTTTCTTATCTCGTCTTCTTTATATTTTTGGTCCCATGGCACTTTATTCCTTGTTCTATTTATTTGGCCACTAAGGACAATGTCCAGTTTAAGTGTGAGGGAGTGATTCGATTGAAAATTCTTCTTTGCATATCCTTTATCCTTCTTGTAAAACCAAAAATTTTCAAAATTTTTTTTTGATTTTTTTTATTTTTCAAGCTGTATTTTTAATGCATATCTTTATGATGGATTATAGAGCATATGTTCTAGATCATTTATAGCTTATGCATAACTTTTTGCACGCACTTGGACGAAGTAGTTCTTGATCAAATACTTTACATTATTCTTAAACTTGTTTTTCTACTAAAATTTATGGAGCATTCTAGAACTTACTCGAATACCTCTTGAGGCAAAATAAGAAAGACAATTATGATTTAACTTAGGGATGATGGTAATAGGCCTTTTTTAGATAGTTTGAGCTTTTCAAGCCTACCTATTTTTTTATAATTTCCATAGTACCTATTTTGAGCCTAAATTGTTGATTTCATTGTTTAAAACCCATTATCGTACTTTGTCCACTGCTTGTTTCTGAGAGTTTGAATAATTTTCCAAATCTTTATGCTCTTAATGGATGAAAGTATATGTAGGAGAATGTTGAGGAAGAATACTTGGAGAAAGATCATGACTCGTTACTTGCAGTCATGTATCAAGAGTTGAGTTGAGCTAGAAAGTGAAAAGAAAGTAAGGAAAGAAAAGAAAGAGAAAAGAGGAATTGAAAACAAGAAAAGAAAAAAAGAAAGCTGCTAGAAAGAATGGAAAGAGAAAAATAGTGAGAAAGAAGAGAACATCAGTAGTGGAAATAAGAAAGGAGTGAAAGAAAAGAAAATAAAGAGAGACGAAAGATCATAAGAGGAATGGTGGTTGAGCTGTAAAAATTAAGTTCATATCAAATCTTTGACACCATTGCAGAAAATTATGAGTGATCTTGTGAAAAATAGGGAAGAATTGATGAAGAAAGTAAAACAATGAGAAGAAGAATAGAAAAGGAGAAAAAAAAATGCAGGAGTTGCTTGAGTTGAGCTGTAATTTCTAAATAAGATTATGGTTTGATTGATTTTTGGAATAGGAGAGTAAGAAGAGTTGGAAATTATTGATTCATTTTGTTTATCCTTTTCTTGCGAACTCTCAGCTTCTTTGATTTTTTATTCTCCTATATCCTTCGTTTGATAAGCTACATTACAAGCCTTTAGCCTTACATTACAAGCTTGAAAGTCCTACTTGATCTAAGTAGAATCATGATGTCTCGGATTAGTGGAGAGAGTGTATGAAAAGTAAGCCTATGGAATGCATATTCTTTTTGAACTAAATTCTTTCCAATAGTTTGAGAATACTGCTAAGTATTGAGATGGTTCTACTAAGTCATTTATCACTTACACAAGTCTTGCATTTGTTGTGAAAGATGTAGTGGCATGTGTTTTATGTTGTTGAATGAAAAAAGCATTAGAGGTATTATTTGGAAATTGATTGAGTGATTTAACTAAACCTTGTGTTTTTTTACTTGTCTTTGACACTTTGCTTGAGGACAAGCAAAGAGCCAATGTGGGGGAATATGATAGGGGCTAAATTAGTCATACTTTTCCTAGTCATTTGAGGTTCTTTTGTGATACATTTTATTCAATAATTAGTCATATCCCTTCATATTTGAGATATTATCTTTGGAAAGGTATTTTGTTCATTATTTCAGATTTTTGAGGTAAAACAAAGCAAAAACGTTGCAAAACAGAGGAGAGGCGGCGCCGGCTAGGGCACTGGAACCGGCACCGGCCATGCACTGTTTACACAAACTTTGAGGCAACAAAAAATTGTCAAAACAGAGCGAAACATAGTGGAACCGGCGCCAGCTCCAGTAGCCAAGGCGGCGCAGACTGCATGCTAGATTACATTGTGTAGAATTCGAAAAAAAAATCTGCGATTGAGTAGAGAACCAGAACTGAACCGACGCCGGCTCCGAGAGCTAAGGCGGCGCCGGTTGTGCTCTGAGGAAAAGGCAGGATTGTGATTTTTCTATGCGATTTTTGGTAATCTGTGGAGTTTTAGTACTTTCCTACTTCTACTCGGCTCAGAATATTACACCAACGAGTTCACTTTTCAAGCCTATAAATAGATGGAAAACACAAAGGAAAATGGGAGAATTCATTAATCATCATAGAAAATCACTCAATCAAAGGAGGAATTCTTTGATTCAATGAGGGTTGTGCAAGAATGTCTTCAAAGGAAGAAGAATGAGGCTTGTCTATGAGTGCTTTCTTTTACTTTGTTTTCTTTTTCTTGAACAATGATATGTTAATTGTTTTATTGTAATTTGACATTATTTTAGATATTCATGATTTTTAGGGTTATTTGATCTTTTGATTAATTGATTGTTACTAATGGTATTTAATTACTTGGATTGATTACGAGATTAATGGATTGTTTCTTTCCATTGACTTGCTTTGGAAAGGGGTTAATGGTGGTTACAATTTGTTAATTTCATATTTGTTGTCTCTTAACTTACTTGGGAAAGGGGTTAATTGCTAAGAACTGATAATTAAAGGTTAATTGATGTCTGCCAGAGTATGGATTCATTAGTTAATTTCATGTTTTAAGTTTGCCAGAGTATGGAAATTTAATCAAGGATTGTGTTTAATGCATCTTTTGGGTGAATTAGTTGAGACAGAGTATGTGATGCTAATTTGTCTAGAAGATAGTGATTTCATAGTTTGGGAAAGAAGTGAGTCTACTTTAATCCTTCATGATGGCAAGAGAATAATTAGTTATGATAAAGGTTGGGTACTTTAAGATCATATTTGTCTAAACAATGGCTTGAGTTACATAATTCTCCATCCTTGACATGTATATATTCTGTTATTTTATTTTATTTTAATTTTCTTTTTATTTCTTTTTCACTTTATAGAGTTGGTTATACAATTTAAGAAAAAGGATTAATGTATACTTGTTCCTTGAGGATCGACACTCGTTTGAACCATATGCTATGTTAATGATAAGTACGCTTGCTCATATGTGTAATTTGAGTTTAACATTTTAATGTAAACATAATTAGGAATGTGCTTAGTTTTTATGTGATTTTTATACCCAAATCCATACCATCAGTTCGCGATGTCCAGAAATCGTTTTTGGAAGAGAAATTTTTTTTAAAAAATCGGAATAGAGCCAGTGCCGACTCTAGCCTTCAAACTGGCGCCGTTTCTACTCTGTTTGTGATGTTCCAACTATAAAAAAAAAATTATGGAATAGAATTTTGAAAGGGAAAATTTTTTCAAGGGGATGCTGCCCCCCTGACCCCCACCCACTGACCGGCCGGCAGGACCGCCATTTTCGTTGCCGGAGACGGGACCCAAAAGTATTTTCTCAAAATTAGTTTTGAGACAAATAATTTTATTTTTCAAAATAGTGATTTTGAAAATTTAAAATTAATGTATTTTCTAAAATATTTATTTTAGAATTTATTTTATTTTTCCAAATTAGTGATTTTGGAATAATAAAAGTATATGTTTATTTTGTTTAAGCATAATCAATGGCATGGTGGGTGGTTAAGGACTAAAACCAATTATATCTGTTCATGCATTTTACAGTTTTGATTTTTTATGAAATAGGGCTTGCGTGTCTTGCCCTCTCTAGAATTCCTATGTAATTCTCTTCTCATCTAACTCCCCTTGAATGTAACTTGAGGTTTTCTCTCTTTAGGAAATTATGTGATTAGTTTACATAGGTTAAATAGGAGTAGAATTATTTTTTAATTTTAGAGATGGCAACCAAAACAAGGCGAGAAGGTAAGACCTTCTGCTTAAATAATGCATGAACACATAGGGTTAACTATATTAATTTCTTTTATGACTCAAGAAAATTAATTTAGGGTAAAATCCATAACCATACCACGTAATCGTTTTATTACCATGATTATCAATTATGTGATTTATTGATTTTTTTGCATGTCATTCAATGAAATCACTAAAAGGAACAAATCCCTCAATTAATATTAAATATAATTCCTTCTATTAATATAGTACGAACGAGAGTCCTCTTTCGAGACCAAGTTATTGGGCAAACCCAAGCCTACTTGATATCAGGCATGTTCAAGCTATAGAGTTAAATTCCTGATTAATGGGTTGGGTTTAACTAAATTCTTTATCCCGGTTGGGCAAACTCAAGCATAAAGAAATTTAGAGGAAAGCTGAGGTAGCCCAAAAGGTTTTAAAATTAAAAGCTGTTAATCACCCAATGATCCAGTAGTTACATACGATGTAATTGGTATTGGATACCTACCAATGAACTTAAGGGTGGCTTGTTGGGCAAACCCAGGGTTATTCTTGAAGAATTTGGATATCGGTCCACTAGGAAAGCTTCTAATGGGCTTTCCCGAATCAGTAGTAGGGGCTATTGGTTTGAGTAAATTAATGGAGTAAAAATGCATTTAATTAAAGTCCTAATTATTTGCATATCATGTGCATATATAAGTAGCTAATGCTCTCTATCTTTACATCTAGGTCACTTGCATCATGTCAACAAACTTGAACTTACATAGAATCTTGGAAACCAATAAGTTAGCCGAATCAAACTATCTCGACTGGTATAGAAATTTGAGAATCGTTCTCAAATCAGAAAAGTTGCTCTAAGTGCTAGATGCTCCTATTCCACTACCACCAACTCAAGATGTTTATGCTCGATGAGCATGTTGTCCATAAGAAGCACAAGGAGGATAGTGATATAGCATCATGTATTATGCTGGCATCCATGACTCTCGAGTTGCAAAAACAGCACGAGAATATGGATGCTTAATCGATTATACTACATCTTCGAGAACTATTTGATGCCCTAGCTAGAACTGAGAGATATGAGATCTCAAAGCAACTATTTCATGGTAAAATGGCAGAGGGTTCTTCTGTGGCCACTCATGTGCTGAAGATGCTAGGCTTGATAGAGAAGCTTGGATCTCCCGGGTTTGCAATAGATCATGACTTAAGTGTTGACTTAATTCTACAATCTTTGTCTAATAGTTTCTCACAATTTGTGATTAACTATCAGATAAACAAGATTGAGTCCACCATTCCTAAGTTGATCAATCTTCTCAAAACTACAGAGTTCTCCATGAAGAAGGATTCCAATGCAATTCTAATGGTAGAATCTTCCTCTTCTAAGAAGAAAGTTTAAAAGAAGAATAAGAAGGCTCCCATGAAACCCAAAAGTGGTGTGAATAAGAAAGACGCAGCTACTAAGGGCCTATGCCATCATTGTGGGAAGCTGGGCCACTGGAGGCGCAACTGCAAAACCTACTTGGAGACCACTAAGGACAAGAAACAGAAGAAGAAGCTTACAAGCACTTTTACTTCTTCTCCAGGTATGTTTATGATTGAGATAAATACTGCCTTTAGAAATAAGATATGGGTATTAGATACCGGATGTGAATTTCATTTGTGCAATAACTTGCAGGGACTAAAGAGCAGTAGAAAGCTAGAGAAATGCGATGTGGACCTACGTACTGCAAATGGGGCAAAGGTTGCTGCACTTGCTGTGGGAACATACGAGCTAAACTTACCTTCGGGATTAATTCTAGAACTGCAAAACTGTTATTTTGTACCAGTTTTAATGAAAAACATTATCTCAGTTGCGTGTTTAGACTTATATGGATTTTATTTGATATTAAAGAATAAATGTTGTTCTTTTTCATTGAATGATATTCATTATGGTTCAGTGACTCTGGTTAATGGTTTATATGTTCTAGACTGGGATAATCTAGTTCTCAATATAAACAATAAGAAACCTAAAATAGATAACTCTAACACCTCTTACTTATGGCATTGTCGTTTGGGCCATGTAAACGAAAATCGTGTATCTAAGTTACACAAGCTTGGTGACTTAAGATTATTTGATTATGAATCATATGGCACATGCGAATCTTGTTTACTAGGCAAAATGACTAAAACTCCTTTTCCAGAAATAGGAGAACAGGCCAAGGAGTAATTAGAACTCATACATTCTGATGTATGTGGCCTAATGTCAATACAAGCAAAAGGTGGTTATAATATTTCATAACCTTTATTAATGATTTCTCAAAATATGGGTATTTGTATTTAATGAAATACAAATATGAGGCATTTGAAAGGTTCAAAGACTTCAAGAATGAAATAGAGAAATAATTTGGTAAAAGTATTAAGACTCTAAGATCTGATCGAGGAGGAGAATACTTGAGCTAAGAGTTCCTAAGTTATCTTAGAGATAATGGGATATTATCTCAATGGACTCCACCACATACACCTCAACATAACGGTGTATCTGAGAGAAGGAATGGAACCCTTCTAGACATAGTACGGACTATGATGGATTCTAAAACCTACTAAAATCGTTTTGGGAGTATGCACTAGAGACTTCTGTTTATATACTAAACAGAGTTCCGACAAAATAGGTTGATACTACCCCATTTGAGATGTTCTTTGATAAGAAACCAAAGTTATCTCACTTACGAGTATATGGTTGTTCTACCTTTGTCAAAAAGCCACAGTCAGACAAACTTGATAGTAAGTCTAACAAATGTTTGTTTGTTGGATATCTGAAAGAATCTGAGGTTTCACATCCAATGATAGCACGAAGGTGTGCAAGTTGCAAAGGTCCATTTATGGACTTAAGCAAGCTTCTAGGAGTTGGAATATTCATTTTGATAAAACAATCAAAGAGTTTGGTTTCATTTAAAATATGGATGGGCCTTGTGTATATAAGAAGGTTGGTGGGAGTGCAATCATTTTCTTATTGCTTTATGTGGATGACATATTGCTAATAGGAAACGATATACCTGTCTTGTAAATGGTTAAAATTTGGTTGTCCAAGAAATTCTCTATGAAAGACCTTGGTGAAGCAACCTATATTCTTGGAATAAGGATCTATAGAGGTAGATCTAAGAGGTTGTTAGGTCTTTCACAATCTGCATACATAGATAAAGTACTAAAGAGGTTTAGCATGGATTAATCCAAAAGAGGATTCTTATCCATGTCACATGGTGTAAGCCTTTCAAAGTTGATGTCACCCAAAACACAAGTTGAAAAGGATCACATGAGTAAGATTCCATATGCCTCGCCAGTTAAATCTATCATGTACGCTATGATATGTACTAGGCCCGATGTATCTTGTGCTCTTAGTTTGACAAGCAGATACCAATCTGACCCTGGTGAAGGTCATTGGGCTACTGTAAAGAACATTCTTAAGTACTTACGAAGGACTAAGGATATGCTCTTAGTATATAGAGAAGGTGATTTGAAAATAAACGGGTACACTGATGCTAATTTTTAATCTGACAAAGATGATTTCAAATCACAATCTGGCTACGTGTTTACGTTGTACAGAGGGCAATAAGTTGGAAATGTTCCAAACAAGATACTATTGCCGACTCTACGACAGAAGCTGAGTATATAGCTGCTTCTGAAGCAACTAAGGAGGCTGTTTGGATCAAGAAGTTTGTGACGGAACTGGGTGTGGTTCCTAGTGTTGTTCATCCAATGACTTTGTATTGTGACAATAACAGAGCCATTGCACAAGTAAAGGAGCTACGGTCTCACTAACGATCCAAACACGTACTACAACACCATCATCTGATCTGGGAGATCATAGATAGGAATGATGTAAAGATAGAGAGAGTTCTCATGGATGAAAACATAGCTGACTCGCATACAAAAGAACTATCCCAAAAGAAATATGATTGTCATGTTGAGTCATTCAGTAATAGATACATAAATGATTGGCTCTAATGCAAGTGGGAGTTTGTTAGTGTCGTGCCCTAGAGGCAATCACTTGTACATTGTATATGACACATTTTATTTTAATAAAAGGGATTATTTATCTTACAGTTTCTTTTGTTTACTTTTAAGTAATATAACTATTTGATAAAGTCCCTAGTACAACACAGTGTTAAGGAAATCATGATAGAGATAATGATATGAGATTCCTAGTACACTGTATAGTGTTAGTACTTAAATAGTCTCTAGTCGTAGTATTAATGAGACAGGACATCATTAATGCATTAAGACTAGCATGTGTTAGACTTCCTTATTTGATCTGGCGGTGGTTCTCGTGAGTATTAAGATGCTCAAAGTTAACACATGGATGCTTGTTAATGGAACAAGTTCATTGGATGACCTAACTTTGAGATAATCACATGGATAACTATTTAGTGCCGTGATATATTCTCAATATAGCAAATGTACAAATATCGTTAGACTTGAGATCTCTAAGGTACTTTGTTTGCTGAGCATTGTACTTTGATTCCAATTTCTGGAGCTCGATCGAGGGCCGCCTATGGGATGGATATTGGGTACATTGTGAGGTAAACGAAAGTAGTTGAGAGGGTCAATAAAGGATTCACCACTTTTAATAGTAGGGACGAATATCTCACGGCCACTTGTAGGAATTACTACTCAAGATGTCCTTAGCCAAGGCGATTGTATATTGGAAATAGTTTCAATTGATACACATCTAGAGTAGTGGATTCCTGGTAAAAGTACTATTGTATTCAGGCCAGAATTAATTCTGGAGGGAGTTGGCACTAATTTCGTACTCCAAACCGAATGAGATATTGTATGGTGAAAGGAGTTAATTGCACTGTAGTTTGTTATTGAAGGGTTCATGTTAAGCCACTTGACTTTTTGGACTTTTGGGTGGTCATGATATATTGCTAGATACCATTCATGATCTGAAAATATGGGTTTATTAATTGATGAATTAATAAACCAATCCTGATTAGAATTAATAGAATTAATTATAATTAATTATGGATTATTAATCTTAAAGATATTTGAGTTAATTCACATTCGCTACCAATTGTGATACGAATCTTATGTGGCTTTTCTTGGTGTTGTTGGTGTTTTTGGTGGCTGTGTGTTCAGTCAAGCAAATGGAACCCAAAACAGAGATTTCTTCTTGTGACAAAGGATAAAATAACCTAACTACCTACACTCTTTCAAACCCTTGAAGAACAAAGTCTCAAAGACCCTCAAGATGAGTAGAAAGTTCTACTATATTCTCACCCTAATATCTTTGAAGCAACAAAAGCAAGCAAGAACAAATAGAATAGAGAAGATAGGCACCCAAATATTAAATTTCAAACAAACTTTACAAGAACAACGCAACTAAGACCCATTCAAATAAGACAATATTGGATTATCCAAAAGATTTAGAGACTCTTACAAAAAGAGAACTAACCCTTAAGCTTGGTTTTGAACAAGATGAACAAGGAGGCTAGGGCCTCTTAAGATTCTCTCTCAAATTTGAATTAAAGTGAAGTGTGTTATCTTGTCAAATTAATAAAGGTGCTATTTATACTATCCTAACCCTAGGTAAGTAATCCATGAGGTTTAATTACAGTTTAGGGTCAAAATAAGTCTTTACAAACACTTAAAAGTGAAGAAAGACGGAGAAAAGCATTAAAACGCCGAGCAATCAGCGGTGGCCCAGGGGAAAGCCGGCGTTGGTTTGGGGACATCAAGCCGGTGCCGGTTTGGTTTTGTCTTTGGCCGATTCTCATTTGCTTGAGTGTTGGTTTTGGACAGAATGGAGTCGGAGCCGGTTTGGATGCATGGAGCCGGCGCCAGTTGTCCTCTGAAAGCCTCCCTTGTCAAATTTCAACCTCTTTTGCTGACGGCTGAAGTTCTTGTTGGGATCCTTCGCGGATGGCCATCAACACGAACTCTTGGTTTGCTTCCTCAACCCTCCAATTCTCCTTCATCCTCAAGCATTGTTTGATGATCAATTGAAAATCATCTTGAAGCTTCTTGGTCCTCACTCTAATCATCGGTCCTTGTCCTCCATGATGAAGTGAAGTCTCATCATCTCCCTCTCATTGAAAAGGATTCGTCTTCAAATCATTGCCATCATCTATATCAAAATGAGAGAGGTCACTAACATTAAAGGTGGCACTAACATGATACTCACCCAGTAGTTCTATCTTATAAGCATTATCTCCAACTTTGGCAAGAACTTGAAATGGTCCTTCCTCCCTTGGATTAAGTTTGCGTCGGTGTTGCATGGAGAATCTCTCATTGCGAAGGTGCACCCATACCCAATTGCCCGGCTCAAAAGACACATTTTTCCTTCCTAGATTGCACTTATGACTGATCTCTTCGTTGCGTTTTGCAATGGTTTCCTTTACCTTTTCATGGAGTGCCTTCACCATTTCTGCCTTCTTAGCTCCATCAAAGTTCAACCGTTCACCTATAGATAAAGGAACCAAATCCAAAGGAGTTAGAGGGTTAAAACCATATACAATTTCAAAAGGAGAATAATAAATGGTAGAGTGAATAGCCCTATTGTATGCAAACTCAATGTGAGGTAAGCACTCCTCCCAATTCTTCAAGTTCTTCTTGATTATGGCCCGCAAGAGTTGGGTGAGTGTGCGATTGACCACCTCGGTTTGTCCGTCCGTTTGGGGATGACAAGCTGTGGAAAATAAAAGGTTAGTTCCAAGTTTGTTCCATAAAACTCTCTAAAAGTGGCTAAGGAATTTTGTATCCCTATCCGAGACAATAGTCTTTGGAATCCTGTGCATTCTCACCACTTCCTTAAAGAATAAATCTGCAATATAGGACGCATCATTAGTCTTGGAACAAGCCACAAAATGTGCCATTTTGGAAAATCTGTCTACAATCACAAATATAGAATCCTTGCCCCCCTTGGACCTAGGCAATCCTAAAATGAAGTCCATTGATATATCAACCCAAGGTACATTAGGTGTGGGCAAAGAAGTATAAAGACCATGTGGAAGAGCTTTAGACTTAGCTCACCTACAAGTAATGCATTGAGAACAATGTCTCTCCACATCCTTTTTCATTTTTGGCTAAAAGAAATATTCCTTAAGGATGCCTAAGGTTTTGGCAACACCAAAATGCCCTATTAGTCCCCCACTATGGGATTCTCGAACTAGCAACACCCTAATGGAACCCTTTGGCACACAAAGCTTTGCCTCCCTAAACAAGAAACCATCATGCCTATAATATTTAGCAAATTCACCTTTCTCACAAACATGGAAAATATCCCCAAACTCCTCATCATCAACATACAATTTTTTCACAAATTCAAAACTAAGAAGTTTAGTATCCAAAAAGTTGAGGAGTGCATACCTTCGAGATAGTGCATCCTCTACCATATTTTCCTTACCCTTCTTGTATTAAATGACATATGGAAATGTCCCAATAAAATCCATCCACCTTACATGCCTTTTGTTCAAATTTTGTTGGCTCTTGAGGTGTTTAAGGGTCTCATGATCGATATGAATGACAAACTCTCTTGGCAAAAGGTAGTGTTGCCAATACTCTAAGGTCCTCACCAAAGCAAAAAGCTCTTTGTCATAGGTAGAATAGTTAAGGGTTGCCCCAGACAATTTTTCACTAAAGTATGCAATGGGTTTTCTATCTTGGGTCAAGACCGCACCAATTCCCACCCCACTTGCATCACACTCTATTTCAAAAACCTTCTCAAAATTGGGAAGAATAAGAATGGGAGCTTGGCTCAATTTGTCTTTGAGGGTTTGGAAAGCTTGTTTTTGGGCTTCCTCTCACCTAAATCCCACCTTTTTCTTTACCACTTCGGTTAGAGAAGTTTCTAGAGTGCTAAAATTTTGGATAAACCTCCTATAGAAGCTATCTAGCCCATGGAAACTATGGACTTAGGTAAGGGTGGTAGAGGTTGGCCAATCTTGGATGGCTTTCACTTTTCCCTCATCAACCTCAATCTCTTTGGCATTCACAACATACCCAAGGAACGTAATCCTTTCCAAACAAAATGAGCATTTCTCAAAATTAGCATACAATCTCTCCTTTCGGAAGGCAATAAGCACACTTTGAATATGATTTAAATGATCTACATATGATATGCTGTAAATTAATATATCATCAAAGTACACAACAACAAATTTCCAACTGAATTCCCTCAAAACATAGTGCATTAATCGCATAAAAGTACTAGGAGCATTGGACAACCCAAAGGGCATGACAAGTCATTTATACAACCCTTGTTTAGTTTTAAAAGCTATTTTCCATTCATCCCCTTCCCTTATTCTAATTTGGTGGTAACCGGATTTCAAATCAATTTTTGAGAAAATGCATGCACCAAATAGTTCATCAAGCAAGTTATCTAGCCTAGGAATGAGATAGCGGTATTTTACTGTTATGTTGTTGATAGTGCGACAATCTACACACATACGCCATGCCCCATCCTTTTTGGGCACCAAGAGAACCGGAACCGCACAGGGGCTTAGGCTCTCTCTCATATGTCCCTTCTCAAGCAATGCCTCCACTTGCTTTTGCAATTCCTTGGATTCCTCTGGATTGCTTCTATATGCCGGTCAGTTGGGGATGACGGCTCCGGGCACAAAGTCGATTTGATGCTCAATTCCTCTCAATGGTAGTAGTTCTCCGGGCACCTCATTTAGGAAAACGTCTTCAAAATCTTGAAGGATAGCTACAATTTCATGAGGCAAAGACAATGTAGAATCGTTAGTAGAAATATAAGAACCTTTGCATAAAAGAAGAATAACCGATTCCCTAGCTTCTATAGCCTCTATGACCTCACTCTCTTTTGTAAAGAAATTCACTCTCTTTTTACCTCCCCTCCCTTGTTCTTACTCACTCCTATCCTTAATTGTTAATGGCATTTGTTTGTTCATTCTCTTTCTCAATTCTTTTTCTTGCCTCTCTTTTTCTCTCCTCTCAAGTTCTTGCTTTTACTTAACTTCTTGCACTCCCTTCTTCTTTCATGATTCTTTGGTCTTTACTCACCTCACTAGGGGCCATGGGGGTGAGGGTAAACTTAGTTCCCTCCTTGAGTAAGGAATAAGTATTCTTCCTTCTATGATGTTTTACATGCCTATCATATTGATAAGGCCTCCCTAGTAGTAAGTGACCTGCTTGCATGGGTACTACATCACAAAGCACTTCATCCTTATACTTCCCCATTTCAAAAGACACCAATACTTGCTTGTTTACTCTCATTTCCCCACTATCATTCAACCATTGTAGTTTATAGGGCTTGGGATGTCTAATCCAACTCATGTCCAATTCTTTAACCAAATCTGCACTAATCACGTTAGTGCAGCTTCCACTATCCATAATAACACTACAAGAGGTCTTGTTGACTAGACACCTAATGTAGAAAATGTTCTCTCTTTGTTGGTGGTCTTGAACCTCAATGGCTTGTGAACTCAAAGACCTTCTAGTGACTCCCACCAAAGAGTATTCTTGTCCAACAACTTCCCCCTCATCACTCTCCTTATCTCCATTTTTCTCTTGGTCTCCTTGGTATCTTTCTCCATCTTCCTCTTCATCGGTAGAGATCTCACCATAGGGATTAGTATACATTGCTCTCTTACTTGGACACTCATGGGAAGTGTGTCCATATCCAAGGCACTTAAACAATTTGATATCTTTATTCCTTTGTAGCCTCTCCATGGCTTTCCCCTTGTCCTTGTTCCATCCTTCCCTAGGTTTCCAATCCTCCCTAGATTTCCATTCTTCCCTAGGTTTCCAAGCTTCCCTAGGTTTGTTGAAATCCCTTTGAAATGCCTTGGGGGCTTCATTCTTCTTAGTTGGCACCTTACTAGTTGTGTTAGGGTTTGGAAGTGTTGGTCTAGTGAATGCCCTTCTCTTTAGTTGCCTTTCAATCTTCATGGCGGCATGTACCATATCCTCCAATTGACCATAGGGGTGCAATTCCACCAAATTGGCAATCTCCCTATTTAATCCTCCCAAAAACCTTGCTCTTGTTGCTCTAGGGTCTTCATGGATTTGAGCTCTCATTAACGTGACTTCCATCTCCTTATGATAATCTTCCACACTTTTGTTCCCTTACTTGAGTGATTAGAGCCTTTGGTAGAGATCATTATAGTAATGGTGTGGTATAAACCTTGCTCTCATCATATCTTTCAATAAATTCCAACTTGCCATGGTTTCCACTCCCATTTGCCTTCTTTGAGCACTAACTTGCTCCCACCATACCAAAGCATACTCCGAGAAACCTAAAATAGCCAACCTCACTTTTGATCTCTCACTATAAGTATGGCTTTCTAGGAATATCTCCATCTTGCTTTCTCACTCAAAATAAGCTTCGGGGTCACTCTTACCATAGAATATGGGCACTTTTTATTTAATATGGCTTAACTCCCTTTCCACATCATTTCCTTCTTTCCTTCCTCCTTTATTACCCCATCCTCTAGGTTGTTTCCCAAAGGCCTCAACATGTTCTCCTTCATACCACTCATCGACTCCCTTAAATTCTCTTTCTAGCCCCCTTAGATTGTTTCCCCTATTCTTTCTTTGTCTTCTACCTCGTCCTCCTCTCATTCCATGAACTCCCCCTCTTATTGGAGCTTGTTGGAATCCCCCAATTGAATGTTCGTCCCATTCTTCCCCTTGTTGGGCATGTAATGGAGGAGTGTGGGCATCACCATCCCTCATTCTAGGGCTAGGTGCTTCAAATCGTTCTTGGTCCCTCCTTTGTGCAGCAGTAGAAGATTGGCCAAGATGGTTTATCAACTCCCTTGTCAGATTTTGAAATTCGCTTTGCATAGTCCTCATCATGGCTTGTAAGTCCTCACGCAATCCCCTAGCATCAATAGGTTCTTCTTCAGGTCCACTTGCGTTAAGCCTAGAAATCTCTTGTTCATGGGCCATGGTGGTAGAGTATTTACTTATCTATACCTGCAAAACAAGAGATTAGAAAGAAAAATCGATCCTCACTGCACTTCCTTGCGTGTTGGCTCTCAAGGTTGATCACTCCACCCTCGTGTTTACTCTCTTAGGTTCTTTTGATAATAGGCTCTCCCTCTTGCCTTTTTCTCAACACTCAAGCCTTTTTGTTCAATCTCAATTCTTCCCAATAGCTGAAGATTTAGTCCAGTTAAGTGAATCATACAAATCAAAAGGAATTTCCAAATAGTGGGTCTTAGGAGAATTTCAATAAACACTTGTTGGGCACCTCCAAGCAATCAAGTTTTAAGCCAAGAATTTCAAGAAAAATGAACTCAATCAACTCAAGAGCAAGCACTAGATGCAAAAGAACACTTCTAAGCAAGAAACAAACAAGAATTATCAAGAACAAAGAAAACAAGAACAACTAGAATTAGAATGATGAAGAACAAGATGATCACAAAGGTGCAATAGAAAATTTGAGTTCAATGGACATGGAATTCAATAATTTAGTGATATACTAAGCCACAAAATCCCAAGGAATAAAAATCAAGAATCAAAGTTCCCAACTATAGCCAAAAACACTCTCATTGAACATTTATCAAACAACTTGGCTGTAACCTCGTCACTCAAGAGCAACCAGAATTTTCACCCATATTAAACCCAAATTTCAACACAATCACAAGATAAATTTGTTTCCAAGGATTTTAATAACATCAAGGAGCAATTTCCCAACAGAAAAATCAAGATACAACAAAAATTTCAAGACCTTTTTGGAGCAATTTTCTGAGTTACGGGATTTTTTATTTTTCTCTTTTCTTCACTTTGTAGGGCTTCTTTTTCTTATTTTCAAGCTTTGATGGGAATCAAGCTTTTCCTTTCTCTAATACCAAACTCTTTGATACGAATATTGTGTGGCTTTTCTTGGTGTTGTGGGTGTTTTTGGTGGCTGTGTGTTCAGTCAAGCAAATGGAACCCAAAATAGAGATTTCTTCTTGTGATATAGGATAAAGTAACCTAACTACGTACACTCTTTCAAACCCTTGAAAAACAAAGCCTCAAAGACCCTCAAGATGAGCAAAAAGTTCTACTATATTCTCACCCTAATATCCTTGAAGCAACAAAGGCAAGCAAGAACAAATAGAATAGAGAAGATAGGTACCTAAATATTGAATTTCAAACAAACCTTAGAAGAACAACGCAACTAAGACCCATTCAAAGAAGACAATATTGGATTATTCAAAAGATTTAGAGACTCTTACAAAAAGAGGACTAACCCTTAAACTTGGTCTTGAACAAGATGATCAAGGAGGCTAGGGCCTATCAAGATTTTCTCTCAAATTTGAATTAAAGTGAAGTGTGTTATCTTGTCAAATCAATAAAGGTGCTATTTATACTATCCTAACTCTAGCTAAGTAATCCATGAGGTTTAATTATAGTTTAGGATCAAAATAAGTCTTTACAAATACTTAAAAGTGAAGAAAGGCGGAGAAAAGCATTAAAACGCAGAGCAATCGACAGTGGCCCAGGGGAAAGCCAGCACCGGTTTGGGGACATCAAGCCGACGCCAATTTGGTTCTGTCTTTGGCTGGTTCTCATTTGCTTGAGTGTTGGTTTTGGACAAAATGGAGACGGCGTCGGTTGTCCTTTGAAAGCCTCCCTTGTCAAATTTCAACCCCTTTTGCTGACGGCTTAAGTTCTTGTTGGGGTCCTTCACGGATGGCCATCAACACGAACTCTTGGCTTGCTTCCTCAACCCTCCAATCCTCCTTCATCCTCAAGCATTGTTTGATGATCAATTGAAAATCATCTTGAAGCTTCTTGGTCCTCGCTCTAGTCATCGGTCCTTGTCCTCCATGGTGAAGTGGAGTCTCATCAAATTGGCTCGAAAACCTAATAGGTCACACACAATAGAGGATTATATACTCAAGATGTTATTTAATAACATAGTGGGATTCATTGCGAGAAAGAAAAGTTATTGTGGTGAAATTATAATTAGTTATTATTAATGGTCCAATTTATAATTGTGAGAACTTGATGTTTCCAATTACAATTAGGGAATTCTAACTATTTTAGAATTCTAAGATTCGAGTATATTTTGAGCAGGATTTTTTGAGTAACAAGAGATACACTTGAAACCTTAGCTGATTTTGTGTAAAACACGAAAAACTCTAACCCTAGCAACCTTCTCTTCTTCTCTCTCTCTCACGATTGTTCTTGAGAAACCCTAGCCACCATCTTTTTCTACTAGCACAGGAAATTTTAGTGCTTGAGCATTTCTCTGTGTGGATTACTGATAGAGATAATCACATATTGTGATTATAGTAGTTAGATATGTAACTCTCGTGGAGTTTGACCAAGAGGATTGCTGGATCGCACCTCGACTTGAAGAATAAAACTTTTGTTCTTCGGGCGATCAAACAAATGTAAAAAGCTATTACCTTTGATCTATTTATGTCTTGTTTTCCACACATATGTAGGTCCTGGGATGGTATCTCGTTTTATTCTTCCACTGCGCCGTATAGGATACGAGCCTGAGATTTCTAACACAAATATACTCAATAAATTTCAAAATTTCTGCACTTTAACACTTCAAATAGCTACCCAATCATCAACTAAACATGTAGGTTCAATTTTACAACAAACCCATGGCACAACTTGAAGTTCAAAGCATTTAAAAATAGCCCCAAAATAAGCGTCGAAAATTTGGAATTCTTAACAAGTTCTTGAAGAAAATTATACCTTTGCCTAAAGAAAGTTGTCTTGATTAAAAGTAACACAATCTTACTCTAATACCACCTTGATACGAGCTAAAAATGTGGAAGGCTCTTGATTTTTGAAAAACCCTAGAGTTGGTCACCCAACTCCCTACCAAATTCACACTCACAAATAAACTAAATGCAAATACAATTAACCTAATAAGATTTGGTGAATCTAGCCTATTTCAAAATATCTAAATACCTGAATCTATCAAGAGATTATTACAAAAGGATGGGATTGAAGGCACCAAAAAACTCAACCTATCAAGAACACTAGAGAAATACTAGCACCCACGAATAGAGAAAGAGATTTAGATTATTCCTTTGAAGTTTAGAGACATTGAATCAAGTATGGGACTAAGCTCTTTGATTTTGTCTTAAAATGGGAATCACCCCTTACACACTCTCCTCTAGAGAAAATTTGGTTTCTCTACCAAAATATTCTAATTCTCTAAAAAATTAACTATTACAAGAGTAAAGAGGCATATATAAAGATAATAAACTAAACCTAGCAAATAGGAAATGTAATCTCAGCCATTCATCTCCTAAGTAAATCTAAACTATACTTATTACAAGTCAAAAGTCGTAGGACTTAAATTCGAAATAAAATAAAACAAAATAAGAAAAATTTGCAAAACAGGGCATTGCCCAAAGTGACCTAGCGCCAGGTGTACTGGTGGACCGTCGCAAGGTGTGATATGCAAACGGAACATTGGTGTTTCAATGTGGACCTGGCGCCAGGTGTACTAGTGTACCCAGTGCCAGGTGCATTCTGCCCTCTTCACACCTTATTTTTCTTATCTTTTCAGCCTCTTTTTACGCTCCTTTAGCCCTCTATACCAATTGTTGTCCAAGCTTTGATCTTCTTGACCATTTTTTAATCCTCTATTACTTGATAACATTTTTCATCCTTGGCTTAGAATCTTGACATGCACATTGAAATCTCTTAAAAATGAGCTTCACCCATGGTGTGTTATTCCTTTATCCTCCTTCCCTCTTCTTTAGATTGGCCTTCGTGCTTGGGATGATTCCTATCATGTCTACAATTAACTTAAGCATGAAGCTGAGATAGCCAATCCATGCCCAGGATAGCATCATAGTCCTCAATGGGCAAACATCTCAAATCTCCTCCTAATATTTCATTCTCTACCAAAATCTTCCATCCCTTATGTATTTTTTTACTATTCATTTATTTTCCAAATGGGGGTACTAACAATCATTTCAGATAAAGTTTCTTCCCTTTCAACCCCCATAGTATCAAGAAATGAATTGGCAACGAAGGAATGAGTAGAACCGAGATCTAACAATACTTTTGTATCATGATAAAAAATAAAGAGCGTACTTCTACTACTGTGGCATGATTATCCGACTTTTCTAATGCAACCACCCAAGCCTTCACTTGTGGTTTGGCAGGTTTGGGTCTAGAAGTAGAAACCTGTCCTAGATTCCCTCTTCCTAGTCCTGGCCTCTGTCCTTGATTGTTTCCCCCTAGTTGGCTCCATCCTCCTATCCTTTGAGGGTGAGGGCAATTGAAAATTGTATGCCCTGCCTCCCCACAGTTGTAACATCTAAAAAAGGGTTGTCCTCTAATCGAGTCTCCCTTCCTCTGTATTTTTCCTTTCTTTTGCCATCGGGGCCCTCCAAATCGTTTCTGATTCATACCCCAAAATCCACCTCGACATCTCTCATCCACCTATTCAATGCCATTTCTGTCTTGGAAGCCATCTCTACTGCAACATTATAACTGGTGAGAGCCATACTTGCCAGTACTCTTTTTAACCCTAGTAGTAGGCCTTTCACGAAACGTCTAATCATGTATGCCTCTAAATGTACCAGAAGTGGACAATATTTTGACAGTCTAATAAATTCAGTAGCATATTAACCCACAGTATGACCTCCCTATCGAAAAGCTTGAAATTCGTCCTCCTTCTTTTCCACTACCCAACTGGGAATAAACTCCTTGAAACTAGCTTTGAAATCCGTCACTCCCACTCCTGTTGATCCATTTCTCTTGCCCACTAATCTTGGGCAGGTCATTTTAGCTGAAATGTGGCAAGTTGTACTTTTCTCTACTCTGAGTAATTCAAAACTGTAAAAATCTTCTACATTTGTTTTATCCATTTTTCAGTCTCTTGTTTCAAATCAGGTTGCCCTTGAAATTGTGGGGGGTGAAATTTCAAAAAGGGTTCAAGAGCTTGATCCGATTTGAATTCACTTCTTTGACTTCCCCTGCTCATATTCTCATTCATTCTAGCATTCTCATTTGCTCTGGTGACAGTCTCAATTAATTATTGAATAGTATCAGCCATTTTCTAGAAGGTTTGAAACATAGGATGGTGTAAGGTGACGAGAAGCCCGAGGAGGAGACTGCATTGTCAGGGATACTATCCTTCTCGTCATCACCCAGATAGTGTGGCTCAACATTGCCATTAGCATTATTGGCCATCAGCCTCCCACATGTGGTTCCTCCACCGTTAGCTCTGGGTGATTTCAAGTAGTTCATGACAATTGTCCGGGAGTTCGTTCAAGAGGCATCTATATAGTTCATAAGGGTTTGCTGGTAAAATAATGTAACATAGCTCAAAAGTAAGAACAAAAGTGGACATAGTGCACATAGAAAGAAATATAACATATATTCATTCTTGTCAAAACACGAAGTCAGTATAAAATTTGTGTGCCGAGCACACTGTCATATCTTACATACGCTGGCCGAACTATATATGTCCTACTATATATATCTACATTTTATCCTCCTACTCGTTATCATCGCTATCCAAAACGGGAGGTTCTAAGTCGGCAGAAACTATGTAAGACCCAGGTGAGTCAAGTCCCTCATCTCCATACATATCAGGGTCAATCTAAACATCTAGAGCCATGATATTCTCTGTGTTAAGCTCCAGCAACCAAGCCTCCATCTCCAAGTCTATCTCTAGCTCCTCCTCGGGCTCCTCGACCACAGACATCTCTACCTCGAGTACTTCCTGATCCTTTCCTACCTTAACAACCTCTAACCCTAGCATCTCCTCCTCTAATACTCCTGAAACGTCCCCGCCAAATACCTCCTCATCATTCCCGAGCAACACTACATCGTTAGGGATACTATCCTTCTCGTCATCACCCAAATAGTGTGGCTCAACATTGCCATTAGCATTATTAGAATCTCTGCCTACCTCCCCTACCTAGCTAAGTGGCGTTGGTGTCCTCTCAGGAGTAGGTGTCCTCTCTAGAATGATGTCTCGCACAAATGGCTGAACAACAGGTACTGCTGTGTAAAACTTGTTCTCGACGAGACAGGATGCATGATGGCAACCAGGGTCGGGTCTTGTTAAAGTGAAACGTCCCGACATACCCTTCCGGTAGACCGTCCTGATCTTCTAAGGTTTCTTCAAGCCCGAACTCTCACATGTCTCCTTCTTCCCATCATCACTGTGATCATCTATTAGGCACTCACCCTTATTATTCTTATCCATCATACTTACAAGATAAAAGGGTTCTATCAATTCTTATGATGATACCACAGTTCTATGATAACTATGCTCTCTGATACTAATTGTAACACCCTAACCAAAAGTAACAGTGGGAGCATACCAAAACCGAGTGGTTTCCCATCCAGTTACACAGACAAGGGGTCTTTATAATGAAGAACTAAAAGTAGTAAACAAGGCCCAGACTGGTACAACTAACTCATACTGACATGATCATATACATATATAATAGTGGGTCTTGTACATGCAATCTTCGTACTACATCAATAATAAGGTACATAACAAAAACAAAAAAGCATCCGAACCTAGACTACTATCACTGTGATATCGTTTCCCTATCCGTAGGTCTGCTCAATTCTGGATCCTCCAAAATAGTAAGATAAAATACACGTACGAGTGAAAAATCACCCAACGAGTCCCGTGTGTGCTAGTGATTTATTAAACAAACAGATTACATATTATTAGTTATTGTTTCATAAAACCATTATGGGAGAGCATTTCATTTTTCTACTGAAAACAATTCCAAAACTCTCTAAGAAGAGTTTATTCAGAACTCAACCATTTTTGAAAAACTGTGTTTCAATTTTAAATCATTGCCCCAATTCCAAAATTATAGGCATTTCTCTAATAGAAGGCCAGTCTGCGTGCAAAGCTTATAAGGCTTTGCCTTCGACGCCACATCTTATTGTGATAAGACCGCAACCTACAACACTCAATTGTGCGTCGTCAGAGGATAAGTACTTTACTTGCCACCGTAAGCCAAGGGGTCCCAATCCTGACGTAATTCACCATCGAGGCCGCAATGAGTCGAACACTACAAAGTGTCCCCGTCCGGCATTCACCGAACGAATCAAAAATAAGATGTGCTCACAAGTGTGGTAAATGCTTGGTGCTAAACGGCTAGCCAGGATGACTCAACTCAATATCCTATCACTCCGTTCGGGGTAAGACAATCTCTAGAACTAGGCCAGGTTATTAGGGTCGTTTAACTCTAACGTAGCCTAGTACAAAGATCAAAGTCCTTGCTGAGTACTCAATATTACCAATACCAATCCCTATTGATTGATCGGGCTAAAGGGTAATTTGTTCTTGCAGGATTTCCAAATCAAATATTTTTTGTGCCAAAATTTCATTTTCTAGAAATTGATCCCGCTAACTTACAAGTCAGATAATTATTCCCATAGTGTTTGCAGGACCAATCAGTTCATTCCACAGGCACACCGGGCCAATAAAGCAGTTTTCGGGATCAAAATGTCATTTTCCAAAAGTCAATCTCATACCGAGAGATCATTTTTCAAAATCGTGTCGAAACAGGGTAAAAGGTTCTTTTCACACATTAAACAAGTTTCTAAAAGTATTTAGGTCATTTTGCCCATACCTGATCACAAAAGTCATCTCTAAGGGTATTCGGGTTATTTTGCCCATACCCGATTCCAAAAAGGCATCCCGAGGTTATTCAGGTCATTTTACCTTTACCCGATTTGAAAAGTATTCACAAAAGTTTCAATAAGGATATTTTGGTCAATTACCGAATATTTGATTCCAAAAGTTTCTATAAAACATTCCAATAAAGATATTAGGATTATTTTCCAAATACCCGATTTTAAAAGGAACTCATTTCAAGATATCCAGAATTCTAATTATAAAAGAGGATTAAATTCAAAGTTTCCAATCATTTTTCTATAAAATGTTCCAATAAATGCATTCTAGTCAATTCATGAATACCTGATTCCAAAAATTACCATTTTCCAAAAAATTCTAAGTATTGAATCCAAAAAAGACTAAATTCACAAAATTTGTGCTTTAATCATCCGTTAAGGTTTCCAAACCAATTATGACGTTCATTCGAGTCTAAGATGGAATAAAAATAAATCTTGCTCAAAAAAACCTTAAGTATACTTAGGGATTTCCAAAACGGTGTAAAACATAGCATTTCATAGAAAAATAAAGTATACTAGCTTTCAAAAGGTTTTGGAAGTAAAAGGAACTCACCTTATGTCCTAAATAAGCTTTTATAATTCACGTGCCATTCGACTACTATTTTCACCAATTCAAATGTGTCATTGGCCATTTATCGGTAAACCTACATCAAACATCATTTTTATACTTAGTTGTGTTTGGTCGAAAAGTAGCCGACATCCAGCCGATATGCCCGACTGTTAGCCAACATTCCCGACGGTTAAAAAAACGCTCAATAATTGTTCACGTCATTTGTTCATCGTATGTTCAATTCTTTCGTATTTTCTTCATACCCTTCCACTCTTCATGAACAAGGAATTATCTTCATTTTTCTCATTCATTTCATCCCAAAATCACACAATTAATCCCTCTTAAGTTCATTCATTTCCCAACTAAAATTCTAAAATTTCCTTTCTTGACACACAATTTATTTTCGCGCATAATTGTCAATCCACAACTCCAATTGGGTTTTATTTTATGTCAAAATACTCCTAAGGTCCTCGAATACACTTTTATGGAATCTATTTTCACTATCTCAAAATCGTCCAGGAGATTTTGAGGCATAAATGTCCCAGCATTTTCTTATGTTTAACCCATTTTCACAAAATAACTTCACCTACTTGTTCTTCTTGATATATAACACTTAATCCACTTCATTTCCCATTCAAACAACCTTAATTCTTCAGGTTTTCAGGTTCAAGAAAGTCACTAAGTTCCTATGCAAATAACACACAATCAACATCTATACTCAAAAAAATAATCATAATCCATTTTCTTTAATGTTTAACTCCATTTTCATTCCGATTCTACCATCTTTCTTTACAATTATGAACAATCCCTTAAATCACCATTCAAATACCCTTATTCACTATACAAAATATAGCTTATAGATCTTCCATTCAACTGTTACACACACTTGTACACACAAGGTCTCACATAGTACACAATAATCATTTTGATCATCACAAGTCTCATGTTTTCATGTTATAATTCATATCAAAACGATCACCCTAATGAAATCTACAACTTTAATTCTTTAAGAATAGGATTTTACCTTGTGTATGAGATATTCTAGCTTGAATTTACTTCAAGAATCTACAAACTCTCAAGAACAACACTTTCTCTCTCTTTTTCCAATTTTTTCTTCATTTTCTCAACCTTTTTTTCTCTTTTTTTCTCTCTTTTTCTTCTCTTCTCTTCTTCTTATTGTGGCTGACAGTTTTTCAGCCTCGTCACCACCTCAAAATGGTCAAATTGAAGACCAATTAGCATTCATTTCATTAATTACATGGTGGCTACTTTACACATGTCAAAATCTCATTTTTTCCACCTATTTTCTTTTATTTTATAAAACTTCTTTAATAATATTTTCATGCATGAATATTTCAAGAATCCTCTTATTATTTGACATATGTACTTGGCCACCAATCACAAAAGGCCACACATACCATTTCTTTTAACTGCAATTTCCCTTTTTCTCTGAAATAATCAAAATTCGGTGGGCGTGGTCAAAATGAAAAAATGCCCCCGATAACCCAAATAACTTAATTGCATTTCATCTCACTGATCAATTTTTGTTCTTAGCGTACCCTCAAATTCTTAGTTTATTAATAGTAGTAGCCCTCTAAAACTTTAGGTTACGGAGAGAACAATTTTAATAATTATATACATGTCCCGACAAAATGTTATTATATCAAAATATTCATTTCATTATATTGAAAATCTTTTGTTCTGGCTATTGATACAAATTCTTATCCTATTACAAGTAATAGCCAATCAAAGGTTAAATATTGGGTATTACATCCTTGAAGCTTAGATCTTTAAAGGTTGTTATATTGTGGTAAGGTAGTTCTCTGCTCATCTTAAGTCACCAAATTTCCCATATTTGACCCCCCCCCATTTGCAAAGCTAAATTTTCAAGCCACTCAAACCTCAATTTGTGATACAAGAACAATTTTTCCAAGCTCATATCAAATGTGGTATTAGAGCAAGGCTAGTTTTGATCCCAATCAAAGCTTGAGACCAAGAAAATTGGAAAGGAAAGGGCAAATTTCGTAGCTCAAAAATAGCTCAAAAAAGGTCAAGAAATCTTTCATTTCTCTTATGTTTCTTATGTGGAATTTTCTCTATGTTGTGGGTATATCACTTGGGAACAAATTTTTCTTATACTTGTGATAAAATTAGGCTTGTATGGGTGTGGAATTACTGTCATGAATTGAGTGACGGTTGAAAGCAATGTGTTTGACCAAAGTTCTAAGCGAGTTTTTGTGGCTACAAATGGGAGTTATCCTTTTTAATTTACAATCCTTGGGATACTAGGACTTAAGAAAACACTTCATTGTTAAACTCCATGTCCATTGAACTCATCTTTCGTATTACTTGCTTGATATCATCTTGTATCTGTAGTTTTACTTCTTAGTTGGTCTTATTTCCTTGTGACTTATTAATTCTTCTCTTATTAATTAAGGCTAGTTATCTTGAACTCTTTAAACTAGCTTAACTTGAGGTGCCCAACAAGTGGTCGATCAAATTCCTCTAAGACCTAAATTGGATAATCCCTAGAATTTAGGATAACTCACTAGTTGAACTACACCCTGAGCCAACGGGGAGGAGTTGGTATTGAACCAAGAAGGATTTGAGTATTGAGAAAAATGCAAGAGGGTAAGATTATCATCAAAAGAGATAAAACAAAGTAAACATGAGCTTGGAGTGATTATTCTTGAGAGTAAATATGCAAAGAAGTGAAAGTGGGGGCCTATTTCTTTCCTAACCACTTTCTTACGAGTCAATATTCTTGAAAGCCTCCAATGATGTCTCAAGGAGAGCTATAGACATCTTAGCCACCATTCTATTTAGGATTGAGGAACAATGGAGGAATATCTCAGATTTGCAAAGAGACTTCACAGAATTACAAACCAATCAAGGATAAGCTTCCACGGTTGCTCAAAGAAGGGGACAAGGGCTAGAAGAGAGCCCTAGGAGAGGAATGAAGCTAATTATACACACCCGTTTCATGCACAACAAGGTGAAGAATAAAATAAGCACTCACTTGGAGGATTCCAACAAGCTCCTTTGAGAGGAGGGAGACATGGCATGAGAGGAGGAAGAGGTAATATGCAAGGAAGGAATGGTAGAAATAATCTAATAGGATTAGAAAAAGAAAAGGTAATAGCAGAAGCATATCAACACCGGGTGTTTCCCCGTCCAGTTACCCAGATAAGGGGTCTTTATAACGAAAAACCAACAGAATATGTAAGGTCCAGATCCATACAACAACCCATACTGATGTTCATGAGCACATATATAATAAAGAATCTCATACATAAAAATTTTCATTCAACATTAGTAATAAGGTACATTATCCAAAAGGGAAACGTCCGGACCTATTCTGTTATCACCGTGGTATCGTCCTCTATCCGTAGGTCCGCTCAACTCTGGATCCTACAAAAAGGTAAGATAAAAGACACGTGTGAGTGAAAGATCACCCAGTGAGTCTCGTGTGTGCTAATGCTTTATCAAAGAGGTAGAGTACATAAAACGTTTTGTGAAATAGCATATCATTTGTTCATTAGAAATGATTCCAAAACTCTTTAATGAAAAGTTTATTCAGAACTCAATCATTTTTGAAAAACTGTATTTCAATTTCAAAACATTGCCCTAGTTTTCAAATCATAGGCACTTCTCCAACAAAAGGTCAGCCTGTATCCACATGCAAGTCTCACAGAAAATACAAAGCCTTTGATGATCAAAGATAAAAGCGAGCAAAAGAAAAAGAATAGAGGGAAAAAGAGAGTGAATTTCTTTGCCAATGAAAGTGAGGCTATTGAGGCTATAGAATCTAAGGAACTGGTTATTCTTCTCATTTGCAAATTTTCTTTTACCTCTACTAATGATTTTTCTTCTTCCTTATCTCAAGAAATTGCGGGACTCATTTAGGAATTCCAAGATGGGTTTCCCAAATAGATGACCAGAAGATCACCACCATTGAGGGACATAGAGCACCAAATTGATTTTGTGCCAGGAGCTGTCATTCTAAATCAATCGGCCAATAGGGGCAACCCAGAGGAGGCTAAAAACTTCAAAAGCAAGTGGATGAATTGCTAGAGAAGGGGCATATAAAAGAAAGCTTGAGTCCTTGTGCGGTTCCCATCCTTTTGGCCCCTAAGAAAGATGTGGATAATGTGTGTAGATTATTGAGCTATAAATAACATCACGGTAAAATATTGCTACCCTATTCCTAGATTAGATGACTTATTTGATGAATTGTATGGTGCATGTATGTTCTCTAAAATTGATTTGAGGTCGAGTTATCGTCAAATTAAGATAAGAGAGGGTGATGAATGGAAAACGGCTTTTAAAACTAAGAAAGCTCTATATGAATGGCTTGTTATGCCTTTTGGGTTTTCTAATGCTCCTAGTACTTTTATGCACTTAATGAACCATGTTTTGAGGGATTTCATTGGCAAATTTGTTCTTGTTTATTTTGATGATATGTTGATATATATAGCAAGTCTTATGTGGATCATTTGAATCATCTCCAATATGTACTTGTAGCTCTTTGTAGAGAGAGGTTATATGCTAACCTTAAAAAGTGCACAATTTCTTTGGAGAAAATCACATTTCTTAGGTATTTTGTGATCTCTAAAGGGATTGATGTAGATGAGGGAAAAATTCAAGCTATTTGAGATTGGCCTACTCCTACTACCATCACCCAAGTTAGAAGCTTTCATGGGTTGGCAAGTTTCTATAGGAGGTTCATTAGGAACTTTAGCACTATAGCTGCCCCTTTTGACTAAAGTGGTGAAAAAAAGTATGGAATTTAAGTGGGAGGAAGGACAAGAAAAGGCTCTCAAAACCCACAAAGAAAAATTGAGCTAAGCTACAATCCTTGTCTTACCTAATTTTAACAAAGTATTTGAGATTAAGTGTGAGAATGGAGTGGGAATAGGAGTAGTTTTAACCCAAGACTAAAAACTCATTACTTATTTTAGTGAAAAGTTGTCCGTGATAGCCCTCAACTATTCCACTTATGATAAGGAACTCTTCACCTTAGTTGGGACATTAGAGCATTGGTAATACTACCTCCTTCCTAAAGATTTTGTGATCTACACCGACTAGAGACCCTTAAGCATCTTAAAAGCCAACACAATTTGAATAAAAAACATGCTCATTAGATGGAGTTCATTGGGGCATTTCCCTATGTCATCCAATAAAAGAAAGGTAAGGAAAATACTGTGGCAGATGGTCTACCACAAAGGCATGCACTTCTTAACTCTCTTAATGTTCATTTACTTAGTTTTAAAATGTTAAAGGGGATGTATGCCAATGATAAAAAGTTTGGTGAAACCTTCCTAGCCTGTGAGAGGAATGGCGTTGGGAAATTTTATAGAAATAAAGGGTTCTTGTTTAAGGAAAATAAACTATGTGTGCCTAGAGGATCCATTAGGCATTTGTTGATTAAAGAAGCTCATGGAAGGGGGTTAATGGGACACTTTGGTATTGCCAAAACCTTAGGCATTTTGAAAGAGCACTTCTTTTGGGATAGAATGAAAAGAGATGTTGAGAGGTTTTGTGGACAATGTCTCACTTGTAGAAGGGTAAAATCAAAGTTCTTACCATATGGTCTATACACTCCCTTACCCATCCCTACTATACCTTAGGTTAACATCTCTATAGACTTTATTTTGGGCTTGCCTAGGACCAAGGGAGAGAAGGACTCTAATTTTGTGATAGTAGATAGGTATTCTAAGATGGGGCATTTTATTGCTTGTTAAAAAACTAATGATATCTCTTTTATTGAAGATTTATTCTTTAAAGAAATGGTAAGAATGCATGAGAGTCCAAAGACTATTATATCAGATCGAGATACAAAGTTTCTTAGTTATTTTAGGGGGATTTTATAGGGAAAACTTAGAACTAACCTCTTATTTTTCACAACTTACCACCCCCAAATGGATGGGCAAATGGAAGTGATCAATCGAACTCTCATACAACTCTTGAGAATCATCATCCAGAAGAACTTGAAACATTGGAAAGATTGTCTACCATATATTGAGTTTGCCTACAATAGAGCTACTCACTCCTTTACTTCATTTTCACCCATTGAAATAGTTTATGGTTTTAACCTACCAACTCTATTAGATTTAGTTCATTTGCCCACAAGAAATCTTTCATGCTTAGATGGCAAAAAGAATGCTAAACTGATCAAAGAAATCTATGAAAGAGTCAAGGCATACATTGACAAAAGAAATGCAAGCACAACCTTAGAGAGAAACTAAGGCCACAAGAAGATGATCTTTCCACCGAGGGATTAGGTGTGGTTGTATCTTTGAAAAGAAAGGTTTCTTATGCAATGCAAATCCAAACTTAATCCTTCAGGAGTATGGACCATTTCAAGTGTTGAAGCGCATTTGAAACAACGCATACAAAATTGATCTACCCAGTAAGTACAATGTTGGTGCTACTTTCAATGTGAGTGACATTTCTCCTTTTGATATAGAGAATAAAGATGATTTGAGGGCGATTATTTTCAATAAGGGGGAGATTATGAGATTCCACCTCATCGACATGAAGACCTCACACAAGACGGGGGAGATACTCAAGTAAGTTCACGAGGACCTATGATAAGAGTAAGAATAAAGAGATATCAAGAAGGACTCCATGTATTCACGAAGCCATGTTTGATAATAGAGGAGCCTTGGAAGGTATGTGGAGGATTCAAGGAACATAATGTGATGACCATTAAAGAAAGGGAACAAGAAGAAACTAAAGAAGACCAAAGTATGGCTAGAAATAGGGGATGCACAGCCTCATGCACTGGTATCCAGCTAGCTAGCACCATGCATTAAGGGCTCAACCTTCGGTAGGTGTGCACGGTATGATTCATGGTCGCTCAACATACCATGCATCAAGGTCGTGTACATGCATGGCCCTGCACAAAAGGGTGTAATTCTCAATTTGTTTTGCTCCTAGAAGTTCGATGCACAGCCAACCAGCATGGCCGTGTGCATACCCATGCATTTTTCAGGATTTTCTGGTCATAGACGTTTTGTGCATGGCCTTACATGTGACCGTGCACCTTGCAGCTCGATGGTAGCATGGCCATATATAGCTCAGGCATGCTCGTGCCGTATTCGGGACTTTACTATGCCAAACCTTTTAAGTTATTTTGGTCTCTTTTGTACTATCTACGACTTATATGGTTAATTAAGGCTACAATACTTATTTTAAGGTTGTTTTGAGTAGGATTAAGCTTCTAAACAGCTTCAGGGCTTGTGATGTATAAAGTCTCTTTTTCTTTTGACAAGACCATATTACATTTGAATATAAAAAATTTGAGAGGTTGTTCTTCCATAGTTCATACCAACACCAAGACCTAGCTTAGGTGTTAGTCCTCACTTAGTTGAGTCTCTAAATTTTGTATGGATGATCATGTTTGGATGTTCTTGAATTGGTCTTAGAACCCTTGTTCTTCTAAAGTTAGTCTTAGATTCCAAATTGGGTGCCTATAGTCTCCTAACTAATTAATTTTAGGTTCTTTTTTACCCCTTAGGTATTGAGTTGAGTCTATAATAGATCTTCACAATCAATCTAGGGGTCCTTGAAGCTTCGATCTTTAGGGGATGTTAGATTATGGTAAGGCAATTCTCTACTCTTTTTAAGTCACCAAATTTCCTATATTTGACCCCTATTTGCAAAGATGAATTTTCAAGTCACTCAAACCTTAATTTTTGACACAAGAACAATTTCCCAAAGCTCATATCAATAAAATAACCAAAAGATCCTTTCATTCGAAAGAAAATAGAGCCAAAAAAGTCTTAGAATTAGTGCATTCTAATATATGTGGACTAATTAATGTCCAAGCTAGAGGTAGATATGAATATTTCATTACTTTTATAGACAATTACTCAAGATATGGATATGTTTACCTAATGAATCATAAGTCTGATGCCTTAGAAAAATTTAAAGAATTTAAAGTTGAGGCTGAGAAGCAGTTAGGTAAGAACATTAAGACATTTCGATCAGATTGAGGTAGAGAATATCTATCCTACGACTTTAGATCATACTTTGTCCAAAAAAATGAGATTTTATGCTAACTAAGTGCACCGAGCACTCCTCAACAAAATGGAGCTGTAGAAAGGAGAAACTTAACCATGTTAGACATAGTCAGATCAATGCTTAGCTTCTCTACACTAGGTATATCCTTTTGGAGATATGCTATTCAAACTACAATATATATATGAAAAGTAGTGTTTTGCTTTCCAAAACATACATGTACACAATAAATATAACCACTCAAAAGAGGTAGCCATGGCAACACACTTTGTGCTTCATGACAATATAACAATCAAAATGCTACACGTTGAGCATACTAACACAAAGTAGGTGTATGGCCTATCGGGTGAGATACTCCTCCATCTCTACACCCAAACTTACCGGTTGTCCACTCCGAAAATGTACAGTCCACTTGACTGAACTTGCTAGATTGGACCAGTATGACCTACCGGACTGGCATCCTATCCAGGAAGGACTCACCCCTCAGAGGTGGCCACCTACTAAGAGACTTACCCTAACCCTTCAAAGACTAGTCCTAATAGTCTACCTTTATTGAGTACTCAACATTGTTTGCTCCACTTGGGAGAAAAAGTGATCATACTATGATTTACTTGAAAATAGCAATTATGGTTTCTAAACTTCTTGCCAAGTTGGTTTTATGAAAAGTTTAACATTTTATGTAAAGTTGTTTGTCTACTTTTAAATATCTTGCTTGACTGAAAAAAAAAGAAAATTTGCCCATAATTGCTTTACAGTACAAGTTCTCGCATACAATGAGTTGGCTTGCCGCATTTGGTCTTCAAATAACTCCATGCAAGAACTTACCGATCCTTTGCTCTTCTTGAACTAAAAAATCCTCAAATGTCAACCAAACTCCACATGGGATAAACACAAGGCATAAGATAACCTTCGGACCATATCTGCCTTACATAAATAATCCCTAGTTCAACTAGTCACAACCACAACTAACCATGACCATAATGTCTTAGGCTTTAATACTAGTCGATAAAGTATTTTATAAAATAAATCTAACTTGATGAGTTAAAATAACTAGGGGTTCTAAAATAAATACTAATAAGTTATAGTTTCAAATAATAACTATGAGTATTATTGCTAATAAATAAATTAGTGTTAAATATTAAATAGTAATAATAAGTCCTAAATAATATTGGTAAATAGTAATATTTAAATAGTACTATTATAAATATTAAATTACACTTAATTTTTAATTAATAATTAATAGCTAACAAGTAACTAATAAATTTAATAAGAAATGAATTATACTTAACTTTTAATTAATAAATTATAAATAATATTTATGGATATAGGTAAAGTTTTAGTAAGGCTAATTATTATATGGTCTACAAGGTCATTTGATTTTAATTAATTCTAATATTTTATTTATTATATATATATTAATAAAAGATTTTATTGATTTAACTAAAAAAATATTAATACTTTAATTAATATTCCATTTCCCAACCTTCCTAGTAATTTCAAAATTTCTAGATTAAATATAATAATCATTCTAATTAGAGTAATAAAATTAATTAATAAAAAATAATTTTAGAATTAACAAAGAAAATAATCTTTTACCATGATTTCCTATTGTTAGAAAAGATTCATAAACACATTCCCAAAAATTAAATAATATGCTGATCTATTCATGAACATATACTTGAATTAACACATACTAATACATGGCCAATCTCCTACTGGGCATAATCATCATTAATGGCTTTATTGAAAATTAAGAACATAAAGGCCTAATCACCATTGGTGTCATAACATCTAGCATGCATCAAAACATCCATAAATCTCATTAACCATGATGAGCATATATTGATTCAAAAGAAAAATCCATAAGGCCTAATCATACATGTTAACTCTCATGTCCTAACTCCATCACATTCATCCACATACATGTACTCAATCCCCTATTTATATTCAATCTTACTATCAACATCTAAGAGACATGAATCCAGAAATTCAAAGGAAGATTCAAGAAGAAATACTTGATAGATGATCTCTTGATGAAGGTTTCTTGATTAGTGAAGGTCCACGTGAGCTTGAGAGCCTTTAGTGGTCCGAACAATAGCAATGGTTGACCATCACCATTTCGGCCAAGAGAGAGAGAGAGAGAGAGAGAGAGAGAGAGAGAGAGAGAGATATGAAGGGCATTAGAATGGAACATTTGAAGTTGAGTAGAAGAGAAAGTACAAGAGGGTTGTTCTTATTTTACCTTTTGATGTTCTTGGAACCTTCAAGAAAAAAAACTAGTTTTGATCCGTTTGAAAATTCTAGTTTGTGTGGTTTCGTGTTATAAAGACCAGAAATGAAGACTAGGAATTAAATATGAGTGACCTGGAGTATTTGGGAGTGATTGGAAATGTTTAGGATAGGTTTAGGCTTGAAGATATAGAGTGTGTGTTCTTGGTGTTTTTGAGAGAGTTTGAGAGAAAATGGCTTGCGAATTTCTGGAATTGTTGTTGGCCAAATGGACTCATGTAGTTAGGACTTTCGGTTTAGCAAGAAGGAGACAGAAGTGTGTAGTTTTTTTTTTTTAAATTGAAATGGAGGAAAATGAGGAGTTGTTTGAGGTAGAGGATTAGTTAAGGGTGGTTGTTCATAGGAGGTCTCTTGCTCTTCAATGGTGTAAGACTGAACAAGCTAGGCTTAATGCAAAGAATGAAGGTTCGTTCATCTTATAATGCTAGCCGAAACTTAGTCTATAATAGTAGAGAAATTTTGGTTTGATCACTTGCTACAAGAGTGTTTTAATGGAGCAAAAATTCTGGAATTAGTTTGAAGTTCAAATGAGTTTTGGATAGAATAATCCTATGAGCTTTTTGAGGTATGATCATGGAGTCCAAACATTCAAGGTTAGTGTGGAGGCCAAGGGTTCAGTCCATGGCTGAACAAGGTTTGATTTTCAGAGGTTGGAATGTAGGTTTTCAGCTTTTGCCTTGAACAACAAGCTGGATATTTTCTGGTTTTCAATGCTTCAAGAGTACCTAGAATGGAGATGCTTTTTGGTGCACAATTTTCTGCTTTCTTTGGCCCGATTTGTAGTTGAAGGGTGTTTAAAAGTATTTTAATGGTGGTTTTCCAACCTTCTTCTGGAAGAAAAATAGAGGAAGTTCCAACTGTTCTTATGACTTAAAGGTGGCTTCAAAATCCAGCTTCAATGTAACGAATTTGCTGAAGGAAAATTCTGGTTTGCAAAGGTTGTGCAGTTTGAAAATTCTCTAAATTTTCAGCCTTCAACCTTACATGAAATGACCATTTTTTTTGGAAAAAAATGGGGTAAGAATGGTGGCTGAACTTTAAAAAATAACCTTGCAAAAATTCTAGAAAATTTTTCAGATTTTCCCTTTACTAAATCATGAACAAGATGAAGGTAGAATTGAAGGTATAACTATGGCGATTTCTTTTCCTTGGAAACCCTTCCTAACCCTTCTCCCAATTTTTGGCCATTCCCTATCCTCAAGAGCTGATTTTTTAATTCTAATTGCTAGGGGTTTATCAAAAAAATTTTGGGATTAAAAATGGATCAGTGAATTAAGGATAGTTTATGTTTCAAAAAGGTTAGGACAAGGCTAGAAAAATTAAAGAGGACAATAATTTCTCTAGAATTCTTTTTAGGACATGATCACATGATCAAGACATTATTTTCATGTCTCCCTTAAGACAACATTCTTATCTTTAAGGAATGTAAGAAAATCAAAAATTAAAACATAGTTAAGATAATTACGAAAAAACTTAAGTAATGGGATTTGAACTCATGACCTTAGAGATTAAATCACAGAGCTCTAACCACTTAACCACACTAACTCTTGTTCTTATTTTCTCAACCAAATATTCTTCTTATCTAAACCTTAAGCCATCTTCCTATTTTGACCTCAAGTAAAATTACCTTTTTACCATTTCTTCCCAACAAGCATAAATAAGTCATTTAACCTATAAACCATAATTCTAAGGCACATAAAATCATTCAAATAGTATATTTTTATACAAAATGACATGATATGCATCACATCCCCCTTACTCTAAGGTTGGCTTTAGGTGAGGTTTTACATCCTCCCCTCCTTAGAAGAATTTTGTCCCGAAATTCAGGCATACCTTTATCTCAGATCAGGATACTTCCATTTTTCCTACTCTTCCGTTTCCCATGTGGCATCTTGCGTGCCATGATGCTCCCACTATACCTTCACCATAGGAATTTGCTTGTTCTGGAGAGTCTTGATACTTCGGTCCAAAATTTTCATGGGTTTCTCCACATAGCTCAAGTCGGGTTGCAATACCAATGACTCACTATTCAAAATATGTCCGAGGTCGGCATTGTACTTCTTCAATTGTAACACATGAAACACATCGTGTATCCCTATCAACTCATCCGGCAAATCCAGTCGATACGCCACTGGTCCAATTCTTTCTTTTATTGAAAATGGTCCTAAATACCTCAGGTTCAGCTTCCCATCTTTCTGATGCTTCAGAATTCCTCTATTCGATGTCAACCTTAAGAACACATTGTCTCTTACTTGAAATTCCAACTCTCTTCGCCTATTGTCCGCATAACTATTTTGTTGGCTCTGGGCTGCCTTCAACCTTTCTCGGATCAGCTTTACCTTATCCAACATTTCGTGAACGCAGACTTCTCCAGACTTGCTTATGTTGCCGTCTTTCTACCAACTCCAGTATAGAAATATTTGACACTTAGGTCTGTACAATGCTTCATACGGGGCCATTCCAATCGAAGACTGATAACTATTATTGCAAGCCAATTTTGCATACGGTACACATTCTATCCATTTATCCCCGAAATCCAATACGCAAGCTCTTAACATGTCCTCTAATATCTGAATAACCTTTTCTGACTGACCATCAGTTTGCGGATGCGCCATTGTACTGAACGTTAGACTAGAACCCATTGATTCCTGATACTTGCCCCAAAATCGGGATGTAAATCCTGGGTCTCGGTTGGACACAATATTCGAAAGCACTCCATGCAATCTGACTATTTCTCACACATAAGTCTGAGCTAACTTCTCCATTGAATCCTTTACATTCACCGGTATAAAATGTGCTAACTTGGTCAATCGATCTACCACTACCCATATGGCATCGTTTTGGGTCCTTACCATAGGGAGTCTGGTAACAAAGTCCATGGTCACCTCTTCCCATTTCCATTCAGGTATTAGTAACGGTTGCAACAATCCCGCCGACTTTTTATGCTCTGCTTTAACTCTCTGACAGGTCAGACACATCGAGACATACTTAACCATGTTCCTCTTCATTTTAGGCCACCAATAAGGCATTTTCAGGTCTTGATAAATTTTAACCTTTCCCGAATGAATTGCATACTTGCTTTTATGCTCTTCCTCCATAATCCTATCCTTCAACTGGTGCTCATCGGGTACACACAGACGATCTCGAAAATACAGAACTCCCACTTCGTCCTATCAGAAATCACTGCCTTACCGTTTAAGCTCTTTATCCTTGAAATGTTGAAATTCTGCATTACTTTGCTGAGCTTCGATGATTTCCTTCCTTAGATCCGGCATCAATCTCATATTGCTAACAATAATCCTCTCTTCTTGCACCTCTAGTCTTCTATTCAGCACATCTTGGACCCCTTGAATCTCCTGCACTCTCAACCTGGCCATTTTAACTTTCTGGCTCAGGGCATCAGCAACGACATTAGCCTTCCCGGGGTAGTAGTTGATAGGGCACCGATTCTCTTCCAAAAATTCCATCCATCTCCATTGCCTCAAATTCAAGTTCTTCTGGGTGAAGATATACTTCAAGCTCTTGTGATCAGTAAACATTTCATACTCAGTTCCATACAAGTAATGCCGCCATTTCTTTAAAGCAAATACAATGGCAACCAGCTCCAAATCATGCGTAGGATAATTGACTTCATGAGGCTTCAACTTTTGCAAAGCATAGGCCATTACATTCCTATCCTGCATCAATACTACCCCCAAACCTTCCTTTGAAGCACGAGCATACAGCACGTAAGGCTTACCCCCTAGCAAACTTAACACGGGTGCTGTCATTAACCTCCGCTTCAACTCTTGAAAACTATTTTTGCATTTCTCATTCCAAACAAATGGTACGTCTTTTCTCAGCAGCTGGGTCATAGGCGATGATAGTCCGAAACTGTTTCAACTTTTCAACAAATGGTTGCTTCCAGTCTGAAACTGTTTCAACTTTTGTTGGGTCCACCTTGATTCCATTCTTGATTACCATCTAGCCAAGAAATGCCATACTATCCAGCCAAAATTCGCACTTGCTAAATTTGGCATAAAGCTTGTATTCTCTTAGCTTTTCCAATACCAACTTCAAATGTTCTGCATGATCCTCGGGATTCTTAGAGTATATGAGTATGTTATCGATGAAGACCACTACGAACTTTTCCAAGTAGGGTTGGAAAACTCGATGCATCAAATCCATAAATAATGCTGGTGCATTGGTCACCCCAAAAGGCATCACCACAAATTTGTAGTGACTATATCTGATGTTGAAGGCCGTCTTGGGAATATCCTCCTCCTTTATCCTCACTTGATAATATCCTTGCCTCAAATCTAATTTGGAATAACAACTGGATCCTTACAACTGGTTGAACAGCTCGTCAATTAATGGTAGAGGGTACTTATTCTTGATGGTCAGGTTGTTCAACCCTCGATAGTCGATATATAACCTCAAGGTCCCATCCTTCTTCTTCACAAATAGCACGAGAGCTCCCAAGGTGACGTGCTAGGTCTGATGTAATCTTACTTCACCAATTCCTCTAGCTGCTCCTTTAATTGCTTCAACTCTGCCGGTGCCATCCGATATGGGGTTCGGGATACAAGTTTCGCTCTTGGAACTAGATCAACAGTGAACTCAACTTCTCGGTTGGGAGGTAGAGAAGTGAGTTCCACAGGGAACACGTCGGGAAAATCTCTTACTACCTCAGTATCTTCGTGGGTGCACTGATCCTTCGACTTATTTATCACATAGGCCAAATATCCTTGACATCCTTTCTTCAACAATTTTTGGGCTTTTGCCCCAACTATCAAAAACTTCAACTCTTTTACTCTCTTGCCGTTAAACTCCAATACATCGCATCCCGGTCTAATGAACTGAACGGACTTATTTTTACAATCTACTTTAGCCCCATGCTTAGCTAGCCAATCCACACCCAAAATCAAGTTATAGCCATCAATAGCTAAGACTATCAAATCTCCCTCCAAGCTTTCTCTCCCTACTTCAATTCCACAATTTTGCACATACCGATCTGCCTGCACCATTTTCCCCAAGAGCATACTCACCAACAAGGTAAAAAGTAGTTCTACTCTATCCTAACCCAAATGATATGCACAATTCTTGTTTAAATAGGAATTGGTAGATACAGGGTCTATCAATGCATTAGCGGAATGACCTTGGATAGTAAATATACTTTCCACCACCGCTGCATCTGCTCCAACCTCTTCCCGATTGAGAGTGAAAACCTTTGCTTTCACCTGCGGCTTTTGAGTTCCATTTCCAGTGGCTCCCGCAGCATTGGCTCAATTGGCTCCAGTTGTCTGAGCCGGGTTTTCTTGCCTGATTCGGAAAAGTTTAGGGCAGGCGTTTCGCAGATGACTCGGATCTCTGCAGTGGTAGCATTTCCACTCAACTCCCCGAGACTAACAATTTTTCTCTATATGGCCCCTTTTTCCTGCAATGTCAGCATAATGCAAGATTCTGAGCAGGACTAACTGGTGCTGTTCGTGCTTACTTCCCCCTATTTTGCCATTACTGGATGGCATGCCGCTTATTAGGTTGCTGCCTTTGGAAAGGTCTTAGCGGTTGTCTTGGCGGCAAGAAAGGTCTTGGTACTATCTTACTGCGATTCTCATTCTTAGTCCGGGTCGCTGCGTCCATGGCCCGTGAATAAGTCGTTGGTGGAGAAAGTGCCAATTCCCTTCTTAACTCTGCCTCAACCCCTTGACAAATTGCCTTGTTCTGTTCTGCTCGGTATCCACCAACCTTTTGCAATACTTCGATAACTGAGTAAAACATGTCGCATACTGTGCCACCGTCATGCTCCCTTGCTTCAATTCTAAAATTCATCTTCCTTTTTCTCCACTATCCACTGAGGGATATATTTGGCCCTGAATGCCTCCACGAAGTTAGCCCACGTCCAGTCCTGATCGATCATCTCCCAACCATCTTGTAACACCCCACTACCTAGGCCCATTAGGGCCGGGGAAGTTGCCTCGTCCACAATACAAGGGGTCTTTATAACTAGGTCATATAAAATAAAATAAAAGAAATACATCAAAATTAAACTTATTACAACCCAACAATACATGCACAAATTAAAAAATAATTGTCTGCTACAATCTTTCAAAAGCAATACATAATAAAAATAATAGAGAGTCTTCAAAGCATAGGCAACAATCTAGCCAATGATCTTCACCGTAGGATCGACCTAAAAATATGGTATAAAAGGTGGTGAGATAAAAATCTCAATAAGCCGGTGTGCTTTGAGTGTTTTAGGTAAAATAGTTCGTGTATGCAAGTTGTAAAGGTTTTATAAGAGAAAGCGTTGGCAAGCATTAAATAAATGCCTTAAATGAAGAGTGGTATTTTACTTTCCAAAACATACATGTGCACAATAAATACAACCACCTAAAGAGGTAGCCATGGCACCACACGTTGGGCCCCATGACAACATAACGATCAGAATGCCACACGTTGAGTATACTGACACAAGGTATGTGTACTGCCTACCAGGTGAGATACTCCTCCATCTCTACACCAAAACTTACCGATTGTCCACTCCGAAAACACACAGTCCACTTGACTGAACTTGCTAACTCGGACCGGTACGACCTACTAGACCGGCATCCTATCTGAGAAAGACCCACCCCTCAGAGGTGGCCACCTACTGAGAGACTTACCCTAACCCTTCAAAGACTAGTCCTAGTCGTCTACCCTTATTGAGTACTTAACGTTATTTGTCCCACTTGGGAGAAAATTGATCGTACAATGTTTACTTGGAAATAGCAATTAAGGTTTCTAAAATTCTTGCCAAAGTTAGGTTTTAAAAAGGGTTTAGCATTTTTGTGTAAAACTACTTGTTTAATTTCAAATGGTTTGCTTGACTGAATTAAGAAGGGAAAAACTACCCTTAATTGCCTTTACAAAGCAAATATTCATACACATTGAATTTGGCTTGCCATAATAATTTTGGTCTTCAAATGATTCCATGCAGGAGCTTACCTGATCCTTTGCTCTTCTTGAACTCAAAAATCCTCCAAGGTCAAACTAATCCCGACTGAGGTAAACACAAGGCATAAGGTTACATTTGGACTATATCTACCTTACATAAATAATTCCTAATTCAACTAGTTACAACCATGACTAACCATAACCATAATGTCCTAAACCTTAGTGCTAGTTGATAGAGTATTTCATAAAATAAATCTAGTTAAAATAAGTAGGGGTTCTAAAATAATTACTAATAAGTTATAGTTTCAAATAATAAATTTTGAGTATTACTGCTAATAATTAAACTAGTGTTAAATATTGAATAATACCAAGTCTTAAATAATATTGGTAAATGGTAATATTTAGATAATATTATTATTAATAAATAAATAATAAATTACACCTAGTTTTTAATTAATAATTAATAGATTGTAAATAATCAGTAATAAATAATAAAATTAATAATAAATGAATTATACTTAATTTTTAATTAATAAATAATAAATAAATTTTAATATAAATAATCTTTATGGATATAGGTAAAAGTTTTAACTAAGGTCTACAAGATCATTAATTAATTCTAATATTTTATTTATTTATTATTATTATTTATACTTATATTTATATATATTATTTTTAATAGAAGATACTATTTATTTGACTAATAAAATATTAATATTTTAATTAATATTCTATTCTAAATCTTCCTAGCAATTTTGAATTTCATAGAGAAAAATATAGTAGTAATTCTAATTAAAGTAAAAAAATTTGTCAATAAAAATAACTTAAGGTTAACATGAAAATAATCTTTCATCATGATTTTTCTATTGCTAGACAAGATTCATGAACACATTCCAAACATCAACTAATAGGCTAATCCATTCATGAACATATACTTAAATTAACACATATTATCACATGGTGATGAGACTCCACTCCATCATGGAGGTTAAGATCAAGGAGGAGGGAGGCGTGACCGTGCAAGGACAAGGACCGATGATAACATCTAGGACCAAGAATCTTCAAAATGATTTTCAATTGCTCATAAAACCATGCTTGAGGATGGAAGAGGGTTGGAAGGTTGAGGAAGCTAGCCAAGAGCTCATTTTGATGACTATCCAAAAAGGACCCCAACAAGAACTCAAGCTAGCAACAAAAACGGATGACATTTGACCAAAAGGTGGCCTTCCAGCGGACAGCCGGTGCCCATCCAAGCAGCCGAACCAGCACCGGCTTCAACCTGCACAACAATGGCCCGAACACAGTGCACAACCGGTGCCGGCTCAAGAGCCCTAGCCGGCGCCGGCTCTAACCTGGTCGGCTGCCCCGCGTTTTTTATATTTTCTCCAGTTTTTCTCCATTTTAAATATTTTGTAAAGACCTATTAAGGCCCTAAATTGTATTAGAACCTCAGAGATTACTTAGCTAGGGTTAGGGTAGTATAAATACAACTTTTTATAATTTGACAACACAATTCACACACTTTATTCAAATTTGAAGAGAAAATCTTGAGAGGCTCTAGCCTCCTTTGTTCATCTTGTTCAAGACCATGCTTAAGGCTTAGTCCTCCATATCAATAAGTCTATAAAATCTTTTGGATAATCCAATATGATTTCTTTCAATGGGTCTTAGTTGCTTTGCTCTTCTAAGGTTTGTTTGAATTCCATTACTTGGGTGCCTATTTTCTTTATTTTATTTGTTCTTGTTTGCTTTTGCTGCTTCAAGGATATTAGGATGAGATTATAGTAGACCTTTCTACTATTTATGAGGGTCTTTGAAGCCTAGTTCTTCAAGGGTTTGATAGAGAGTAGGTTGTTAGTTTAATTTCTCCTTTTGGTCTCAATAAATTCACTATTTTGGTCCCATGGGAAGAGCTGAACTCATAATCAACTAAACCACCCACAACACCAAGAAAAAGCCCACTCAAGATCCTATCAAAGATTTTGGTATCAGAGCAAGGAAATCTTTTATTCCGATCAAAGCTTGGAAGCAAGAAAAGGAGCTCTACAAAGTTGAAGCAAAAACAAGAGAAATCCCGTAACTAAAAAAAAATGCTACAAAAAGGTCATGTTATCTTTGCTATTTCTTCATTTTTCCTTGAGAAAATTGCTCCTTGAAGTTAGTATATTGCTTGGGAACAAATTTTTCTTCTGAATATGGTGAAAATGGGCTTGAATTTGAGTGAAAATATTAGTTGGTTGTGAGTGACGGGATTGCAACCAAGGTGTTTGATAAATATTCCATGGGAATGCTTTTGGCTATAGTTGGGAACTTTGATTCTTAATTTTCATTCCTTGGGATATTGGGACTTAGTATATCACTCTATTGTTGAATTCCATGCTCATTGAACTTAACTTTACTAGTGCACACTTATGATCATCTTGTTCTTCATAATACTAGTTCTAGTTGTTCTTGTTTCTTTGTTCTTGCTAACTCTTTTTTGTTTCTTATTTAGAAGTGTTTCTTTCTATGTTTAGTGTTTGTTCTGGTGTTGATTGAGTCTACGTTTCTTGAAATTCTTGATTAAAACTTGTTTGCTTGAGGTGCCCAACAAGTGTTTATTGAAATTCCCCTAAGGCCCCCTAATTGGAAAAATTCATTGATTTGTGTGATTTACTAAGTTAGACTAAATCTTTAGCTATTAGGGAGAATTGGGATTGAACAAGAAGGCTTGAGTATTGAGAAAAAGGTAAGAGGGTGAGCCTATTACTAAAAGAGCCTAAGAGAGCAAATATGAGCCTGGAGTGACCAACCTTGAGAGCCAACACGCAAGGAAGCAAAGTGAGGATCTATTTTTCTTTCTAACCTCTTTGTTTTGCAGGTATAAACAAGTAAATATTCCACCACCATGGCCCATGACCGAGAGGGTTGGGTATCTCACGCATATCATATATGGCGTAGCGGAAGAATAAGAACGAAATACCATCCTAGGACCCGCATATGTATGGAAAATAAGATATAAAGAGAATAAAGATAACAGCTTTTTACCTTCTTCAAGTTGAGGCGCGATCCAGCAATCCTCTTGATAAAACACCACGAGAGTTGAACGTCAAACCACTATAATCACAGTGTGTGATTATCTCTAACAGAAATCTACACAGAGGATCATACTCAAGCACCAAGATGTTTATGTGCTAGCATAAACCAAGATGGTGGCTAGGGTTTTTCTTGTTTTTCAGAAAAACGAGAGAGAGTAAAAATGAAAAGAATGTCGTGTATGCCCTAGGGTTTTGGAGGGATTTTCATGTGTTTTTCAGCCAAGGAATTTCGTGCATATATCTACCATATATTATATGAAAAAACTGTTGAAAAAAACTTCCAATTGAGAATTCTAAAACAATTAGAATTCCCTAATTGTAATTGGAAATATCAAGTTCTCACAATTATAATTTAGACCATAAATTATAACTAATTATAATTTGACCACAACGACTTCTTTTTCTCGCAATTAACCCCACTATGTTATCAAAAAATATCTTGAATATATAGTCCTCTATTGTGTGTGACCTATTAGGTTTCCCAGTCAATTGGTAGTGAACATGAATCAATCCAAACGTCTTTGAGTTTAATAATCCATAATTAATTAGAATTAATCATATTCATTCAAATCACGATTGGTTTATTAATTCATTAATTAATAAATCCATATTCCCAGATCATGAGCGGTATTTAGCAACACATCATGACCACCCAAGAGTTCAGGAAGTCAAGTGGCTTGACATGAACCCTTCAATAACAAACTACAATGCAATTAACTCCTTTTACCATACAATATCTCATTCGGTTTGGAGTACGGAATTAGTGCCAACTCCCTTCAGAATATATTAATTCTAGCCCGAATATAATAATACTTGTACCAGGAACCTACTACTCTAGATGTGCATCAATTGGAACTGTTTCCAATACACAGTCACCTTGGCCAACGACTTCTCGAGTAGTAATTTCTACAAATGACTAAGATATTCACCCCTACTATTAGGAGTGGTGAATCTTTTATTGACCCTCTCAACTACTTTCGTTTACCTCACAATGTACCCAATATCCATCCCATAGGTGGCTCTCGATCTGGCTCCAGAGATTAGAATCAAAGCACAATACTCAACAAACAAAGTACCTTGGAGATCTCAAGTCTAAGAATACTTGCACGTTTGCTATATTGAGATTATATCACTGGCACTAAATAGTTATCCATGTGATTATCTCACAACTAGATCATCCAATGTACTTGTTCCATTAACAAGCATCCACGTGTTAACTTTGAGTATCTCAATACTCACGGATATAAGAACCACCTCCTGATCAAATTAGGAAGTCTAACACATGCTAGTCTTAACGCATTAATAATGTCCTATCTCATTAATTCTATGACTAGGGACTATTTAAGTACTAACACTATACAGTATAGTAGGAATCTCATATCATGATCTCTATCATGATTTTCTTAACACAGTGTTGTACTAGGGACTTTTTCTAACAGTTATATTACATAAAAATAAATAAAAGAAACTGTAAGATAAATAATGTCGTTTATTTAAATAAAATGTATCATATACAACGTATAAGTGATTGCCTATAGGACATAACACTAACAAAAAGATCTCTAGGTTTAACCCAAGTGGACCTAGTAGACCTCAAGAAGAACAAATTGATACTAGGGTTTTGCGTGAAGACTTGCAAGCTATGATGAGGACTATACAAAGTGAGTTTCAAAACATGGCAAGGGAATTGATAAATCATCTTGGACAATCTTCTACCATCGCACAAAGGAGAGGCCAAGAGCGATTTGAAGTACCTAACCCTAGGATGAGGGATGGTGATGCTCATACTCCTCCATTAAATGCCCAACAAGGGGAAGAGTGGGATGAGCAATCTATCAGGGGATTCCTACAAGCTCCTATGAGAGGAGGAAGACATGGAATGAGAGGAGGACGAGGTAGGGGTCAAGGAAGGAATGGTGAGAACAACCTAAGTGGGTTAGAAAGAGAGTTTGAGGAAGTTGATGAATGGTATGGAGGGGAACAAGTTGAAGCCTTTGGGGAATATAATAGAGGATGGGGCAATAGAAGAGGAATGAGAGAAGGAAATGATGAGGACAAGAAGTTGAACCACATTAAATTGAGAGTGCCCATATTCTATGGCAAGAGTGACCCCAAAGCATATTTCGAGTGGGAGAGCAAGATGGAGATCTTTCTAGAAAATCATACCTATAGTAAGAGGTTAAAGGTGAGGTTGGCTACTTTGGAATTTTTGGAGTATGCTTTGGTTTGGTGGGAGCAAGTTAGTGCACAAAGGGGACAAATGAGAGTAGAAACCGTGGCTAGTTGGGATTTATCGAAAGATATGATGAGGGCTAGGTTTATACCACACAATTACTATAATGAACTTTACCAAAGGCTCCAATCACTCAAGCTAGGGAACAAGAGTGTGGAAGATTACCATAAAGAGATGGAAGTAATGTTGATGAGAGCTCAAATCAATGAGAATCCTAGGGCAACAAGAGCAAGGTTCTTGGGAGGATTAAATAGGGAAGTTGCCAATTTGGTAGAATTGCACCCTATGAATGATTGGAGGATATAGTACATGCCGCTATGAAGATTGGAAGGCAATTAAAGTGTAGGGCATTTACTAGACCACCACTTTCAAACCCCAACACTACTAGTAAGATGCCAATTAAAAAGGATGAAGCCCCTAAGATATTTCAAAGGGACTTCAACAAACCAAGGGACGGTTGGAAACTTATAGAGGATTGAAAGCCTAAGGAGGATTGGAAACCTATGGGAGGTTGGAATAAGGACAAGGGAAGAACCCTGGAGAGGCCATAACGGAATACGGATATCAAGTGTTTTAAGTGCCTTGGATATGGACATACATTTGAGTGTCCAAGCAAGAGAACGATGTATACTAATCCCTATGGTGAGGTTTCTACCAATGAAGAAGAAGAGGGAGAAAGGTACCAAGGAGACTAAGAGGGAAATAGGAATGAGGAAAGTGATAAAGGTGAAGTTGTTAGTCAAGAATACTCTTTGGTGGGTGTTACAAGAAGGTCATTGAATTCACAAGCCATTAAAGGCCATGATCACCAACAAAGAGAGAACATTTTCTACACTAGGTATTTGATCAACAAGACCCCTTGTAGTGTCATTATGGATAGTAAGAGTTGCACTAACGTGATTAGTGCAAATTTGGTTGAAGAATTGGACATGAGATGGATTAAACACCCCAAGCCCTACAAATTGCAATGGTTGAATGATAGCGGGGAATTGAGAGTAAACAAACAAGTTTTGGTGTTTTTTGAGATGGGAAAGTACAAGGATGATGTGCTATGTGATGTGGTACCCATACAAGCGGGTCACTTGCTCCTAGAGAGGCCTTGGCAATACGATAGGCATGTAAAGCATGATGGGAGGAAGAATACTTATTCCCTGCTCAAGGAGGGAACTAAGTTTACCCTCACCCCCATGGCCCCTAGTGAGGTGAACAAAGATCAAAGAATCATGAAGGAGAAAGAAAAGAAGAAGGGAGCGCAAGATGTCAAACAAAAACAAAAAATTAAGAGGAAAGAACGAGAGAGGAAAGAAAAAGAGTTGAGAGAGAAGATAGACAAACAAGTACCTTTGACGATCAAGGATAGAAATTAGCAAGGACAAGAGAGACGAGGTAAAAGAAGAGTGAATTACTTGGCAAAAGAAAGTGAGGTCATAGTGGCTATAGAAGCTAAGGAACCGGTTATTCTTCTTTTATGCAAAGGTTCTTATATTTCTACTAATGATTCTACATTGTCTTTGCCAAATGAAATTGCAGCTATTCTTCAAGAATTTGAAGACATTTTTTCAAAAGAGGTGCCCAGAGGACTACCACCCATAAGAGGGATTTAGCATCAAATCGACTTTGTGTCCAGAGCCATCATCCCCAACCGACTGGCATATAGAAGCAACCCAGAGGTGAATAGATGAACCTCGATAGAACTAAGAAATCGAAAATGGTGAAGGCACTCCATGAGAAGATGAAAGTAACCATTGCAAAATGAAATGAAGAGATTGCCCATAAGCTTAATCAAGAAAGGAAAAATGTGTCATTTAGGCCGGGCGATTGGGTATGGGTGCACCTTTGCAAGGAGAGATTTCTCACTCTACGACGGAGCAAAGTAAATCCAAGGAGGGATGGTCCATTTCAAGTTCTCGCCAAAGTTGGAGATAACACTTATAAGATAGATTTACCCGGTGAGTATCACATTAGTGCCACTTTTAATGTTGGTGACTTCTCTCCCTTTGATGTAGATGATGGCAATGATTCGGAGACGAATCATTTCCAAGGATGGGGAGATGATGAGACTACACTCCATCATAGAGGTCAAGATCAAAGAAGGGGAGGCGTGACCGTGCAAGGACAAGGACCGATGACAAGATCTAGGACCAAGATGCTTCAAAATTATCTTCAGTTGCTCATAAAACCATACTTGAGGATAGAAGAGGGTTAGAAGGTTGAGGAAGCTAGCCAATAGCTCATTTTGATGACTATCCAAGAAGGACTCCAATAAGAACTCAAGCCGGCAACAAAGACAGACGACATTTAACCAAAAAGTGGCCTTCCAGCGGACAGCCGGCATCGGCCCAAGCAGCTGAACTGGCGATGGCTTCAACCTGCACAACAACGGCCCGAACACAACGCACAATTGGCGCCAGCTCAAGTGCCCTAGCCGGCGCCGGCTCCAGCCAGGGCAGCTGACTACTGCCCTGTGTTTTTTATGTTTTCTCCAATTTTTCTCCATTTTAAATGTTTTGTAAAAACCTATTAAGGCCCTAAATTGTATTAGAACCTTAGGGATTACTTAGCTAGGGTTAGGGTAGTATAAATACAACTTTTAGTAATTTGACAACACAAATCACACACTTTATTCAAATTTGAAAAGAGATTCTTGAGAGACCCCAGCCTCCTTTGTTCATCTTGTTCATAACCATGCTTAAGGCTTAGTCCTCCTTATGAATGAGTCTATAAAATCTTTTGGATAATCTAATGTGGTTTCTTTCAATGGGTCTTAGTTGCTTTGCTCTTCTAAGGTTTGTTTGAATTCCATTACTTGGGTGCCTATTTTCTCTATTCTATTTGTTCTTGTTTGCCTTTGTTGCTTCAAGGATATTGGGGTAAGATTATAATAGAACTTTCTACTATTCTCGAGGGTCTTTGAAACCTAGTTCTTAAAGGGTTTGATAGAGGATAGGTTGTTAGTTTAATTTCTCCTTTTGGTCTTAATAAATTCACTGTTTTGGTCCCATGGGAAGAGCTGAACTCATAATCAACTAAACCACCCACAACACCAAGAAAAAGCCCACTCAAGATCATATCATATGATTAATTTCCGACTAAGCATAATCATCATTCAAGGCTTCATTGAAGATTAAGAACATAAATGCCTATTCACCATAAGTGTCATAACTTCTATCATGCATCAAAGCATCCATAATCTCATTAAACATGATGAACATTTATTGATTCAAAAGAAGAATCCATAAGGCTTAATCATATATACATCAATCCTCATGGCCTAACCCTATCTCTTTCATCCTCATACATATACTCAATCCCCCATTCATATTCAATCTTCCTATCAATATCTAAGATACATGAATCCAGAAATAAAAAGGAGGATTTAAGAAGAAATACATGATAGTCGATCACTTGATGAAGACTAAAGAAGGTCCATGCGTTTAAGAGTCTTGATGCCCAAAAAATCGCCAAGATTGGCCAACATCATTTCAGCTGAGAGAGTGTGAGAGAGAGAGAGCATTACAATGGACCATTAAAAATTGAATAGAAAAGGAATAACAAGAAAGTTGTTCTTGTTTTACCTTTTGATGTTTTTGAGACCTTCAAGGAAAAAACTGATTTTGATTCATTCAAAAATTCTAGTTTCTGTGATTTTGTGTTATAAAGACCAGAAATGAAGTTTAAGGATTAAGTGTTAATGATATGGAGTATTTGAGAGTGATTGGAGGTGTTTAGGATAGGTTTATGCTTAAAGAGGTGTAGTGTGAGTTCTTGGTGTTCTTAGTGTTTTGAGGGAGTTTGAGAGAAAAGGCTTGCGAAATTCTGGAATGCTGTTAGCCAAATGGCCTAGAGTAGATAAGAGTTTTGGTTTTCAGCTAGAAGGAGAGAAAATGTTCATATTTTTTTTAAATTCAAATTGAGGAAAATGAGAAGTTGTTTGAGGTAGAAAATTAGCTAATGGTGATTGATCATGGAAGGTTTCTTTGCTCTTCAATAGTGTTGGCTGAACAAGCTAGTCTTGCTGAAATGAATGGAGGTTGTTCAGGTTATATGGCTGGCCAAAATTCAATCTATAATGGCAGGGAAAATTCTAGATTGTTCATTTGATACAAGAGTGTTTTAATGAGGTAAAATTTCTAAAATTATTTTGAAGTTCAAATGAGTTTTGGATAGAATAATTTTAGGAGCTTTTTGAGGTGTGAACATGGAGTCCAAGTACTCAAGGTAAGTGTGGAGGTCAATGGTGTTCAGTCCATGGCTGAACAAGGTGCAATTTCTAGAGGTTTGAAGGGTGTTTTTCGGCCTTGGCATTGAGAGACAAAGCTGGAAATTTTTTTGTTTCAACTGTCCAAGAGTTTCGAATGATAATGATTTTCTGGTGCAGAATTTTCTGCATTTCCTTAGCCCGTTTTGTAGCTGGTTTGTGAGGGTGTTTGAAGGCCTTCTAAGGGTGATTTTTCAGCCTTCTTTCTGGAGAAAAATAGAGGATGTTCCAACTAATTTGATAACCAAAAGACAGCTTCAATTCCAGCTTCATAAGCTATGAATTGTGCAGGGGAATTTTTTTGTTTTGAGCAGTTTGTGCAGTCCAAAAAATGCACAGGATTTCGGCCTTTTTCTCACATGAAGTGACCATTTTTCTGGCAGCAAATGGGGTAGGATTGCTGGCTGGATTTTTTGAAAGCTGTTCTGCAAAAATGGTGAAGGTAGGATTGAAGGTATAATCATGGTGATTTATTTCTCTTGGGAACCCATCCTAATTCCTCTCCTATTTTCAACCATTCCCCTATCCCCCAAGACTGATTTTTGAATTTCAAGAATAAAGAATTATCATAGAATTTTTGGAATTAAAAGAAGAGATTAATGGATTTTGAATAATTTAAATTATGAAGATGTTAGGACAAGGCTAGAGATAATAAAGGGACAAGAATTCCTCTAGAATTCTTTTTACAACATGATCACATGATCAAGACATTCTTTTCATGTCTTCCTTAAGACAACATTCCTATCTTTAAGGAATGTAAGAAAAACAAAAATTCAAACATAGCTAAGATAATCAAGAATAAAACTTAAGTTATGGGATTTGAACTCATGACCTTAAAGATTAATTCACAAAGCTCTAACCACTTAACCACACTAACTCTTGTTCTTATTTTCTCACCCAAATATTCTTCTTATCTAAACCTCAAGGCATCTTCCTATTTTGACCTCAAGCAAAATTACCTTTTTACCCTTCCTACCAAATAAGCATAAATAAGTCATTTAACCTATAACCCACAATTCTAAAGCACATAAAATCATTTAAAAAGTATATTTTTATGCAGAATAATATGGTATGCATCCCAACCCCCTTACTATTAGATTGGCTTTAGGTGGGGTTTCACACATCTTGGACTCGTTGCCACCATACCCGAGCTGGGCCCCTTAGTCGAAATGCAGCAAATTTTACCATTCGCCTCTCAGTGTACTGGAGCATAGCGAAGATGTCCTCCATCTATTCCACCCATTGTTCCACTTTCTGATCTTGTTTGGCCTCTCCCAAGAAGATGGGAGGTTGAAATTTCAAAAATCTCTCCAATGCCTCATCTTCTCCCTTCGGATTCCTCCGCTCAGTCAGCCTTTGCAGAATTTCGGTCATTTTGTGGAATGCTGGCCCCATAGTTATGTTGTCTGGTTCTTCCGATCCCATTTCTAACTCCGGTTCATTCTTATTTCCCAAGTTTGGTGATGACAATTGAGTTGTATCGAACTCCGGAGTTACGGGTTCAGCCTCAGGAACCCTTCTATTGGATGTAGCTGCGCGACGCATGGGTGCCATTCTATACCATGCCCTAGATAATGAGTTTATGCATCAAAGTTTGAAATATTCAAATTGAGCATGCATTCACATTCAGTTTTAAGCAAAAGGAAATTTAGATGCAAGTTTTGCATAAAGAATTGCATATTTGCAAACATAACTAAGATAATCATGAATAAAACTTAAGTGATGAGATTTGAACTCATGACCTTAGAGATTAAACCACAAAGCTCTAACCACTTAACTACACTAACTCTTATTCTTATTTTCTCACCCAAATATTCTTCTTATCTAAACCTCAAGCCATCTTCCTATTTTGATCTCAAGCAAAATTACCTTTTTACCCTTTCTATCCAACAAGCATAAATAAGTCATTTAACCTATAGACCATAATTCTAAGGCACATAAAATCATTCAAAAAGTATTTTTTTATATAGAATAACTTGATATGCATCATATCCCCCTTACTCTAAGGTTGGCTTTAGGTGGGGTTTCACCCTAATTCTGATTTTCAAGCTAATAGGGATTTTTACAAGTCCACTTTTGGCTCTGTTTTCACCCCCTAAGTGGTGGTACAGTTGTATGGAGGAGTATCAGACAATCTTGTATTGCTGACTCTACTATGGAAGTTGAGTATATAGCAGTTTGTAAAGTAGCTAAAGAAGCAGTATGGCTGAAGAAGTTCTTGATAGAACTTAAGGTGGTTCCTTCTGCATCTCAAACCATTAGTTAATACTGTGACAATAGTATTGTAGTGGCAAAAATAGAAGAACCACCCAACCATCAACGTGGTAAACACATTGAACAAAAATATCAAGTAGGGATATTGTTCAATGTGGAGATGTAATAGTATGTAAGATTTCTTCTACTGAAAATATTGCTAATCCTTTTATTAAAAGTTTACCTATAATAGTTTTTGGAAGTCATATCGAAAGTATAGGTATTTCTGACTTATCCCATTTACTCTAGGACAAGTGGGAGAACTTATTAGATTTGCTTTTTAAGTAAATACAACATTTGCATTTTGAAATTTAAAAAAGTATGTTTTATATATTTCTATATATGTATGAGCCTATTTGTCCATGAATTATTTAGATATTATATATCAAGTATTTATTTGTTAAACACAAAAAGACTTAATTTATAATTTAATTCAAAATAAATTATTTGCGATCTAAAATAAATTTAGGCAGTTTATTTTATTGAGATCCTCTTGATTTTATTGAAGTTTATCTTTGACTTTGACAATAAAATTAAGGATATATTTTGATATATTGGATAGGACTATCAATGTTAAGTTTGTGAAATGGACTATTAAGTTAAACATTATAAGATTATCATACATAATACCTTAATCCTAAGCAAATAATGATTTATATTTACTAACTTGAAACTCCTTAAGTAACCAATGAGTGAGATTAATTTAATAACCAATATCTCGATATCTTGGAAATCAAAGTGAAATAAATATGGAATAATTATTCTGCAACATGAAATCTGTCACCTTTAACAGGTAATATTTCCTTATATGTTTTTCTAAGGGAAAGTGAAATCTAAACTCAATGATTTAATGGTTTCTATTGAATTCAATTTCTAAGTATGACATAGTCATATGGTATTATCAAATTGAATATCAGAATTGAGGATTTGAATGAGGGGGCATTTTGGTCATATTACCTCATTCAAATGTTATGTTGATTGATGGGAGTAATTTGTTAGATAGATCAATCATATAATGAAATTATTGACTCTAGTAGTTTCAATTAGTCTAAGAGTGTAGTTATATTCTTTTAGTAAAGTGTAACGTAATTAATAAATTATTTTAGATCGACAAAATAATTTATTATAACTTAGTCTAATTGTATCCGGTTAGGTCCCTTCAGTGGCTCCTAATTATGGGACAATAATAAATTATAAATATTAATAATTTATTAATGTAAGTTTGCAATAAACAAAAATTATGTTTGAGATAGAATAGGATAAGTTAAGATAGTTGTACCCAACTATACTTGTCTTGTTCTATCAGGATTCGTATTTGATGTATAGTCAAATATATAGAGATAGTTGGAAATAGCCAATTATATATAATAGTTTAAGACTCTATATTAGGGTTACGTGAGAAACAACATTCTCTCAGTTTTTGTGTAAGTCCATCCTCTACAAAAAGAGATAAATATGATTAGCAAATTTTTTGTCCTAAAAGATTACACTAAAGAAGACTTGGGAGTTTGGAGCATTACTAGAAGGTAAAAAGCTTCTCGAGTCATATTTTTGAAGATATATCTGCAAAGGTACGATTTGTTTCTTGTGCATTTATGAGATTTAATTTAGTGTGTGTGTGTGTGTGTGTGTGTGTGTGTGTGTGTGTGTGTAAATACATATCGATGCTATTCCTAACACTATCATCTGATTCCTTGAATCGTAGCCTTGCTAGGAAAAGTTCATCTCATCACTAACTTAATTAGAAACTTGATTTTTGCATATTTATTTTTTAACACCTGTAAGTTTACTAGATAGTTTACCTTTAAGCATTTTGTAAGTGTGTAGAATTTTCATAAAATGTGGTGGTTTTTACTTTGAAATTCGAGAATGGAGTTTGGCTTAAGAGAATTAAGAATCTAAAGAGATTGCATCTCGGAAATGCAATCTCCAAAACAAAACATCATATTCCACGGCATTCCAAAAATACAACCTCCCTAATCAAAATTGCAATTCCCTACCATTTTCTTCCTTCACTAGGACTAAAACTAGAGCATTACTCGCGATAAATCATTTTTCATTTTTTTAATAGTTTAAATTATGTTATACCTTTGCATAGACTCTCTGTCAATCAAAATTTACAAATTTTCTATAATTTGGCCTAAGACTTTGAAGTGTAAAATTCTTTATCACATAAAAATTACCTTCTTCAATATAATTCTAAAAATCATAAATTTGAAAAGAATTAAACTCTCATCAAATAAAAAAAAAACATTCTAATCTTTTAAATTCCTAAATAATAAAAATATTTATTCAATTCTTAAATAATAATAATAATAATAAAGATATCCCTCTTGTTCTTCTAAATAATAAAAACATGCTTTCTATCTTCTGAGATTCCACTTAGACAGGAACTCCAGCTACCAAATGGCAATACCGCAATCATCCCTAGCTGCCAAGTGTCAACGTCATAGTATCCTTAATGACACACACACACACACACACACACACACACACACACATATATATATATATATTCTGTGGTCTTCTCTTTCATTTCCTACACTAAAATGATGTCTTCATTTCTAAGAAATGACCTGAAAATGGAGGGCAGGTGAGACAGGTCACCTTTTTGCTGCTAGTGTGGAATCAACTTCAAATGCAAAAAAATCGATATCATCATATTAAAAGGAATTAGAGACATTAGCAGAGATGACCACCACTGGGTGTTAGGATTAAGCCCAGTTAAGTCCATGATCAACTGGCCACTAGGAGAAGAAGCAAAAAACCAAGCCACCATGTCCCCTGCCACCATCTCCATATTGTCCATTCCCTCTTCTTATGATACTTGGCTGTTGAGGGTGAGATTCTATGCCACGAAGTTTAATGCAGCCTGAAAGGTTGCAAAAAATTTGCAAGAAATTGGATTTTGATTCAGGGAGGTCGAATTCTTGGGATATGACGTCCATTTTGGAGGTCGCATTTGTGAGATGCAACCCCCCCCCCCCTCCCTCCCCCCAATTTGGTAATTCCTTGCATCCTAACTTCATTCTTGAATTTCAAAGAAAAAACCACCCCATTTTACAAAAATTCCATATATCCAGCTTTGTGCATTGTTCCACACTAAGAATATATAGACAATTTTCCTTCATGACATTTTTCATAAGAACTACTTTTATATCTCCAAGCATAGGTATTATGCTTCCCAAATAGCGACTATTGTTCAAAGTGTTGTCTACCACCCATATATGTTAAGGTTCTACAATAGCAACAACTATTGAAGATAAAATTATATCTAAATCAATATCTATAATATTTACAAAAACCTTGGAACAACATTGAATTCAATCTGTAAGTATAACGTGGTTACATAGTACTGCCAAATTAAAAATAAGAATTGAGAATTTGAATAAGGGGTATTTTGTTCATATTGCCTCATTCAAATTATTATCTTGATTGATGGGGGTAAGATTGATCGATCAATCTTAGGATATAATTATTAACTCCCAATAATTTCAATTAGTCTAAGAGTGCAATTATGTTCTTTTGGTAAAGTAGAATGTAATTAATAAATTATTTTGACTTAATAAATTAATTTATTGGAATTTAATATAACTTTATTCGGTCGATCTAATTATGAGATAAAAATAAATTATAAATATTTATAATTTATTAATGATAAATTGCAGGAACTAAAATTCGTATTTGAGATGGAGTAGAATAAGTGAAGATAGTTAGATCCCACCATACTTATCCGGTTTTGATACTCTACCAAGATTCATATTTGAGATCAAGTAAAATATGTAGAGATAGTTGGATATAGTCAACTATACATATTGGTTTAAGACTCTATAACAAGGTACATGAAAAAAAAAAAAAAACTAACTCAGAGTTTGTGTGAGCCCATTCTCAATAAAGAGAGAAAAATACGACAGATAATATTTTTTATCCCAAGAGATTATACTGAAGAAGACTTGAGGGTTTGGAGTATTATAAGAAGGCTAAAAGCCTCCCATGTCATAGTTTTGAGAATGATATCTATATCAAGGTACGAGAAAAAAGAAATCACTTAGATTTTGTGTGAGTTGACTCTCAATAAAGAGAGAAAAATACGACAAGCAATTTTTTTTGTTCCGAGAGATTATACTGAAGAAGACTTGAGGATTTGGAGTATTACTAGAAGGTCAAAAACTTCTCGTGTCGTAGTTTTGAGAATGATATCTACAAATATATGGTTTATTTTATATATTTATGGATTTTAATCTGATTAATATATAAATATATTGATTGACTAGGTCTAAAAGAATAAATTTAAACTCTTAGGACATATGGTGCAATGACAAAGGGTGAATTTGTTGATGGTGGTGTTGTACGTTTTTCATGTTGGAAATATTATCAACAAATCCACAAACAATCAAGCTTTAAATTAAAATGTCTAATACTAAAACTATACAATTGGGCAAGTATACCTATCGCATAGTAAATAGAATAGCACGTATTGAAACTACAGGAACTTAGCAATTACTGTTATTTCACTCAAATCTCATCGTTTAGCCCACAAAATAAAGAAATAAAATCAATAAACAACTTAAATAAACTCATATACTAGAGAGGATACCAAGTTCACATAAGAAAAGTCACAAGGGTCCTCAAGAGATAAGAATAAGGAGAAAAGCCATATAAAGAAGAACACCCCAAACCTATGTCAAGTAAGGAAAATACCCTTAAACCTATAAATTCTTAATTCAAGCACCAGAGAGATTTCAAACGTAAATCAGACTCTCTCTCGAGTAATGAAATTCCTATTCCTAGCAAACCAATGGATATCTCTACTTCACCAATTGAATCTAGAAAGCATTTAGAGCAATAAATCCCAAAAAAACCCAAAAGTCACAGTATCCCTATCTCTAGACAATATTATAAACCCTTTAATTACTAAGTTCTAATCTCCCAATCTCTCTGGAGCAAATTGAAGGAAAACAATAATTGAATTAATAAATTGGGTATTCAATTTCTAACCCCATCTCTAGAATTCATTAGAACCAAACCAATCAATCAACAAAATCAATCAATCCCCCAACAATCAATCCAACACAATAAAGCCCAAGTAATCAAATACATGGAATGGAAATTCAATAGATCTAGAATAAAATCAATCCAAGAATATAAACTTAAGGTTCATCCCTCAAATATAACTAAAACATATACATTCACGAGTGCCAAAAATAGTTTACAAGAAAGAGAAAAGAGAGCACTCATAGCCAAGCTAGCTTCCTTCTTCTTCCTTGAGATCCTCTTAACCAACTCCCCTTTTCTTCTCCTTTGATCCCTCTTAATTCTTCTTCTCTTGGTGTTTCTTGAGCTCTCTAGGAGTTCTTTGGTGTTTTTGGCCGCCGAAGACTGATTCTTATGGTTAGAAGCTGAGTATTTACTGATGTCCACTAAAAAACCCAAAAAATACCTAAACATAGGGTCTTTTGCGATGTTGCACGGCACCGCAAAGAGTGATATACACAACGCCGTGCATGCTTTGATGCTCTATACCCAAGTTGAAACAACGTCATGGGATTAACTATTACTATGAGCTGGATTGGTACACAACGACGTGGACAATGATCTGAATGGTGTTGTGGAGCTCCAAATGTTTTGTATTTTTCTGCCTACTGAGGATGTATGGCGACATGTACGGTGAAATGCCTGGTGCCATGGACTTCCCAAATATTAATTTTTTAAGTTCTGCAGCGACACGGCGGTGTGTAATATGATGAGCATGGTGCCGTGGCACTTCAATATAGCTCTTTTCAGTCTTTACTTCTTGATTTCTCTTCCAACTTCAGTTCTTTTGATCTATATCAAACAAGAAGAAAATGGAGGAACTAAATAGCAATCCATAATGAAATTTAAGGGATTTAAGCCTTAAATGCTATGTAAAATATGCATAAAGTGATCAAACATCACTCTCCTATACTTAAGCTTTTGCTTGTCCTCAAGCAAATCATAAAAAAAATTAAGTACCACAAGCAAAAAGTATTTTAACAAGAATAGATTTTTTGAAACATTAACTTCCATGGCAAAGATATTCTTTTTATTTTGAGATAAAAATTCAATTCAAGATTTTTCAACCAAGCTAAACTCATGTAAATCCATGTATTTAAATAGATAAAATTGATATGATCTTGGGGCTAATTTCTCAATGAAATTCGTGGCTAATTATGAATGAAATTAAAAGACCCATTGAAGAGCTTAAACAGTGAATTTAGTGAAGAAACAACAAACCCAATTCAAATTTTAGGACCCTAAGCCAAAATAAAGAACTTAGAACACTAGAAATAAGAATCAATTTATCTAAATCACAACTAAAGACTCTTGATTTAAAAAGAAACTAAGAACACTTTGAAAAAGATTATTTAGGCAACCAATTTTACCTCCAATAAGAACCTTAGATTATCTATAACCTAAGACCCAAATTAGAAAGTTAATTGATCTATCCTAATAGGGTTTATTGACTCAATACATAGGAAAGAACTAGGCCCTATAAAAGGTCTTGATGTTCATAGGATTTACCCAAGAGGAATCACCTCTCAAAAGCTCTCAAATGAAACTCTTTGATTTCTATCAATATTCAAAGTTGATTATTTTCTTACTAGAGCTATAATTCCATATATATAGGTATCTAAACCTAGCTAAGGTGAGATGAAATCTCAACCATCCAAGTGTTTAAAGGTCTAAAATATCCCTATTACAAAATAAAAGTCGTGGGAAATAGAATAAACAAAGCAAACAAGTTGAAAATTCAAAACAAGGCATAAGGCCCAACGTGGGCCAGCTCCGGTTACCCCATAGAAGCTGGCGTTGGCTCTGTTCTGCCTTCTTGTGTGAATCTTTGATCTTCAGCCTTCTCTCACGTACACTTGATCTTCCACATAAATTGTTGATCAAGATTTGGTCCTCTTGATCTTCTACTACTTAGAAATCTTCTTAATCCTTGGCTTGAAATCTTGAAGGTCTTCCAATCTTCTTTTTAGCACCTATTTCTTGACAATCTTCATAACCATTGGCTTGGTAGCTTGTATTGCTTGAATCATCTATTGAAAACCTTCATAATTTGACCTTTTTCGTAGTACCATGGAATATGGTTTGGATCTCCTTCCCTCTTCTTTATCTTTGGCATGATGCTTGGGTGGATTCTTATAAAAACCAAGGCCATCAAAGTTGGATTAGACAAGCTTATATTGATTCAATTCAGTCTCATCCTATCTCCTGGTTCAAGTATATAACTCAAGTAATTTGTATAAGTTAGGAATAAGGGCTACTTAAGTTCTCTAACTTCCAAAATCTACTACAACTGAGAAGTAAACAGAAGATTAGTCCATACGCTTGTTTTTGTAGGGTAATGTAATTAGTAGAGATGGAATAAAGATCTTTCAGCCTTTACATTACCCTCACTAGGGTAAAGTGCAAATGCCTGCAAATATATGTAAATAATGATTTTTCAACGTTTGCATTATTTTATTCTAGTAGCTCTTTTTTCTTACCCCAATCCACATTTACTTAAACCTAGAATTAGGACTAGCTAGAAGATCATAGAATATAAATAGGCCAAAGTTCCTTACTTATGCTTAATCACAAGTTTCTCACCAATCCCTAAGAAACACAATGTCATAAAATTTACTAAAACATAAGCAAAGTTAATCCAAATTCTCAAGACTTAGTTTTTATCACATGAAATATACAAGTTTACCAAATACTATCGCAGTCAAAACAACCTCATACCAAATTTTCGTGCCAAGAGAAAAAGAATAGCGATAGGGGATAAATTCATCACTATTTTCCTAGTAATTTGAGATACGTTTGATGTAATAACTAGGCATATTTCTTCCTATTTAACATTGATGCATAAATTTAGGATATATAAAATCATCAATTTTAAATCCATCCCTTAATCAAGTTTTAATTAAAATATTAATCCAAAAATACACATGTGAGCAAATATTCTAATCGCAGGCATAGTATAGGGAATTAACAAGTATCGATCCTCAAAGGAATAAGTACACACTAATAACTTTTCATTCATTATTTAACCAACCAAAATAAAGTTAGAAAATAATAAAAAGAAAAAAAAGAAATATATACAACTCAATGATGTAAGTTTATATAATTTAGACAATTATTCTAGAAAACATAACAATGAACCAATTAGCAATTCTCTCAACTAATTATCATCTTGGCATCATGAATGAATGCACAATAAAATTCAATCATTTGTCAAGTCATGAATTTAACTTAGGTAAATTCCACTTCATTTGTCAATCCATGGAATCCTATATTTTGATTCATATTAACAGATTTGTCAATCAAGCTAACATAACCAAAACATGCATTAAGCTCATCATTCATATCTTGATTCAATTAGCAGATTTGTCAATCAAGCCATCCTAACCAAAACATGCATGAATCTCAATTCCTTAAAAATATGAAATTAGCTAATAACCCTATGTCAAGGTGAAATTAACTTAACCTTTAATCACTTAGTTCTAAAATCCTAACTTCATCGTTCAAATTCATCAAGATTTAATAAATACGAAACTAATGCAGTGAAACTCCTAACATCATTGTGTCGAAGTCAGTTAGAAGAACTCGCATCAATAACCAATGAAATTGAGTAATGAAATACCAAAGATAACAAGGAATTGATCAAATAACTAAATGAATGTAAAATCATGAATCCCAAAATAATGTTAAATTACAATAAAAGCATTGAATACATCATTACTCAAGAAAAACAAGACTAAGAGAAAAGAAAACACTCATACATAAGCCTTTTTCTTCTTTCTTGAAGACTCCCTTAAACAATCCTCCTTAACTTGGGTGAACTCCTCATTCAATTAGAGAATCAAAATTTCTACCCCTTTAATTCACATTTCTATGTTGTATATCTCAAACCCTTATGTTATCTTCTGATTTTATAGGCCTCTTAGATGCCAATTTCATGACTGAGGAAGTCTTGGCCGAGTAGGAGTAGAAAAATACCAAAATCATTAGATAAGCACTAATTTCGTGTACCGAATTTCTACCTCCAAAGCATGCTTGCCTGTGGGTACCATCGACCTCCCTGGCACCAAGTTCACTCTGTTCTTCATCTATTTTTGCCCTATTTTTTACCATCTCTCCTTGGCAGACAAAATAGACCCAGTGCCAAGTACACCTGCCAGACCTGGCGCCAGGTCTGTTCTGAAAAACCCTTGAAGCTTGCTCAAATTATGCTGTTAGAGCAGAATGGACCCGGTACCTGGTCCACTGGCTAGGCCTGGCGCTAGGTACATTCTGGTTTTGTGCACTTTCTGCTCGATTTTAACTTAAATCTTCACATATTTGCCAAAAACACCTTTTATAAGTAAAATTTTAAATAGGAAGAAATATGCCTAATAATTACAACAAATGTATCTTAAAACACCCTCAAATAATCAGGAAAAGAATGGTGATTTTAACCCTTATCACATACCCCCACACTTGAACCTTTGCTTATCCTCAAGCAAAACACTTTAGTCTAAGAAAAATTATCAAGAAAACACAAGTTTTTTTTCTCATTCAAAAGTTTCTTCATCATAGCAAAGATCATGTCTTCCTTTCAAACTTTAGATACAACCTTTTTCATTTATACCATTTGAAAACAATTTCAAACTTTGAAACATTAGACAAGACATCACAAAACTTTTGAAGTCAAATTAATCAAGTGTATACCTTAATCTAAGAAAATTATTTCACTCTTCAAGTAAAAATATATATAACATGAATTACATAAGTCAAGCTATCTACCAACTCAAGCATTATAAATCCAATAATTGCACGCTCATGACAATGAATCAACTAGAAATTCTCTCAACTAATTATTATCTTGGCATCATGAAGGAACGCACAGTAAAATTCAATCGTTTGTCAATTCATGAATTTACTTAGGTAAAATTTAAAAAATTGATGCATGTTTTTTAGTGTAGAAAATATTACCAACAAAATTACACAATCAATCAAGTTTTAATTAATATGCCAACTACTAAAACCACACATACAGGAAAGTATACCCATCATATACTATAGGGCATAGCAAGTATCGAATCCACTAGAACTTAGACTCCCACCTTACTTTACCCAAATTTTTATTGTTTAGCCAATAAAATAAGAAAAGACTAAAAAGAAAAATATATAAAGATAAAAATAGATATAACTCAAGGATACAATTTTATGTAACTAGACAATTATCTTGAAAACACAATATTGAATTACTTAGTATTCATCACAATCAATTGTCGTATTTGCATCATGAAGGAACGCATAGTAAAATTCAATCATTTGTCAAGTAATGAATTTACTTAGATAAATTCCACTTCGTTTGTCCATCCATGGAATCCTATATTTTGATTCATATTAACAGATTTGTCAATGAAGCTAACATAATCAAAACATGCATGAATCTCAATTCCTTAAAAACATAAAATTATCTAATAACCCTATGTCAAGGAGAAATTAACTTGACATTTGATCACTTAGTTCTAAAATCCTAACTTCATCGTTCAAATCTATCAAGATTTAACAAATACGAAATTAATGCAATGAAACTCCTAACATCGTTATGTTGGAGTCAATTAGAAGAACTCGCATTAATAACCAATGAAATCAAGTAATCAAATACCAAAGATAACAATAGATTAATCAAAAATCCAAATTAATTCAAAATCATAATCTCTAAAATAATAGCCAATTACAATCAAAATATTAAGCACATCATTGTTAAAGAAAACTAAACAAAGGATAAAAGATAAAACTCATAGACAAGCCCTTCTTCTTCTCTTGAAAACCTCCTTTGAACAATGCTCTTTTGAGTGGTGATTGAGTAGCTAGCATGGATCCTTCAAATCACACATTTCTCTTGTGTTTTCTTGTGCTTTTATAGGTTTCTTAGATGCTAAATTTGTGGCTAAGGAAGTCTTGGCCGAGTAGAATTCAAAAAATACCAAAGTCATTAGATAAACTCTAATTCCGTGTACAGAATTTTCACCTCTAGAGTATACCTGGCGCCAGGTACCTTTGACCCACCTGGCACCAAGTGCACTTTGTTCTTTCCCTATTTTTGCTCTATTTTTTGTCGTCTCTCCTAGGCAGACAAACTAGACTCGACGCCAGGTGCACTTGCCAAACCTGGCACCAGGTCTATTCTAGAAATCCCCTGAAGCTTGCTCAATTTCTACTGCTAGAGCAGAATGGACCCGGCGCCTGATCCACTGGTTGGGCCTGGCGTTAGGTACATTCTGGTTCTATACACTTTTTGGTCGATTTTAACTTAAATTTGCACATATTTTTCAAAAATACCTTTTACAAGCAAAATGTCAAATAAGAAGAAATATGCCTAGTTATTACAACAAATGTATCTTAAAACACCCTCAAATAACGAGGAAAAGAATAGTAATTTTAACCCCTATCACATACCCCCATATTGCTTGTCCTCAAGCAAAACACTTTAGTCCAAGAAAAATTATCAAGAAAACACAAGTTCTTTCTTATTCCAAAATTTCTTTACCATAGCAAAGATCATGTCTTCCTTTCAAACTTTAGATACAACCCTTGTCATTTATACCCTTTGAAAACAATTTCAAACTTTGAAACATTAGACAAGACATCACAAAACTCTTGAAGTCAAATTAATCAATTGTATACCTTAGTCTAAGAAAATTATTTCACTCTTCAAGTAAAAATATAAATAATATAAATCACATAAGTCAAGCTAACTACCAACTCAGGCATTATAAATCCAAAAATTACACAACTTAAGTTATGATGTGAGGAAAGCACTCCAATTTTTTTCTCTCAAGCTTTTTTTTTAATGACTTAAGGAATTGATAGCTTCAAGTGCATGGATTTCTCTTCACATACCAAATTGGCCCCTTTTACAATCATCACTCATCATTTTTTTCTCACCAATTCTTTCTTTCTTTCTTTTTGGTCTTTCTTTCCTTTTTGCCTTCAGGATAGCCTCAAGAGAGTGCACCAAATTCACTTGCTACTTCTCCCTATATTGACCCCCTTTTCAGCTAAAGGTCTTCAATGATCATCAATAAGAGCATTTTTTTTCTCAATTCACACCAACAATAGTGTTGTTTCCACTCATTATTTTTTTTTCAACTCAAATAAAAAATTTTCAACACTCTCATCAATATTTCCTCTCAAAGATCTTTTTTTTTTTTTAAATCACATTTTTTTTCATCATAACTCAAAGCTAGCAAAATTTAAACTCATAATACAAGAGTTTGCCAATAAACTCTTCCCATATTCCTCATATCCTCTATATTTAAACTAGATGAGTCAAATAACATTCAAACACCAATGCATAAATAAGATTAATCAAACTTCTCAAGTATTGATAACTATCTTATCCAATAAAAACCAATTTCACCAAAATCCACCACATGAATGACAAAACTCATATCCAAATAAAAAAAAGAATTACAACCTTTCTTAACAATGAAACCACTGAAATTTTTGAAAAAATTTCACAAAAATGATATGAAAATATATTCTCCCCCCCCCCCCCCCACTTAAATTGGACATTATCCTCAATGGCCAAAGATAGAACAATAAAAGTACAGCCAAGAAGACTAAAATGAATAAAGAATGAGAAGAAAGTAAAGAAGATACTGTCATGAAGGAGTAGCTCCAATTTTCCAAACTTTGTGCTCAAAAGAAAATTGTTTCTCAATTTCAAAATTTTTCAAAGTAGCTCAATACCAAGAAAATACCAAGATAATTGATAAAAATTTAGACAAAGTGTGAAACCCCAACTAAAATCAACCCTAGAGTAAGGGAGTCGAGATGTATATCATATTTTTTTGCATGCATAAATATATTTGTGAATGATTTTATGTGTTTTGGAATCGTGATTTATAGTCTAGAAGGCTTAAGTGTGCTTATTGAGTAGGAAGGGCAAAATGATAATTTTGTTTGAGGTGGAAATAGGGAGATAGCTTGAGGATTGAATAAGAAGAATATTTAGGAGAGAAAATAAGAACAAGGGTTTAGTGGTTAGAGCTTTGGAATTTATCTCTAAGGTCTTGAGTTCAAATCTCATTATTGAAGTTTTAGCATGATTTAATTTTATTTTAGATAGGTGGATAATTTCGGCTCTTGCATGCCATAGGGAGGAGTAGGAGTGTTGTCCTAGGGGAGACATGAAAGGAATGTCCTAATCCTACTCTTGTGCCCTACAAAAAAAAAATTAAAAAAAAATCTTAAGGGATTCATACCCTTTTTGCTCTCTAGCTTACCTTAATTCTTGATCAATTAAGTTGCTCAATTTATCCAAGCCATTTTTATTTCCAGAAAATTCCAGCAAGGTTCTGTGATTTTGGAGCTTCGAAAATGCCTCTTGGAGGAGGGAATTTTAACTGAAAATGGCGAAGGAGTTATGGAAGGTTCCCAAGAGAATTAATCTCCATGGTTGAACCTTCAACCTCCACCCTATGAGTGATCATCTTCTTCTTGTAGCAAACTGGAATTTTTTTCAACTTCTTACTCAGTCTAGCTTTCAAAAACTTCAACCATCTTTCTCTCTCAAATGCTGCCAGAAAAATAGCCAATTTACTCAATTTGAAGATTGAAAACTTTGGCCAAAAACTGGACTGCACAAAAGCTGTGCAAACCAGGAAAATTCCTGGGCAGTTTTCGCAGCTTGGTAGGCCAAGAACCAAACTGTTTCCTCCACCTTTCCAACCAGCAATTCAACCCTGTCTTTCCTCCATAAAGAAGGCTAGAAACCAACCTTAAAGAACCCTCTAATACCTTTTCAATCCTTCTGTAAGTCGGCTAGAATATGGCAGAAAAATCTGCACAAAAATTCCAGCAAACCTCTTGAATGAACAAATAGAATTTCCAGCCTTATTTTTTCTTCAACCTTGTCCGAAACTCACTCCAATTTTCTGTGAAACCAACCTTAGTCAGCCATGGACTGAACTTCATCATCTCCTCCATTGGTCTGCTCGAATGAAGCTCCATGGCTACCCCTTAAATTACTCCATCAATCACTTTAATCAAACCTTCAATTGGAATCCAAAATTCCAGCAAATTACTCCATGAAAACCTCCATGGATTCAACTTCAAACAACTAGAAAAATCTTCCACACTTATCCTCTGAATTTCAGCCATTCTATAACCCATTCAAGCATCATTCATCTTAGCAAAATCCCAGCCAAACCAGTAGGCCATTGAAGCTCCCAAAGACCTCCATCAACCAAGGTATTCTTATCATATTTGCTACCATAATTCACTCCCTAAATTACTCCTTTTGAAATTCAAACAACCAGCTTTCCTTCTTCTCCCAAATCTGAAAATTCAACACCAGAATTTCCCTAGCCATTCGGCCAACATCACTCAGCAGAATTTTGTCCAGCTCTCCTCCATTCTCTCTAACCCTCCAAGAACACATACCACCATTCTCCAAGCCTAAGACCCTTCTAAACACCTTCAAACTTCTCCAAAAACTCCATATCACATCTACTCATTCTCTAGAATCCATTTCTACAATTTATAACATCAAATGCTGAAATCAAGGTTCCACTTTTGGATCAAAAAATCAGAATTTTCTTGAAAACTCAAGAACACTCTCAAGGTAAGTATGAACGATTATGTTCAACTTCCTTCATCTTCGACCTTTAATGGAATATACTAATAAACTCTCTCTCTCTCTCTCTCTCTCTCTCTCTCTCTCTCTCCGGAAATGGTTACTCCAACCATGGCCATTTTCCTTTTTCCTCCTTAGACAAATCAAGCCTTCCAAGCGTGAGGATCCGCTTGGGACTTCTTCAAGGTAGTTATCATTCAAGTAAGCCTCTTCAATCTTCTCTTTAAATTATAGATTCATGTCTTTTGGATGTTGTTGGAAAAGGATGGATTATGGTTGGAGATTGAGCATGTATTTATATGATGGAGTTGGGATTGAAGTATGAGGACAAATGTGTTTATGTGATGGAGTTGGGATTGATGCATGAGAATGATTTTTCTTGGCTGATTTTTATGATGTTTTAGGGTTTGTTGCATGATCTTCATGTCGTGAGTTAGTGTGGATGATTAAGCATGATAGATATTATATCACCTTTGGTGAATAGGGTTTTATGTTCTTGTATCCTTGTTGAAGCCATGAATAGGATTATGTTTAGTGGAGTGTGGATCATGTGTTGGTAGATATGGATCTATGCTTTTGTTCATGATTTGGATGGTTTGTTGATTGATGTAGAGTGTATGTTCATGATTATAGTTAGCAATAGGAATTATGATCATGACCTTGTTCCTAAGCTATTTAAGTTAGCCAATTTTATTTCATTAATAAAAATTAATACTATATATTTTCTTCTAAAGATTTAAAAACCCTATGAAGATTTGGAATTGGATTGATATATGAAATAATGATATTTTAGCCAAATGTCTGATGTCCGTTATTACAAATAAAATATATAAATATTATATATAATAATATTAAATAAAGCCTTTTATATAAATAATCAGGATAGGTAAAATATTAATCTTGTAAGTCATATATTCATAAATACTAATAAAATTTATTTATTAATCAAAAACATATTAAAATTTACTTACTAATAATTTTATTTACCAATTATTTTCTAACCATTAGTTATTAATAGATTATTATTTTTAAATGTTATCATCTAGGACCTAGGACCCTTCATCAAATAAACCCTAGTTTATTTATAATAAGATTTAAACCTACGACTTATTAGTAACCATTTCACAAACCCTAGTTATTTTATTATCAAGCTAGATTTATTCTATAAAATTCTTTTTGGCATCTAGCCTTAAAGTTTGGGACACTAGGGTCATGATTATAAAAAGTTAAGCTAGGACTATTTATGAAAGCAAATTTTAGCTTAAGTTTAATTATGGCTTGTGTTTACCCCAGGCGGAGTTAGGTCAGCTTTTAGGGATCTTTAATTTATCTCAAGCAAAGGATCAGGTAAGCTCCTGCATAAAACTTGTTTGTTGTAAAAGGTTACTATGGCAAGCCAAATGCGAAATGTGTGGACACTCTTTTTTTTTTTTTTCCTTGTAAAGGCAATTGAGGACTGTTTCCTTCCTTATTTCAATCAAACAAACTATTTGAAAATCAATAAGCAGTTTTTCTCAAACACTAAGCTCTTTCTAAAACCAACTTTGACTCGGACTTTAAAAACCCTTAATTGCCATTTCCAAGTAAAGTAATGTTTTATCAGTTTTCTCCCAAGTGGAACAATCAACGTTGAGTAGTCAATAAGGGTAGGCTAGTAGTACTAGTTTTGAATAACAAGAGCGAGTCTTCTGCTAGATGGCCACCTCTAGAAGATGAACTCAACTTGGAGAAGCGATAGTACTACTTAGTCATGCCGGTCCGAGCTAGCAAGTTTCAGTCATGTGGACTGTGTGTTGCCGAAGTGGACAACCGATTTTGTTTGGATGTAGAAAAGGAGGATTATTTTACCTGGTAGACCGATCACCTACCTTTTGTCAGTCTGCACAAAGTGTGGCATTCTGACCATTATACGGTCTTGGGGCCCAACGTGTGGTAACCCTTGGCCGCCCATTTGAGTGGTTGGTTTTATTGTGCACTTGTGTGGGTTGAAAGGAGGAAAACACCATTCTTTATTTTGATCCTTATTTCTTGCTTGCCAACACTCTCTTATGAAATGTTTACAACTTGCATACACGAACTGTTTTACCTAAACACTCAAAGTACACACGGACTTACTGAGATTTTTATCTCATCACCCTTTCTGCCATGATTTCAGGTCGATCTTACTGTGGGGATGAGTAGCTAGTTATTGCCTGCTTTGGAAGATATTTTGCTATTTCTTTTATGTAATGCTTTGAGAGATGAGAGCAAACAATTTATTTTGGATACGTTCTTGGATTTTTGGGTTGTAATAAGTTTTAATTTCAGTGTATTGTTATATTTTTGTTGTGTGACCTAGTTATAAAGACCTCTTGTCCTTTGAACGGGGAGACATCCCCGGCTCTGTTGGGCCTAGGTTGTGGGGTGTTACACAAAGTATATCACCAAACCACTCCCCCACACTTAAACTGAACAATGTTCTCATTGGCCAAAAAATAAACATAAGAAAGCATCTCCAATGGGATAAAAAAACAATAAAGGGTAGAAAGTTTAAGCAATACTCCCCAAGTGCAATAATGCTCCAATAGATATCCAAATTGAAAATAGAGAGAAGCGCTTGTTCAAGAGAACTTTATTCCTACCTACAAAACAAAACACAAATAAAGCACAAGAAAAATAATAACAAAATAAAAATACACATAAATAAAAGAAAATAAACTAAAGAAAAATACTAAAAAAAATAAAGACACGACTCACTCCCCCACACTTAAGATGGAAAATATTTTCCTTATTACTAGGGGAAATAACACTTAACAACTCCAAACACAAAACAAAGATACAAACTCTTTCCACTCATCATGCTTTCTCATTAAACATTTGAAAAAGAAATTAATGCTCATTGAAAAAGATAGGCATGATCAAAGTAAAAATAAGAGAGGGTTTTGAAAAATAGAGGGTTCATAGAAAATATTAGTTGCAATGAATATACATGTAGGACCCTCCCCCCCATTCTATAACACTTTTTTAGACATGCAAATCAAGTTTCTAACACAAAGATGTAAATTTTGTCTAAAAAGTGTGTAAACATGAAAATCTCCACTTAACCCGTCAAGAGATTTGTCACAATTGAAATTCCCCTTAAAACTTAGTACTTGAGTTTTCAAAGATGGGATCAAGAAATTCTTACTTTTCAATGCTTCTACAAATACCAAATTACCTCCTTGAAATTAGAGTGAAGGGTAGATTTTGTCAACATCCTCTAAGGGCTTCTTATGATAAATCACGTATAATTCTAACTCTTTGAGACATGTTAAACTCCATACATCATTATTTGGACCATTGTCCTCCAAGAATAGAGAGGAACTTATGAAATCATGTGACAAAGAGAGATTAGAAGTATTAGCACATAGAGAAGAATCGAATACCTCCCTTTCCACATTGGGCAATTATTCCTCATATCCTTTCTCATTTCCTTGGGGAATCTGTTATTCAATTGTATGAACTTTTATGGAATCTTCAACCAACTTGGATAGTTTTGTTCTTTGATGGCTCATTCGTTCTGATGCTTCATCACGCCACCTAATGGACGTGTTTGTGTTTTCAACAAAGGATTAGATTGAAGCTTCAAGTGACGTCTTACTAAAAGCATTAATCCGAGCTTACAACTTTGCCAACGTGTCATCATTGTAGCTCTTTTGATATTGTACCCATGAATAATTGTCCATGATGATGGTTTGAACCTCACACTAAAAAAAAAACAAAAACCAAATCGAAAACAAAAATAAAAACAAATAAAAAAAGAAAACAATACACAAATTAGAAATATTCACAAACTACCTAAATACAAAAGTTAGTGATATATACAAATACAACAAAAGCTAAATCAACAAGACTCGACCGAAGTTCCCATCCCTAGTAACGGTGCCAAAAACTTGATGCGTAAATTTTGGGTATATAAAACCATCAATTTTAAATCCATTCCTTAATCAAGTTTAAATTAAAACATTAATCCCAAAATACACATGTGAGCAAGTATACTCATCGCAAGCATAGTATAGGAAATTAACGAGTATCGATCCTTAAAGGAACAAGTACACACTAGTCACTTTTCATTCATTGTTAAACTGACCAAAATAAAATGAGAAAATAATAAAAAGAAAAAAAAAGAAATATATACAACATAAGGATGTAAATTTATGCAATTTATACAATTATCCTAGAAAACATGACAACGAACCAAGTAGCAATTCTCTCAACTAATTATCATCTTGGCATCATGAAGGAACGCACAAAAAAATTCAATCGTTTGTCAAGTCATGAATTTACTTAGGTAAATTCCACTTCGTTTGTCAATCCGTGGAATCCTTTATTTTGATTCATATTAACAGATTTGTCAATCAAGCTAACATAACCAAAACATGCATTAAGCTCATCATTCATATCTTGATTCAATTAGCCGATTTGTCAATCAAGCCATCCTAACCAAAACATGCATGAATCTCAATTCCTTAAAAACATAAAATTGTCTAATAATCCTATGTCAATGTGAAATTAACTTAACATTTGATCATTTAGTTCTAAAATACTAACTTCATCTTTCAAATCCATCAAGATTCAACAAATACAAAACTAATGCAATGAAACTCCTAACATCATTGTGTCGAAGTCAGATAGAAGAACTCGCATCAATAACCAATGAAATCAAGTAATGAAATAACAAAGATAACAAGGAATTGATCAAATAACTAAATTAACGCAAAATCATGAATCCCAAAATAATGTTAAATTACAATAAAAGCATTGAATACATCATTCCTAAAGATAAAGAAGACAAAGAGAAAAGAAAGTACTCATAGACAAGCCTCTTTCTTCTTCCTTGGAGACTCCCTTGAACAATCCTCCTTGACTTAGGTGAACTCCTCCTTCAATAAGAGAATAAAAAAATTTTCCCCCTTAATTCACCTTTTTATGTTGTATATCTCAAACCCTTCTGTTCTCTTGTGATTTTATAGGCCTCTTGTATGCTAATTTCATGGTTGAGAAAGTCTTGGCCAAGTAGTAGTAGGAAAATACCAAAATCATTAGATAAGTCCTAATTCGGCATATAGAATTTTCGCCTCCAAAGCATATCTGGCGTCGGGTACCTTCGACGCATCTGGCGCCAGGTGTACTCTGTTCTTTCTCTATTTTTGCTCTATTTTTTGCCGTCTCTCCTTAGCAGACAGAATGGACCCGGTGCCAAGTACACCTACCAAACCTCGCGCCAGGTCTATTCTAGAAAACCCCAGAAGCATGCTCGAATTTTGCTACTGGAACAGAATGGACCCCGTGCCTGGTCCACTGGCTAGGCCTAGCGTCATGTACATTCTGATTTTGTACACTTTCTGCTCGATTTTAACTTAAATATGCACATATTTGCCAAAAATACCTTTTACAAGCAAAATATCAAATAGGAATGAATATGCCTACTTATTACAACAAATGTATCTTAAAACACCTCAAATAACTAGGAAAAAAATGGAAATTTTAACCCCTATCAGACATTTTGCTTGTCGAAAGTGCTTTTGACAAATTTGTGCAGAATTGAGTGGATTTCAAGCGAAAAAAGAAAATTTCCAGCATGTACTTGGCGCCAGGTCTGGAAACTGCACCAGGTGCTAGGTCCACTCTTGAAAAACAGAGAAAAAAATAGAGCAACGTCTAAGAGGAAACTAGAATGCCGACCTAGTCTATTCTGTAAATGGCGATTTTGTGCACGAATTTGGTATCTTCCAAAAGATTTTAGTATTTTCCGAATTCTAATGGGCCAAGACTTCTCAAGCCATGAATTTTAGTATCAAGAAAGCTTATAAAGACAAGAAAAAAACAAGAAAAATGGATGAATCTAAGGATCAAAACTTCTAATCACTCAAAGAATGAGAGATTCATCATACAATGAGTATTATTCAAGAAGGTTTTCACAGAGAATGAGGGCTTGCCTATGAGTTCTTTCATTTACCTTTGTTTTCTTTTTCTATAATAATGATTAATTAATGTCTTAATTGTAATTTGACATTATTTTTTAGATTTATGATTTTGAGTTAATTTAGTCTTTTTGATCAATTAATTATTTGTCTTGAGATTAGATTACTAGTTTTTATTACGAAGTTGATTGATTGATTCTTGTTATCAACTTTCTTGAAAAAGTTGTTGATAATGACTCCAATTAATTAATTTCATTCTTTTCTCTTAATTTGCTTGAAAAGGGGGTTAATTATCAAGAACTTGGGTAATCAAAGGTTAGTTAATGATTGCTAGAATATGCATTCATTGACTAATTCCATGCTTTAAGTCACCCAGAATATAGTGATTTATATGAGGATTGATTTTAATGTATTTTTTTTTAGTAAGACTAGTGAGATAGAATAAATCCATTAAGTTACTTAGAAGATAGAGAATCATGGATTGCAAACGAAGTGGTTCTAATTTATTCCTTCATGATACCAAGATAATAATTAATTGAAGTAATTGCTAAGTAGTTCATGGTCATGTTTTCAAAAATATTTATCTAATCACATATTCTTTCATCCTTGATTTGTATATATTTTTCTTTTTTTTATTATCTTATCACTTTATTAGGTTGGTTAAATAATGAACAAAAAGTGATTAATGTGTACTTATTCCTTTAAGGATCGATACTCGTTAATTCTCTATACTATGCTTGCGATGAGTATACTTGCTCGTATGTATACTTGGTTTGTAACACCCTACTACCTAGACCCATTAGGGCCGGGGATGTCGCCCCGTCCACAAAACAAGGGGTCTTTATAACTAGGTCACACAAAATAAAATAAAAGAAATACTGCAAAATTTAACTTATTACATTGCAACAATACATGAACAAATTCAAAAATAATAAATGCTACTGTCTCTCAAAAGCAATACATAAGAAAAATAACAAAGAGTCTTCAAAGCATAGGCAACATTCTAGCTAATGACCTTCACAGCAGGATCGACCTGAAACATGGTATAAAAAGTGGTGAGATAAAAATCTCAATAAGCCCGTGTGTGCTTTGAGTGTTTTAGGTAAAACAGTTCATGTATGCAAGTTGTAAAAGCTTCATAAAAGAAAGTGATGGCAAGCATTAAATAAATGTCATAAATGAAGAGTGGTGTTTTGTTTTCCAAGACATGCATGTACACAATAAATACCACCACTCAAAAGAGGTAGCCATGGCACCACACTTTGTGCACCATGACAATATAACGATCAACATGCCACACGTTCAGTATACTGACACAAGGTAGGTGTATAGCCTATCGGGTGAGATACTCCTCCATCTTTACACCCCACACTTACCGGTTGTCCACTCCGAAACATACAGTCCACTTGACTGAACTTCCTAACTCCGACCGGTATGACCTACTAGACTGGCATCCTATTCGAGAAGGACTCATCCCTCAGAGGTAGCCACCTATTGAGAGACTTACCCTAACCCTTCAAAGACTAATCCTAGTAGTTTACCCTTATTAAGTACTCAACGTTGATTGTCCCACTTGAGAAAAAAAATGATCATACAATGATTTACTTGAAAATAGCAATTTCGGTTTCTAAACTTCTTGCCAAAGTTGAGTTTCATGAAAGGTTTAGCGTTTTGTGTAAAATAGTTTGCTTAGTTTTAAATAGGTTGCTTGACTGAAAGAAAAGGAAAATTGTCCATAATTTCTTTACAACACAAATTCTCGTATACAATGAGTTGGCTTGCCACATTTGGTCTTCAAATGATTCCATGCAAGAACTTACCTGATCCTTTGCTCTTCTTGAACTCGAAAATCCTCCAAGGTCAACCTAACCTCACCTGGGGTAAACACAAAGCATAAGATAACATTCGGACCATATCTGCCTTACATAAATAATTCCTAATTCAACTAATCACAACCTCAGCTAACCATGACCATAATGTCTTTGGCTTTAATACTAGTTGACAAAGTATTTTATAAAATAAATCTAGCATGATGAGTTAAAATAACTAGGGGTTATAAAATAAATACTAATAAATTATAGCTTCAAATAATAACTATAAGTATTGTTGCTAATAAATAAACTAGCGTTAAATATTGAATAATACTAAGTCCTAAATAATATTGGTACATAGTAATATTTAAATAGTATTATTATAAATAATAAATTACACTTACTTTTTAATTAATAATTAATGGATAATAAATGACCAATAAATTTAATAATAAATAAATTATACTTAATTTTTAACTATTAAATAACAAAATAAATTTCAATATAAATAATAATTATAGATATAGGTAAAAGTTTTTAGTAAGGCTAATTATGGTCTACAAGGTCATTTAATTAATTATAATATCTTATTATTTAATTATTATTATTATTTCCTTTTAATAAAGATTTTATTTATTTAACTAATAAAAATATTAATATTTTAATTAATATTCTATTTCCAAACCTCCCTAGTAATTTCGAATTTCATAGAGAAAATGTAATAGTAATTCTATTTAAAGTAATAAAATTTGTTAATAAAAATAATCTTAGAATTAACAAAGAAAATAATCTTCTACCATGATATCCTATTGTGAGAAAAGATTCATGAACACATTCACTCACATCAAATAATAAGCTAATCCATTCATGAACATACACTTGAACTAACACATACTAGCACATGGCCAATCTCCTACTAGGCATAATCATCATTCATGGCTTCATTGAAGATTAAAAACATAAAGGCCTAATCACCATTGGTGTCATAACATCATGCATCAAAACAACCATAAATCTCATTAACCATGATGAGCATATATTGATTCAAAAGAAAATTCCATAAGACCTAATCATACATTTCAACTCTCATGTCCTAACTCCATCCCCTTCATACATATACTCAAACCCCATTTATATTCCATCTTCCTATCAACATCTGAAAGACATGAACCAGAAATTAAAAAGGATGATTCAAGAAGAAATACTTGATAGATGATCACTTGATGAAGATTTCTTGATTAACGAAGGTCCACGTGTTTGAGAGCCTTTAGTGGTTCAAAAAAAACAACCACGGTTGATCATCCCATTTCGGCCGAGAGAGAGAGAGAGAGAGAGAGAGAGATGAAGGCATTAGAATAGAACATTCAAAATTGAATAGAAGAGGAATGACAAAAAGGTTGTTTTTGTTTTACCTTTTGATGTTCTTGGAACCTTTTAAAAAAACTAGTTTTGATCCGTTTGAAAATTCTAGTTTGCGTGATTTCGTGTAATAAAAACCAGAAATGAAGACTAGGGATTAAATATGAGTGATTTGGAGTATTTGAGAGTGATTGGAGGTGTTTAGGATAGGTTTAGACTTGAAGATGTGAAGTGTGTGTTCTTGGTGTTTTGAGAGAGTTTGAGAGATAATGGCTCACGAATTTCTGGAATTGTTGTTGGCCGAATGGCCTTATGTTGCTAGGAGTTTCGATTTAGAAAGAAGGAGAGAGAGTGTTCAGTTTTTTTGAAATTCAAATGGAGGAAAATGAGGAGTTGTTTCAGGTAGAGGATTAGTTAATGGTGGTTGTTTACGGGAGGTCTCTTTGCTCTTCAATGGTATAAGGCTGAACAAGCTAGTCTTAGTGCAAAGAATAGAGAGTTGTTTAGCTTATAATGCTGGCTGAAAATGGTCTATAGTGGCAGAGAAATTTCTGGTTTTATCGGTTCCTACAAGAGTGTTTTAATGGAGCAAAAAATATGGAATTAGTTTGAAGTTCAAATGAGTTTTGAATAGAGTAATCTTAGGAGATTTTTGAGGTGTGATCATGGAGTCCAAGCACTCATGATTAGTGTAGGGGTCAATAGTGTTCAGTCCATGGCTGAACAAGGTCTAATTTTCATAGGTTTGGATGGTGGTTTTCGGCCCTTGCCTTGAGGAACCAAGCTGGAAGTTTTCTGGTTTTAATGTTTCAAGAGTACTTAGGATGGTGATGATTTTAGTGCACAATTTTCTGCTTTCTTTGACCCAATTTGCAATTGTTTTTCTGAGGGTTTTTGAAGGCCTTTTAATGGTGATTTTTCAGCCTTCTTCCTGAAGAAAAATAGAGGAAGTTCCAGCTGTTTTTATGACCAAAATGTGGCTTCAAATCCAGCTTCAAAGTAGTGAATTTGCTAAAGGAAAATTTTTTTGTTTTGGATAGAATGTGCAGTTCCGAAAATCCACTATTTTCCTAGCCTTCAACCTTACATGAAATGACCATTTTTCTGGTAGCAAATGGGGTAAGAATATTGGCTGAATTTTTCGAAAACCATCTTGCAAAAATTCTGAAAAATTTCTAGATTTTTCCTTTACTAAATCATGAACAAAATAAAGGTAGAATTGAAAGTATAACTGCAATGATTTATTTTCCTTGGAAACCCGTCCTAACCCTCCTCCCTATTTTCAGCAATCCCCTATCCCTCAAGGCTGATTTTTATTTTCTAGGCTAAGGGTTCATCTCAGATTTTTTTTTTTTTTTTGGAATTAAAAGAGTGGATTAATGGATTAAGGATAGTTTAAATTATAAAGATGTTAGGACAAGGCTAGAGAAATTAAGGGAACAAGAATTCCTCTAGAATTCTTTTTAGGACATGATCACATGATCAAGACATTATCTTCATGTCTCCCTTAAGACAACATTTCTATCTTCAAGGAATGTAAGGAAATCAAAAATTCAAACATAGCTAAGATAATCATGAATAAAACGTAAGTGATGGAATTTTAACTCATGGCCTTAGAAATTAAATCACAGAGCTCAACCATTTAACCACAACAACTCTTGTTCTTATTTTCTCACCTAAATATTCTTCTTATCTAAACCTCAAGTTATCTTCCTATTTTGACCTCAAGAAAAATTACCTTTTTACCCTTTCTACCCAACAAGCATAAATAAGTCATTTAATCTATAAATCATAATTCTAAGGCACATAAAATCATTCAAATAGTATATTTTTATGCAGAATAACATGATATGCATCTCATCCCCCTTACTCTAAGGTTGGCTTTAAGTGGGGTTTCACATGGCTAAGGGATAGATTTAAATTTAATGATTTTTACAAATTCAAAATTTACACATCAAGTTTTTGGCACCGTTGTCAGGGACCAATATCATGAAAACTTGAATTTTGTTAATTTAACCATGTTTATATTGTAATACTCTGTATTTTTACCTTCGATTGGTTACTATTTGAAATAGGATGAAAATCTTTATCAAATGCCAGAACAAAAGATGACCAGTGTAACGAGACAAATATTTTGGTATCATAAAATATTGTCTGGACCTGGATGTAATTATTAGATTTGTTCTACCTGTACCCTAAATTTTCAAAAGGCTACTATTATTTAAAAAAATAAGAATTTGAGGGTACACTGAAAAGATAAATGGACCAGTGTGATGAAACGCACATTTTTTGTGTAAATTATGCTATCTGGGTTGCTGGGGGCATTTTCGTCATTTTGATCGCACCCCCAACTTTGACCGCAAATTTGACAAAATAGAAGAGGAATTGAAGAATTTGAATATTGCCAATGGATTCAGTAGAATATTTTTTCATTCTGGACTGATTTTGGTCATTTCTAGGAAAAATAGAAAATCACAGTTAAAAATAGTGCGCGTGGCTTTTTGTGATTGGTGGATGAAAATAAGCGTTAAAATATCATTAGAAGAGTAAAATATTTATGGGATTATGTAATTGGAAAAGCTTATTAAATAAGTTTAAGAAATAATAAGGAAAATGATGAAAAATTGAGAAAATGACATGTGTAAAGTTAGCCACAATGTGAGACCAATTTGGTCACAATTTTGACAGTAAATGGTGGTGGAAATGCTGTTAAAACAGCTAAATTTCATGCATCTATAAGGGAGGAAAAAAAGAGAAGAGAAAAGAAAAGAAATCAAATAAGAAAAAAAAAGTTAGTTTGGGTTCTTGGTGTGTTAGGTGAAGTCTTAAGAGTTCTTGGAGCAAAAACACCTCAAATAGCCTCAAATACAAGGTAAAACCATACCTTACTTGAATTAAAGTTGTTGTTGAGTGAGTAATGATTATGTTGATGTGAATTTTAACATGAAAACATGAATTTCATATCTTGATTTCGGATCAAAGCTAGGGTTTGTGAACTTTTGTATATGAACCTTGTATATGTTTGTATATGTGCCTGCTGCCTAAGGGACTTTGTGAAGATTTAAAGAGGAAGCAAAGCACACAGCAGAAGCAAAAAAATTGAAAATTTGAAGAATAGGAAAAACCCAGACTGTAACCGGCGCCGGTTCCGGCGGCTTTAGCCGGTGCCAATCTAAAGGCATGAAAAAAGGAAAACATAGAGCACACAACGGAAGCGAAAGCGAAAAAATGGAAAAATCAAGAATAGAGGAATTCCCATCCAAGGCCGGCACCGGCTCCAGCAGTCCTAGCCGATGCCAGTTAGGCTCTGTGAGCTTAAAAATTTCTTATCCCTTTTCCTCGTTCTAAGAATTGGCTGAATCAGAATGTGTGCAACCGAGGTAGGTGTGCTGGTGGAAGCCTCTGGTGCGATTCTTGCAAGCCTCCTAATCTATTTTTGCAAGTAGGTGAATGCCAAACTCTTGATCTTTCAGTAAATGACTTGCCTAATTCTGTCTAATTCCATTTTGATGAGACTCCGCTTCATCATGGAGGTCAAGATCAAGAATGGGGAGGCGTGACCATGCAAGAACTTAAGCCGACAATAAAGACGGACGAAACTCGACCTAAAAGGAGGCCTCCGAGGACGGCCGGTGCTGCCCCAAGTAGCATAATCGGTGCCGGCTACATTATGCCCCAACAACCGCCTCAGTCACAACATAACCGGCCCAAAGACAGATCACAACCAGTGCTGGCTGTGATGTCCAAACCGGCACCGGCTTCCCCTTGGGCAGCCGACAACTATACCACATTTTTAATGTTTTGTCAGATTTTCTTCAATTTTAATTGCTTGTAAAGACTTATTATGATCCTAAACTATAATAGAACCTTAGGGATTACTTTAGCTAGGGTTAGGGTAGTATAAATAGCGCATTTAGTGATTTGACAACACAATTCACACACTTTAATTCAAATTTGAGAGAGAATCTTGAGAGGCCCTAGCCTCCTTATTCATCTTGTTCAAGACCAAGCTTAAGGGTTAGTCCTCCTTATAATTGAGTCTATAAAATATTTTAGATAATACAATGTTGTTTTCTTTGAATGGGTCTTAGTTGCTTTATTCTTCTAAAGTTTGTTTGAATTCCAATATTTGGGTGCCTATTTTCTCTATTATAATTGTTCTTGTATGCCTTTGTTGCTTCAAGGATATTGGGGTGAGATTGTAGTAGAACTTTCTACTTTTTCTTAAGGGTCTTTGAAGCTTAGTTCTTCAAGGGTTTAATAGAGTGTAGATTGTTATTTCGTTTTCTCCCTTTTGTCACAAGAATCTTTGTTTTGGTCCCATTATTTGAACTGATCACTTTAACCAACCATTCCACTCACAACACCAAGAAAAAGCCACACAAGATTCGTATAAAAAAGTTTGGTATCAAAGCAAGGAAAAGCTTGATTCCCATCAAAGCTTGAAAGCAAGAAAAGGAGCCCTACAAAGTTGAAGGAAAAGGAAAACAGGGAAATCCTGTAACTCAAAAATATGCTCCAAAAAGGTCATGAAATTTTTGTTATAACTTAATTTTTCTTTGGAGAAATGGCTCCTTGATGTTATTATAATCCTTGGGAACAAATTTATCTTGTGATTGTGTTGAAAATTGGCTTGAATATGGGTAAAACTACTAGTTGTTCTTAAGTGACGAGGTTGCATCCCAGGTGTTTGATAAATGTCCCATGAGAATATTTTTTGTCATAGTTGGGAACTTTGATTCTTGACTTTCATTCCTTAGGATTTTAGGACTTAGTATATCACTCTATTGTTGAATTCCATTTTCATTGAACTCAATTTTTCTATTGCACACTTGTGATCATCTTGTTCTTCATAGTCTTAGTTCTAGTTGCTATTGTTTCTTTGTTCTTGCTAATTTTTGTTTGTTTCTTACTTAGAAGTGTTTCTTCTGTGTCTATTGCTTGTTCTTGTGTTGATTGAGTCCACTCTTCTTGAAATTGTTGTTTAAAACTTATTTGCTTGAGGTATCCAATAAGTATTTGTTGAAATTCCCCTAAGACCCCTTAATTGAAAAATTCTTTTGATTTGTGTGATTCACTAAGTTAGACTAAAACTTTAGCCATTGGGGAGAATTAGGATTGAACAAAAAGGCTTGAGTGTTGAGAAAAAGGCAAGAGGGTAAATCTATTATTAAAAGAGCCGAAGAGAGCAAAACACAAGCGTGGAGTGAGCAACCTTAAGAGCCAACATGCAAGGAAGTGAAGTGAGGATAGATTTTTCTTTCTAATCTCTTTGTTTTGCAGGTATAGACAAGTAAATACTCTACCACCATGGCCCATGAACAAGAGATCTCTAGGCCTAATCCAAGTGGACCTAATATACCTCAAGAAGAACAAATTGATGCTAGGGGTTAGCGTGAAGACATGCAAGCTATGATAAGGACTATGCAAAAGTGAGTTCCAAAACATGACAAGGGAGTTCATAAATCATCTTTGACAGTCTTCTACCGTTGCACAAAGGAGAGGCCAAGAGCGATTTGAAGTGCCTAGCCCTAGGATAAGGGATAGTGATGCCCATACTCCTTCGTTAAATACCCAACAAGGGGAAGAGTGAGATGAGAACTCAATTGGGGGATTCCAACAAGCTCCTATGAGAGGGGGAAGACATGGTATGAGAGTAGGACGAGGTAGGGGTCAAGGAAGGAATTGGTGGAATAACATAAGGGGGCTAGAAAGAGAATTTGAGGGAGTTAATGAATGGTATGAGGAGGAACAAGTTGAAACCTTTGGGGAACATCATTAAGGATGGGGCAATAGAGGAGGTAAGAGAGAAGGAAATGATGAGGAGAATGAGTTGAATCACATCAAATTGAAAGTGCCCACATTCTATGGCAAAAGTGACCCCGAAGCATATTTTGAGTAGGAAAGCAAGATAGTGATATTCCTAGAAAGTCATACCTATAGTGAGAGGTCAAAAGTGAGATTGGCTATTTAGGGATTTTCGGAGTATGCTTTGGTATGGTGGGAACAAGTTAGTGTATAAAGGAGACAAATGGGAGTGGAAACTGTAGTTAGTTGGAATTTGTTGAAAGATATGATGAGGGCAAGATTTATACTGCACCATTACTACAATGATCTCTACCAAAGGCTCCAATCACTCGAGCAAGGGAACAAGAGTGTGGAAGATTGCCATAAAGAAATGGAAGTAATATTGATGAGAGCTCAAATCAATAAGGATCCTAGAGCAACAAGAGCAAGATTCTTGGGAGGATTAAATAGGGAGATTGTCAATTGGGTGGAATTGCACCCCCTATGATCGGTTGGAGGATATGGTACATGCCGCTATGAAGATTGAGAGGCAATTAAAGAGAAGGGCATTTACTATACCACCACTTCCAAACCCCAACACTACTAGCAAGGTACCCATTGAGAACGATGAAGCCCCTAAGCCATTCCAAATGGACTTCTATAAACCTAGAGAGGATTGGAAGCCAATGGAGGATTGGAAACTGAGGGAAGGATGGAACAAGGATAAGGGAAAAGCCATGGAGAGGCCACAAAGGAATAGTCATATCAAGTGTTTTAAGTGCCTTGGATATGGACAAACTTCCCATGAGTGTCCAAGCAAGAGAACGATGTATACTAATCCCTATGGTGAGGTCTCTACCGACGAAGAAGAAGAAGAAGGAGAAAGATACCAAGGAGACCAAGAAGGAAATGAAGATGAGGACAGTAATGAAGGGGAAGTTGTTGGTCAAGAATACTCATTGGTGGGAGTCACAAGAAGGTCATCGAATTCACAAGCCATTGAGGATCAAGATCACCAACAAAGAGAGAACATTTTCTACACTAGGTGTCTAATCAACAAAACCCCTCATAGTGTCATTATGGATAGTGCAATTTTCACTAACGTGATTAGTGCAAACTTTGTTGAAGAATTGGACATGAAGTGGATAAAACACCCCAAGCCCTACAAATTGCAATTGCTGAATGATAGTGGGTAATTGAGAGTGAACAAACAAGTTTTGGTGTCTTTTGAGATGGGGAAGTATAAAGATGATGTGCTATGTGATGTGGTACCCATGCAAGCGGGTCACTTGCTCTTAGAAAGACCTTGGCAATACAATAGGCAAGGAGGGAACTATGTTTACCCTCACCCCCATGGCCCCTAGTGAGGTGAACAAAGATCAAAAAATCATGAAAGAATGAGAAAAGAAGAAGGGAGTACAAGATGTTAAGCCAAAACAAGAAAATGAAAGGAAAGAAAAAGAGTGGCAAGAAAAAGAATTGAGAAAAAGGATGAACAAACAAGTGCCTTTGACAATCAAGGATAGGAGTGAGCAAAGATAAAAGAGGTGAGGTAAAAGAAAAGTGAATTTCTTTGCAAAAGAAAGTGAGGACATAGAGGCTATAGAAGTTAAGGAACAAGTTATTCTTCTTTTATGCAAATGTTCTTATGTTTCTACTAATGATTTTTCATTATTTTTGCCTAATGAAATTGTAGTTGTTCCTCAAGAATTTAAGTTGTTTTTCCAAAGGAGGTGGTCAACCAAACACTTCCCAATTCTTACAGACCATACTCAAGAAGAACTTAGCCAATTAGGAGGAATGCTGGCCACACCTTGCATTTGTTCACAAATGGACTTTTCACTCTACCATTTCTTATTCTCCTTTTGAAATTATGTATGGTTTTAATCCCCTAACTTGTTTCAAATTGATTCCCTTGCCTATAGGTGAACGAATGAACCTTGATAGAGCTAAGAAGGTGGCAATGGTGAAAGCATTCCATGTAGATGATGGCAATGATTCGGAGATGAATTCTTTTCCAAAAGGGGAAGATGATAAGACTCCGCTTCATCATGGAGGTCAAGATCAAGAAGGGAGAGGCGTGACCATGCAAGAACTCAAGCTGGTAACAAAGACGGACAAAACTCGACCCAAAAGGAGGCCTCCAAAGGACGGCTAGCCAACCCTGAGCAGCATAACCGGTGCCGGCTACATTCTACCCCAACAACCACCTCAATCACAACATAATCAGCCCAAAGACAGATCACAACTGGCACCAGCTGTGATGTCCAAACCGGCGCCGACTTCCCCCTGGGTAGCCGACGACTGTTCCGCGTTTTTAATATTTTCTCCAATTTTCTTCAATTTTAATTGTTTGTAAAGACTTATTATGACCCTAAACTGTAATAGAACCTTAAGGATTACCTTAGCTAGGGTTAGGGTAGTATAAAAGCACCTTTCGTGATTTGACAACATAATTTACACACTTTAATTCAAATTTGAGAGAGAATCTTGAGAGGCCCTAGCCTCCTTGTTCATCTTGTTCAAGACCAAGCTTAAGGGTTAGTCCTCCTTATAATTGAGTCTATAAAATCTTTTGGATAATCCAATATTTTTTTCTTTGAGTGGGTCGTAGTTACTTTGTTCTTCTAAGGTTTGTTTGAATTCTAATATTTGGGTGCCTATTTTCTCTATTCTAATTGTTCTTGTATGCCTTTGTTGCTTCAAGGATATTGTGGTGAGATTATAGTAGAACTTTCTACTTTTCTTGAGGGTTTGAAGCTTAGTTCTTCAAGAGTTTGATAGAGTGTAGGTTGTTATTTCGTTTTCTCCCTTTGGTCCTATTGTTTGAACTGATCACTTTAACCAACCATTCCAATCAGAACACCAAGAAAAGGCCACCCAAAGTCATATCAAAGAGCTAAAAGCCACACAAGATTCATATCACGTTTGGTGAACAACTACAGAACTAAGGAACATTTTCTAAAGAGAAAGAGAGAGAAAGAGAGAGACGTGTGTTTCTTTTCCCACAAAGAAGAGTCTGTCAAAAAAACAACAACGATAATTTCCAAACCTCCTGTCTAACCTAAATAAAACCTTCGGTTAAATTGGACTGGGCCATTGGACTCTTAGTTTAACCTTTTGGACTAAATTAATTATTCTAATTAGAACTAACTTAATGGCCCAACAAATAATTAATTTTTCCAACCCAAATAAACTAGTCCAATTAACAAGCCTATATTAGTTTAGTCCTAAGTTAATCCCTAATTATTCAAATTGGGCCAAAGTCCTGAATAATTAATTAACCCACTAAACTAATTTAATTAATTCTCTCTCTCCATGGACCTTTATTTTATTATAGCCCAATAATTAAATCAGACTAATTAAATAAAATAAATTTCATTTACTTTAAGATCAATTCCTTAGCCCGTATTTAATTAGGACTGATGGTCTATACTAGGGACTAAAAGACACACCGCCTTGGCTACTAAAATGACCAAAATACACTTGCCATATAAATAACTGTATTTTACCTTTTAAATATTTCCTAATATCACCATAAAAAAATATTAACCCCAAGGACAATGCTGCGTTAATAAAATCTCCGATCTACAGGTGTAATGACCGAAATGCCCCTCTATACATCGTCATACATTTAGAGAGAAAGAAGTGTACTAACACCTCTCTAAATGACATCTACCATCCTTAGGCTTCTAATCCAATAATCCACGACTTCCTAAATTGTTTCTACTTTTCAAGGGAGCTACCTTAAAGTAAACATCCAAGTCAAGTTTCGCAGGGCCCTGGATATTTAGATCATTCAAACAACCACAAGGGGCAACATAGTATAGAAACTATCTTGTACAAGTCTGTCTTAACTAACTAGTCACATATACCCAACATGTAAGTATGTTGGCCCTACGATGGAACCTCAACTATAGCATATCAAAGTACATGCTTCCAGCTTCGTCAGACCACCAACTCATACCCAAGCCGTAGAGTACAAGTCCACGCTGTAGCAGTAGTAGTCTAGGTTTCTACCGTATAGTTCTTTTAGAAACCACTGCTACAGGTCATGTTCTACGTATTCGAAATACGCTTATGTCATGAAGTGAGTAGACTACTTACTGGCTAAAGGTAAGCCATTCCCCATTTGGAATTCACAACATAATAACCTAAACATGATGAGATTCCCATTCTTATCAATCGGTTAAGAATGAATGTTTATGTGTTAAGTAACCCGTGATCCATACCTTATTGTGAAAGACCTCCATTCACATGAACCACTTACTTAAACACAATGGGTTTTTTCCAAATGTAATTGTGCACAAATAAAAATGTAAATTCACAAGTAATTTCTGAAAATAAATTCTTTTATTAAAACATTTAATTTTTACATCAGAAACCTAGTCTAAGATGGCATATTTCCTAACACGGTCACGGCCTTGCGGGACTCCGAGGTAAAAAAATGTTTACCTCTTTCTCTCGTTCTCAGACTTGGTTGGACTAGAATGTGTGGTGTAACACCCCATTACTTAGACCCAACAGGGCCGGGAATGTCGCCCCGTCCAAAGGACAAAGGGTCTTTATAACTAGGTCACACAATCAAAATAAAATAATATTTCAAAAATTAAAACTTATTACAATCCAAAAATTCAAGACAAATCCAAAAATAAAAATTATTCACTCTCAACTCCCATAGCATTACACAAAATATATAACAGAATATCTTCCAAGGCAGGCAACAACTAGCTACTCATCCCCACAGCAGGATCGACCTGAAATCATGGCAAAAATGGGGATGAGATAAAAATCTCAGTAAGTCCGTGTGTGCTTTGAGTGTCCAGTGAAAACAGTTCATGAATGCAAGGTGTAAGAACTTCATAAGAAAAATACTGGCTAGAAATAAACAATATTCAAAATCAAGAGTGGCGTTTTGGCTTTTCCAGCCATACATGAACAATAAAATCAACCACTCAAAAGGGCGATCATGGGTTACCACACATTGGGCCCCATAACCAAACAATGGTCAGAATGCCACACTTTATGCAGATTGACAAAAAAAAGTAGGTGATCGGCCTACCGGGTAAGATTCTCCTCATTTTCTACACCCAAACAAAACCGGTTGTCCACTCCGGCAACACACAATCCACATGACTGAAACCTGCTAGCTCGGACCGGCATGACTAAGTAGTACTGACGTTTCTCTAAGTTGAGTTCATCTTCTAGAGGTGGTCTCCTGCCAGAAGACTCACTCTTGCTCTTCAAAACTAGTACTACTAGCCTACCCTTATTGAGTACTCAACGCAGTTCATCCCACTTGGGAGAAAACTGATAAAACATAGCTTTACTTGAAAATGGCAATCAAGAGTTTCCAAAGTCTTTGTCAAAAATTAGTTTTAGAAATAGTTTGGTGTTTGAGTAAAACGGCTTGTTGATTTTCAAATAACTAGTGTGATTGAAACAAGAAAGGAAACTGTCCTTAATTGCCTTTACCAAATCAGTGCTCACAAACTTTATTTTTAGCTTGCCATAGTAACCTTTTACAACAAACAAGTTTTATGCAGGAGCTTACCTGATCCTTTGCTCAAGATAAAATAAAAATCTCCAAAAGCTGACCTAACCCCACCTAGGGTAAAGATAAGCAATAATTAAACTCAAGCCCAAAATTTACTTTCATAAACAATCTTAGCTCAACTTACTACAATCATGACCCTAGTGTCCCAAGCTTTGAGGCTAGATAATAAATAAAGGGTTTATAAGATAAATCTAGCTTGCGATTAAAATAACTAGGGTTTGTGAATTAGATACTAATAAGCTGAAGGTTTAAATCTTGTTATAAATAAATTAGGGTTTATTTGATGAAGGGTCCTAGGACCTAGATGGAATTATTTAAAATAATAATCTATTAATAATTAATTGTTAGAAAATAATTGGTAACTAAAATTAGTTGTAAGTAAATTTTAATAGGTTTTGATTAAAAGATAATAAATAAATTTTAATAGCATTTATGAATATAAGACTTACAAAATTAATATTTTACCTATTATGATTATTTATATAAAATGCTTTATTTGATATTATTATTTTATATAATATCTATATATTTTATTTCTTTAATAAAAGCTATCATTTATTTGACTAAAATATCATTATTTTATATAAGAATCCAAATCCACATTTTCCTAGGGTTTTCGAAATCACTAGAAGAAATTATAGTATTTATTTTTATTAGTAAAATAAAATGGCTAACTTAAATAGCTTAGGGACAACAAGGTCACACATAAACGAGCATAAACATGAACATATACTCTATACCAATCAACAAACCATCCAAAACATGAATAGAAGCATAGATCCAAATCTACCAACACATGATCCAAACTCCACTAACACAATCATATTCATGGCCTTAACAAGAATACATGAACATAAAACCCTATTCACCAAAGGTGACATAATCTCTAACATGCTCTATCAATCATACTACTCACGACATAAAGGTATGCAACAAACCTTAAAACATCATATGATTTAACCAAGACAAGTCCTCCTCATGCATCAATCCCAACGCCATCATACAAACACACTCGTTCATACTTTAATCTCAACTCCATCATATAAACACATAATCAATCTCCAAATATATTCTATCCTCATCCAACTACATCTTAGAGACATGAATCTAGAATTTAAAGAGAAGATTGAAGAGGCTTACTTGAATGATGACTACCTTGAAGAGTTTCGAAAGAATCCTCACGCGTGGACAGCTTGATTCGTCCAAGGAGGGAAAAGAAAAATGGCTATGGTGGAAGTAACCATTCCGCCAAGAGAGAGAGAGAGAGAGAGAGAGAGAGAGAGAGAGAGAGAGAGAGAGAGAGAGAGAGAGAGAGAGAGAGAGAGAGAAAGAGAGTTCATTAGTATATTCTTATCAAGGTCGAAGATGGAAGAAGATGGAGATGATTGTTCATGCTTACCTTGGAGGTGTTCTTGAGCC